>CABFVX010000227.1:333898-375362 GCA_902151425.1 Timema shepardi | reverse complement strand
ATACTTTTCTATTTATATGTGAAGTTTCTAATTTATATCATAATCGATGGTATTTTCTATATTTTTGGAAATATCACTTAGTACCCCATTTCACTACTTCCTAATCCACTTTCCGTTTCAAATTTTACCAATTTTGGGATTTTGATTTGGTTTCTCTACCATCTTGCCAAATTTATATTCTATACAACATTGATAAAATAGTTGCTGGTTTTTTAGTTTTGAAAACTGCCTGACCGTTTCTCTTATCCTCATTTTGAATTTAAAATGTTCAATCTCTTTCTGTAATTTATGTTTGACACTTTATATTAATAAAACATTTCAATATTCTACTGAACCATCAAAAAATTATTTTTTACATATTTGTAAATTTTGAGAGAGCTCCTTTTTCATTTTATGACTTCATTTTCAAATATAATAATATTTAGAATTATTTATGGTTTGGGGCGGTCTTTACACCTGCCCTGCAGATTTCGATCATCTAGCATACCGAATAGTAGTTTATTATTTTAATTTTGTAAATTTGGAAACCCCTATCTTCTCTCCCAATTTCACTATCTCCTACTTATAAAAGATATAATATTTAACACTAATATTTTCAATTGAAGTGCTCTCTCTACATTCCTGGAAAATTTTGTTTTCCACCTCCTCTAAAGGTTATTCTTTTCTCTTTATATGCCTTCCTTCCCCTATCTTTCATTTGGGTACCAATTGAGGGTCAGTTGATTCAAATTAAAAATAAAAAGGTGGGATCCTGTTTACCGGCCTTGGAAA
Source organism: Timema shepardi (assembly GCA_902151425.1). NCBI lineage: Eukaryota > Metazoa > Arthropoda > Insecta > Phasmatodea > Timematidae > Timema > Timema shepardi. The sequence continues at coordinate 374,591 of CABFVX010000227.1, read as the reverse complement.
CCCCCAAATATTATCATCCCTTATAATTAAACAGGAAAAAACCATTATAAATTTTTTCATGACATCTAGGTATTCTAATTTTTTTTACAAAAGCCTTGTGTTTGAAAGTGTCAGAAGTCCCCGAGGGTTGGTATTTCAGCCCGATTAACCAAACATTATTTTTTTGTTCCAGAAGACTAGCGTGGGGACTTTATGAGACCACAGATTCAGCCCTTTTTGAATTTCTTGGGCTTAGGAATTTTCACATCATTCTCGGATTTTCTATAAATTACATTTAAACGCTTTAAATTTTATTCACCTTTAACACTACAATTTGAGAGTGTAAAGAGGTGGACTGGATAGAACTAGCTCAAGATAAGGCTAGGGTGCTATGAGGTGGATTGTATATAGCTAGATCAAGATAGGGATAGGGTGTAGTGAGGGGGATTGGATAGAACTATCTCAAGATATGGATAGGATGTTTTGAGGTGGAATGGATAGATCTTTATCAATATAGGAATAGGTGGCTTATTTTTTTAAGTGCGGAAATTAACTTTCGAGTTATTAACGCGGTAGAGTAAGTAGGTTCCTTTTTAAATCTTATTGCATTTTATCAAATATTTCTCATACACAAGACTTTTATTGTATTAAACCAAGAGTTTTAGGTTTGATATTAACGCCCATATTACATTTATTTAAACATATGATTTGTGTATTTTCTACCGAGTCATAAAACCCATTTCCGGCTTTATTGCCTTTATTTTAGCTATTACAGTAATATGCTGAAGAGGAAGGTAGAATGAATATGAAATGTATTCTCATTTTCATGTAGGAAGTGGAAGGAGACGATAAATGAAGAACAACCCTCAGTACAATCAGCCGGGTTAAAATTATTATTACCACCGCGTCTTACTACCCGTTCGGGTTATGCGCACTTACGTTAATGTGTAATGGTAGGGTGACTGTGAGATGAAATGGAGGACCTACAGTTTAAAGTGAAATCCGAACCACGGTGGAGGCCTGGTATTCCTCACATTCACAAGATGTCTTGTCAGAGGTGAAGGAAGGGTTTGGTAATAAGATAAATCTTTGCCGGGACCGAGGATTGAATCCCGGCCGCCAGCATAGAAGTCTGACACCTTACCCCTAGACCACCAGGTCACCTACCGGGTTAAAAATACCAACCTATCTGTCACTAGATAAACAAAATATTTGAACCTAAAATTTTTTCAGAATGTTTACAGATGTAGGCTGGAGTATATTGATCAGCTATAAAACTCATATTAGAAAAAGTTTTTTAAAACATGTAACCAACTTGCAAATATGGAATGAGACTATATACATAATAAGATATATACTTAATAAGATAGGTGTAAAAGTTCTTACCAACACCATGTCTCGAAACAGTGAGATAGTCGATCTATTGTATTGATATTCTAAGGCCCTTGCACACGACGCCAACATGAGCGATTCACTTGAAGGCGGAACCAATTATCTCTTCCCACAAAACTCGCCAGGCGTGATCAGTTTAAGAATGGGGCTAGAACATAATGAAAAAGAAGTATTTATTATTATTCTGCACATGACATTACGTAAGTGGAGAAATCTAAGATTTTGATTCACCAGATTATTATTTTTATATTTTATTTTTAAACGTAGCGTTTTACTATCCTGTTCGGGTTATACGCTTATGTAAATTGTATATTATTAGGACATAACCCGTCTCGATGGCGTAGTTGGCTAACGCACTAGTCGTTTTGAGCTCGACTGCTGAGGACGGAGAGATCAAGGTTCGAATCTCAGTAGGGTGAATTGTTTGTTTTCCTAAATGGTTTTCCACTCTCTCTCCACGCAAATTTGGGTTCACTTACTCTAATTCAACCTTCCAAATTCCTAATCCATTAGCAGAATTAGTACTTAAAGCGTAAAACCCGAACAAGTAGTAAGACGGAGTGCTAATTAATAATTTTAAAAATATGACATATATGACCGGGAGAGACATAAAATCCAATGCTGTCGCCTGTATGTAGACTATTTGCTGATCTGTTGGCAAAGAGAGTTACCAGGGTACACCTATGGGGCTTGTTTACACGTCGTATCCGTAATGAGATGATGTGATGAAAGTGATTAAATTTTGGCGCTGGGGCGAGTCTTAACCTAACTTAAGCTAAGTAACCAAACACTGCTGGCCATTTAGATTATTCACCTTAAGGTAAAAATACACAAGGTATTATCTGGAGATCGAGCCTGGGACCCCTGAGCTCGTAGCCAGGTGTACTGACCATTACACCAGGGGGCCTGTTACTTATGTATTAATTCCTCTAATGGTTTTTTGAGGACAAGGAAGGTGTCAATTTATAATAAGGGTACCATTATTCACTTTGTGGGAAAGTGAGAACCCATTTTGTAAAATATCACACTTAGTTTACCCGTCCAAGATTCGAAACTCGTTCCCCCGGTTATCGGCATTCTAGTCTACTGTGATAGTCGCACGCTAGATCACGTGGCCACCTGAGTGGGTTCACCCGATTTTTTCAAGATCAATCAACGAAAGGTGTATTATGTATTCTCCCAGGGTGACCTGGCTGTCTAGGGGTAGGTTGTCAGACTTCTGTTCTATGAGTCCGGGGCTCAATCCTTGGTCTCGGCACAGATTTATCTTATTACCAGACCCTTCCTTCACCTCTGACAACACGTGTATTTATCACAACTTGTGAATGTGTGGAATGCCAGGCCTCCACCGTGGTTCGGATCCCACGTTAAACTGTAGGTCCTCCATTTAATCTCACAATCACCCTACCATTACACATTAGCGTAAGTGCGTATAACCCGAACGGGTAGTAAGACGCGGTGACAGTAATAATAATAATAATAATAATGTATTCTTTCAAAAATCTGATTTTTCAACTTCTATATTCATTTTTAAAAACAAATAAACAAACTAAAACAAATACTTTTAAGTACAAGACAATAAGCGTCTCGTCCAACAGAAAGTCGAATATCGTTTGAAGAGCTCCATTTGACAGAATGTTAACAAGTGGGGACGCTGCCCATTTGGTCGCTCGAAAAATCACCTATTTTCCCCCATTTCTTAAAGATTCTCCTTAATTCAACCATCCAAAGGTTGGTTTGATGTGACTTGTATCCATCTGGAGTCGGATATGCACTCAGACCTTCAACTGGTTAGTGCTACCTCCATCATATGGTAGTCCTACCATGTACTAGAGGAATTCAAAAAGTGCTGTGGTTCCCTGTTGCTTTACACACTGAATTTATATGAGCGAGAGCGAAAGAGCCTCCATATTTTGTTGATAAAGGTATTGCTGACATACCTTCTAGGGTTCCTTTACATACCACAATCGACATGAGACTGACGGTTTCCCTTATATTTCCGAAGAAAATTTTGTTATGGATTTTTATCGCTCAGGAAAAAATACTTCAACCTGGGTTGGGTTTGAACCCATGGTTACCCGGTGTTGAGATGAGAACTTTACACCAACAGCCACCGAAACTGATATCTGAATGTTTACACTTTGACACATGCAAAGGGTCGGTGACGTGGCAATGGTGGCGTGGTGTAAAAAGAACCCATGGTAGGACATCCCTGTTGCCAATGCGATAATCTATCCGGCATTTTCAACCCCCCTTCGATTGGATGACATTCTCTCTACAGCCACGAGAGGGTGGATACGGAGTGAACGGGGTAGAGGGTGTATTAGTGTGGCCAACTAATTTGCTCGTTAATTGAAGCCGTACACTTGGTAGTTTGCTTTGTCAGTGTTTCAAGCAAAAGGTACACAATTGCGAAACGCAAAAGCTTGGAGTGAAAGATAGATATTTGTTGCCATTGCAAATATGATTAAATTATTCATTATATTTATAAAATAACTCTTCTGGTTTTAAAAATTCATGTTAAATCCACCAAGTGCAGAAGAATCACTTGGCTTTTTCGTTCATATTCGGTAAATTACTGACACTTAACGATATGACCTTTTATGATACATATATTTATTGAGGTGACATTTTATATTTCTCATTATTAAATTTACTTTGAAACCCTGTATTTCTTTTATAAATACACCCTATTAAGTAAAATAATAAATTATACTTATTCAATGTAAAATATAATATTAATGTATTTTTTTAAATATTTAAAAAAATATTGTAAGTTTACCCTTGTTCAAGTAGGTATTCATGTCCATTCTTGGGCCTCTCGTAATCCAAAATAATTATCTCTCAATAAATTTTACGAGGTTTGTAATCCCAATGAATATAGAAAACATTACCATGATGGGACGACTACTTTGAAATGTATCACTTGCCTTAGTTAAGTGTTAGCTGTTAGTTGAGACGAACAGTTAAAGCTCTCAGACAAAATATATCCCCGTTAGAACTTAAGTTAACCCTGTTTAAAAAAATCAAATTTGTGAGTTTTTGTATGACAAATTGTTTTTTCATATTTTCAATCTACCCCCACCCCCTCCAGCTTCTACAAATAGTAAGCTGATAAATAGATATACTAAGAAATATATTCAAGGTACAAGAGAAATAAGAGTAAAGCCCAATATTAACCTAGATTTAGTTAATTCTTCCATCTGCTAGGTGGTTTTGAGACCTTTATAACGGATTTTAGATTAAGGCTAACAGAGTCATGTTAGAATTAATCTAAAAAAGCATTTGCTGAGATTATTATTTGGTTTATGATGTATAAAATTTGTTTCTTAGAAAATGTGTGTAGTGTAACCTACCCCCTTTGCACCTGCACCCTTATCTGGACCGTGATTTAATAGTTTTGTTGTGGTCTGTGATTATAAATTTGTATACTAATCTTGTATTGTAGAAATCTTTAAATTATTTTAAAAGTAAACTTAAATTATTTTTAAGAGTGGAAATATATAGTCATTTAAATATCTGTACCAAGTTTAAACAACACTACTAGACACATATTATCTCAAAAGAAAATATTAATGGACAATATCTGCAGGCATCTGGCCGTGGGTGAGTTTATACACACATATCCTATATCAAAATGCATTAGTATTAATTTAGTTATTTGATTTTCACTGTTATTTTTACGTAAAGAAATAATATAGATGTATTTTTTTCAATTTTCTTGACGGCCGCATGGTCGGCTGTAAGTTTTTTGTATCTGACCCCTTCTTATAACAAGGGCACGCATTCACATTTGACGGCCGCATGGTCGGCTGTAAGTTTTTTGTATCTGACCCCTTCTTATAACAAGGGCACGCACTCACATATCTTATTCATAACTCTAATAATATTAGTCCTCTTTTTTGATACTTAGAACAGCAATTATTAAAATATAATTATTTTTTGACTATCCACTTGTTTGAACGTAGGGCTATACGTATTTTTTGTATAAGGGAGTATAACTTTGAGGTAGTTTATCTTTAATATCTCGATATAACTCAAACGTGGCACCCAATTACACGAATAGTAATAAATAGTTAACTTTTTCCTTGTAGGTGTTCAATCAATCTTATTGACACGCTACATATTTTGTTTTTGTTTTTAGTGCTAATTTGTGAGTAAATAATATTTACCTATTTATTGTTCTAATGAAATAATCACGGGCAGAATTAATAAGTTTAATATAAAATATAAGTTCAAGGGAAATAGATATACTGTCCAAACGTTAAAAATAATCAACATAAATGGTAGTTCAATAATAAACCATTCTAACCTATGAGATAATGTTCAGCAACCAGAACCTAATTTGAATTATATAAATAAACCTAATGCTCATCAATCAGAGCTTACTCTAAATTCTACACCTCCTAGCGCACCAAAGAGAAAACTGACACATTTGAATGCAGATGTAAAAGATAATATTAGTTTTAATAACAAATGTGAAAATATAATAATTGTTTTAAATATTTTGTCAAATAAAAAATGTATTCATGGTCAAACTCAAAATTCTAATAAGAGTTTTAATAATTATATATGGGAACTACTTACAAAAACTGTATTTGTATGGCTCACTACACTCAGAGCTGGTGTAATGGATGCAGTTATTTGTTTTAATGATGGGGCTGCAAGCCGACTAAAGGTTTTAGAAATCAAGGTATTGAGCCTAAACATAACGCAGCTAAGGCACTTAGAGCAATCGACAATGTAGGACTACAGAGCTGAAAATGATGCACTTCAAATTACAAGAAAGAGGAATAAAAGGAGAAAATTAGAAGATGAAGAAAGCCAGAATGTTCTAGACAAGAATTTTTCACTAAAGAAAAGTATCACCTTTAAAGGCCTTTTTCAATAAATGTACTATTTTTGGCTTTAGGTACACTTTACTAAGAAAAACTCTTAAAGGTAGAAACCCAAAATTTTGCACTCATGTTTATAAATATATTATTGTAGTTTTGTACTACAATTATCTATATTGGAACATAAATATGCTGGAAATATTTAATTAATAACCACAAAGTGTTGGTTTTTATAACAAATCAAAATATATTTTTTATAAACAAACTATTAGTCATACTAAAAAAAATTTAGTACACTTTAATAAGAACAGGTTACTTATGAAACAATAATTTTTTCGTCAAAATATATTGAACAGTTTCTGAGAAAATTGTACCTACATTAACATTAGAAGTATAGGAAAATGTCTCACAACCAGGTCCCCTTAAGTAGTAATAGGTGATGGGTTTTATTTTTTTCTCAAACGATCTATCGTTCCATTTTCAGCGCCCCTATTATGACGGCACCGTTTGCACCACCCTAGGGCTGCCCCTGTTAACAGTATACTAGCTACGATTATACATCAATCATGAAAGTAAACTGAGCTATTACTCTCCTAGGGAAACGATGATCCCTTTTCCCCGATTAGGGCTGGACAGGCCCGGAAAAAAACAAATGACAAGAGTAAAGCACAAGAGAGAACATATGCCTGACTAGTCAATCTGTGAAAGGACTGCTTACTCTAAGAAAGAAGAGCTACCATCACAACCAACAATAACAGTATCCTTGTTGGAGGGCTTTATAATAATGGTAATTATTAGCCTTAACATTATTTTCGTCTTATTTTCTTTATTGCCTTTTTAATTTTAGGGAAGCGTTGCTTCCCTTGCTTCCATTGTATATATGCTCTTTGGGACGTGCCAGTGGTGTTGTATATTCCTGAATCAGGACTAGAAAGAGTTACTCCGCCAATCTAACAAAAGCTAAATGCAGTAAATATATGAAGGAAACACAGTGCTAAAAGAAGAGGGGTGTCATCCATAGTGGGTGTGACCTTTTATGACAAAAGTATTAATTATGGTCAGACATATAGACTACATTCCAACACGTCAATATTTATAGCGTAACTATTTGCTATTCTGCAAGCAATAAAATACATCTTATATTTACGTCTTCAGTCATTAGGGGTGCTATGTGACTCGCATAGTGCTTTAAAGCCTAAAAATGATTTGTCAGGGCCTCTATCACATAAATTAATAATTTAAATACTTGACTAGAGCGCCTTTCTCCGAGATAGGAGCTACGTTTTGTGATATCATTGTATTCCTAGTCATGTGAGTATAATGGGCAATGAGAGGGTGGGTAGTTTAGCTTCTAGTGTTAATTTACATTCTGTTGTACTGCTTCCGTATAGTAATTTTATACCAAGGGTCGAATTCAAAATTCAGGAGATATGGAGCTAAAGGTAAGAGACCACATGCTAGCAGAAGGCAAAATTATACCATGAGGTGTGTGGTGCAAAATTAGCGACATCAAGGTTTATTTGTACTTTAATCCACCTTCGGCTCAGGCACACCTACACGAAATATCAACTTTGTTTGATACACAAGGTTCCGTTCCTGAAACATTAGAACATTTATTTGTGACTGTCATGTCCTGTACATCAATTGGCAACGATAAATTGCATTCATAATGATATTACAAACGTTTCTTTAGTTAATGATGTATTAAACTCAAATAACGTACATTTGTATAAGCAGCTGTTTAATTTTATTCTAAATATAAATATGTCGATATAGGTACGGACAAATATATTCTCGGGTATCCCGTAGATGAGATTCGTGATTAGTTAGGGCTAGGTTATGTGTTTTAAAACTTGAATAAATGCAAAAAAGTGGCATCGGAAGTGAATCTTGGCTGATTGAAGAAACTGTCTTCAGTGCCATTGTAGAAAGAAGAAGATTTCTTATTTTAGAAGACGAGAACAAAGTAAGAACATAGAAATAGGTTTTTTTTTCGGGTCGCCTGTTACAAACAGTTATATATATATACATTCCCTGCTTTTTTTTCGTTTGTATTGCCCGAGTAAATCCAATCCCTAACTATTCACATCGCCGAAGTAGCTGTAACCATAGCAGAAAATAACAGCTTTTTATATTTAATCTCTCGCTTGGGAGTAAGTGTGGCAGGTTTGGGAATGAAGAAGAAATATTGAAAGCGCTTCAATGTTGAATAAAAATTACCATAAAATCTTGAATTGATTTCACAATATACACTTTAATTTTAGTTGAGTATAGAACCATATTTACATAAATTATGACATTTAGAAAGAAGTGGTCGTAAATTAAATATCCAATTCAGTAAGTTATCTACACCATTAAGTAATTACTTGCCACCCTAAGGTTCTTCATCTCATGAACACAAGTTTTACATGTGACTATCCTATATAATCCCTCTCCTGACACTCACCTTAAATTAATGTAAGTAGAGGTATTATCTTAACACCTATGCCTTGGCTCCAAAAGTGCCTTTTGTATATTCCTTGAAAAGTGTGAGAATGTAAAATTGCAGAAAATCAATATAATTAAATTTGTAGAGCCACTTACTTGGTTGTACATTTTTTCACAACAATTATTTTTTGAACATAATTGTTTTCAATCGTAACCTTTGTTTACACTGGACAGTATAATTGTGATCACTACTTTATTTAATGTTCTTTTAATAGTAGTACATTGTTATGATGTTGGTATTAACTTGATCTTATATTTGTTAATAGTAACTTATGACAAAAGAAACACCTACACTTCTACATTACACGAATATTTGTTTGTTTGATTTGTCTTTAAAATGAGCAGTTATGTAACTAGTCAGCACCGCCATCATCTCTGGTCATCAGCTGTTGTTAATGGCCTCGCGTTGTCATCTTCTTCTTAGGTTCGTTGTCCACGGCAGTCAGTTTCGGTAGAACATCTCGGGGTTATTTAGATAATGGTGGGGGTAGAGGTATACAGTCGATTTAAAAAGATGTTGTTTAGCGTAGCATTTGAATTAGAAGTTTTATTATAATAAATCTTTTACATATTATTACCGAGGATATTTTAATTTAGAAACATGAAATAATTAAGACATAGCTAAAGATAACTATTTAGCCACCTGGGCTACCTCTAATTTCTCCCATCTCGAGACTCTACACGTGTCGATAAGTGAAATTGAGAGTACACGTCTTTACTCTTTGCGTGCTAAACGGCTAGTGTCCGCGTCTGACGCTTTCCTTACAGATAAGGTCAAACACAGACGCTAAACCAAAGGCACTGATTGCCCAGGAGTCCGCGCCAAAACCTCCCCCTCTCCTGAAAGACTGCACGTGCAAGAACAGGTGCGTCTCCCAGCTTCCGGGTTCAGCTATTGATACAAAGCACGATGCTTATAAATGAAAAATAAAACTAATAAATTTTGATGACTCTAATATTCCAACAAAGACTTTAAATAATGAAAAACTATTAAATTATAAGTTTAAAGGCCTGAAAATGAAGTTAATGAATTGAAATTTGAAACCTATATTGCTTACAACTTTGGTTATGATTTACATAACTTATAATTACCATAAAACCCCACACTTTCTTATAATTAACCATTTGATAGTAATAAAGATAATTAAATTAGGCCTAGATGAATGTAAAAGAACAATGTATTTATCAGTTTAGTACTCTCAGTAGCTTGAGTGCATTAATATGTAAACTAAAAGAGAAACTAATATAATTTTATAAATGAAAAGGTTGAGAGCTAAGGGCCTAAAACCGTGACCACTTTTTTGAACATAATGGTTTTCAATCGTAACCTTTGTTTACACTGGACAGTATAATTGTGATCACTACTTTATTTAATGTTCTTTTAATAGTAGTCTATTGTTATGATGTTGGTATTAACTTGATCTTATATTTGTTAATAGTCACTTATGACAAAAGAAACACCTACACTTCTACATTACACGAATATTTGTTTGTTTGTTTGTTTTATTTGTCTTTAAAATGAGCAGTTAGCTCGTTACATTAAAGTTACAAAAAATAGGGTCAGTAAACAAACAAAAAACAAGTGCAAAATACATAACTATAGCCAGAGATAGGGTGGGAGAGTGGTGATAGAGGAAACGTGAAGCAAGGGAAAAGAGGAATTTATGGATTCAGGGTACTATAGTGTGGAATATCATTCATGCAGGAGGGTAGTAGACACAGTATCACGTAGTAAATAAGAATAATGCAACGGAAAAAACAACTTACAAACGAAGAGTCACTAAAATAGTAAGAAATCAACAGACGAGGTGAGGCAGATTACACTCTTGGGAAAACTAAGCCTTGCACAAGATAAACAAAGCAATCAGTATCACATAAACATAACATGATTTAGTTATATAATATTCAGGATGATCCAAAAGTCACGCAGCCCTAAGAAAAAAACTTATATTTGGTGCCATATAATATATACATCTAATGTAAACCAAACAATAAACCATAAGGAAATAACAGAAGGTGCTGAGATTGTGAGCCCCCTTCTCTGTAACACAAATTCACTCGTTTAACCATATTTCTAAACACACGACAAATCACTGCAACGCACCTCTTAATATTGATTGTAGTTCTGCCAAGTTTCGAGGGTTGTTTGCATACGCTCTCTGTTTGAAGTATTCCCACAGAAAATAATCAGGTGTCACTGGGTCTGGGCAATGAGGTGGCCACAAATCCTCTGAAACCACACGATCACAAAAAAAACTCAGCCAGCATTGTCATGGTCACAAGTTCTCGGAACCATTCACAGTATTGCAATATTTCCCTTTGTATATTTTATTGAGTTCTTGAATGGTGTAAATTTTGTAAGGCACAAGTTTCAACCACCTCGTATACCTCTGCGTTGTTCCATAGTTCAATCCAGTCAGCTGTGATATTCTTCTTAGGGACTTCCTGTGTGATCGTTCTAAGCACTGCCTAACCTCATTCAAATATTGATCAGTTAGACTTGAAGGTCATCCAGACGCTTCTTGTTACTCACGTTGCCTGTTTCACGAAAACCGTGTACAATTCGGTATATTTCTGATTTATTTGGCACGCGTGATTCTGGAAAACTACGAACAAACCATTGTTGGCATTCCATGTACGAATTGGCCAAAAATAATGTTCCAATATGAATACTCCCTCTACTCGTGAAAAACTCATCTCACACTTTCAAAAGTTATAACTCAACTGGCTAGACTAAGTATATGTATCAAGGCCACATGGCCTCCACAACACCCGGTCAACATTACAGTGTTGATATGCTTATAAACAACATGTTCATTTTCAATGTTCTTCTGCTAGAGATATCCTTGGAAAAAAAGGGTTGCGCGACTTTTGGATCAACCTGTATGATAAGCATAGCCTACCCGAGTAAAAAAAACACATTATATAGCGAATAAGATGTTTCATACCGCACAATTAACCAAGACAAATAAATCCATGTTTTCACACGATACAGTGAGCATAATCAATCATAACAACCATAATGTCATTGTGCAGGGGCAGCGGAACGTAATTTGTTTAGCGGGGGTAGGGGCAAGCAAAAAAGTGTATTAGGCACTTGCCTTGCAACACCCCGTTTCCCCCCGCAACCCTAGTATAATTTTTGTAAAATGGATATCTCTTAAAACTATTTGAAGTGGTCATATAAATATATATTGAATTTTACAACAAATAAAATCATAATATACACTAATCTTATTCATCAGTTCTTGTGTTGCCTAAAGATCAACAATAATATTTATACACTTGAATAAAACCTTGTGATAAGAAAAAATTATGAGTTCAATTGCCGTGTTATATTTTTCAACAAAGTATATTTCAATTAAATCATGAATGAGCAATGTTACACAGCAATAATATAAAAAACTATTATTTATATATATATAATTTTATTCGAAAAACTAAATTTTAATATTACTCTAGTTAATAATCTTGTACAATTTAAAAATAGTAATAAGAGAAATATAGTTTTAGTCAAATATGTATACTACAGTAACTAGGCCAATAACACAATTCAAATATTTATTTACATTGTCACAAAAAAGTATAAATAATCATAAATAGAACTAGACCTAACTAAAACCTATGATGTGCATAGAATATCATCAATTAGGTTTTTCTTTTGTTTTAAAATTTAACATATGTGATGTTTGGGTATGAACGCATTATAATTAATACAAAATAAGTTTGTCAAATTAATACATGTTATATATTATCACTTTCCAAATACATCACACGATATGTGTTAGCGTTGACAAACTCATCACACAACGCATCAATATCAAGATTGTCAACTCGTTCGTTGTAGAAATGAAAAATGGCCAAATGATTTAACCGATCTTAATCCATGGTGCTACGTAGGTATGTCTTGAGCTGCTTTAAGGCCGAAAAGGTTCTTTCAGCGCTTGATGTTGATGATGGGACAACTAAAAGCAACTTCAAAAACTCCCAAGCTACTGGAAATAATCGCCTTGTACTTTCAGGCATTGCAATGTTAATGTCAACTAGATATTTCAAACACTTAAGCCCGTATCACATGACACTAGCTCGTACTAGAAATCAAGTGTGCTAGCTAGCGACTAGATCTCTGTATACTAGCTAGTATAATAGAAACAGGACTAGAGTATTCACACGCTGCTAGTTTGGTACTAGGTTCTAGTGCAAATATTTATGGAACTTCAGAGATTAATTTAGGGTGCAACAGCTGCATTAATTGCTAATAAAGATATTGAAAAATATGAGAGGGAGCCTAAGAAAAAGAATATGGACACGGGACTTGTTGGGAAAGACGAAATAATGGTCGCAGGATGCTAAATATGATACATTCGGAGGTTAGGTAGTATACATTCGGGGTGACACAAACGTTTAGTATCTCCCTAAATTTGTATTCATTTATTTACGATGTGGTCAGAAGCCCCTAAGCCCATGGATGTCCAAGTACAGTATCCTTGATTCACAAATGTTCTTTTTTAAGCCTACACACACTTTATATTCTAGAAAAAAAATCCAAGGTTGGCATGCTATCAAGTTTATTTAGATTAAAATTGGGTCTGGAACACAGTTTGTCATTTTTAGATGACATGTTTTAAATAGAATTTATATATATTAAATATATTGTCATATTGTGGCAATTTGGTATTATATAAACAAGGATGTTTATAATAATTTTCCGCCAACAACAAAATCACATCCGAAGACCATGTCGGCGCCATTTCTATTATTTACTCTACACATAGTCTGAGCGGGCATTGATTGGTCGAATTACACAAACTAGTGTCGGAACTAGTACGAAAATAGCGCATGTTCTATCCTCACAACTAGTATGGTAGCCAGTACCAAGTGGCAGAACCAGTATACTTTTTCTGATTCACATGACGCTAGATGATGACGTGCTAGCTAGCACACTGGATTTCAAGTACTAGCTAGTGTCGTGTGATACGGGCTCTAGGCTGGGTGTGAGTAATTCGTGCCAACATTTTTGTATCTAGTTCAATCACCATCCGTTTTTAAACTTTACTCTCTAAGTGTGTGTCGTGTTTCTTCATCACTAGCGCATTCTTCAGCTGCTATTAAAAGAACCTTTTCGAGTATGCAAAGTTTCTTTGAATCGTTTTGAGTAAAGCGCCTCTCTATCTGTACTGTATCTGTATCAACTATCTCGTAGTACATTTTCCTCGTTAATTCTTTTCTACTGAGAATCACGGTCAGTTCTATGGTTCCTTGTTTATGTTATCGTTTCCTTGGAACTTGCTTGGTTCGTGACAGGCGTATAGGTATAAGATCATATTTTGGTTGGGCCTCTTCCATCTCACTCCACAGTGAATCAAACATTTCCTTGGATCTGATACTCCTTAAATATTTTACAGTTGAGATAGCTGCTACCATTCCTCCATTAGCTGTTTGCTCAGCGCTCTCTAAGATTAAGGCAAGCTTTTCTGTGCAGACGAAAACTTTTGTTCCTATTAGCATTCCCAAATAAACTTAACACTTTAAAACTGATCGTATAGACTTCTTGCAGTGCTCAACTCATTTTCAGCTGATACACTGAGCTGTTCTAGCGCTCGAAGTACAGCTGTGTATGTTTTAATGACACTGACAATAGATGAGTATCAAACGGTCCCCTGCGTCATGCAGAGCGCTTTTGGAGTGTTGTTTGGAATATATTCAAACTCACTTGTGATGGGTAGAAATTCCGATTTTCTTTTACTTGTGTTCATAACTATGGCCACATCATGTGCCCATTGCAAAAAGTCCTTCATAAGAGGGATCGCACTAGCAGTGTCTTGCAGCGTTAAATTCAAACAATGACTAGTGCAATGCACATATATTGCTAACGGCTCTTTTTCTTTGATTTTAGCTTGGGCACCATTATAAACTCCTCGCATATTTGAAGCACCATCATAGCATTGACCCCGAGCATTCTACAGGGAGAGGTTAAATTGCGTCAAGGTATCCATGATCATATTTGATAGAACAGAACTTGTTTCATATAAACCTAAAAAGTACTCTTTTGGTTCCATATTTTCATTTAAAGTTCTTACAGAGATTGAAACTTGTTCCTTCTGGGAAATATCTGTAGTCAAATCTACAAACAAACTAAAATGCTTTAAGTTCCGTATTTCATTCAATATTTCTCTTAGGACAGCGTCTACCATAATTTTTTATCATTTAATTTTGGATGTCATTTGTAGTGAAGTCCTTTGATCGAAAACTAAACTGTTTGAGTTCAGGAATGTCACCAGTGCTCAGAGCAAGCAACGCCTTATAGTTCCCATCACTGTTATTGTGACTTCGTATTGGAATGCCTTGTCTTCCACGATATCTAAGAGACGTCATTTGTGCATGCAATGCCTTTCGGGCTACAAATTGCTGCTTTTCCTTATACATTTTTTAGGTCACTGAATCACTTTTTTCTTTTGTGTTTTTTTTTTCCACAGCCTCCTCGTGCATACTACTCTTTGCATGTATTATACATTTACTTTTAGTATTTTTCCAATTCTTGTAACCATTACTAATGAACGTGGTTTCATGTTTTGAGCTTTAGCCAAAGATAATTTCATTCTTTGATTTCATACACTCGAAGCACAATATGAGAACTCTTCACTTTGAAAATGAAGCCAAGGAAATTTAGAATACCAGCGTTGAAGAAATTTATGGTCACAACGTTTGATTTTCTTACCACCTTTTGCGTTTTCAGTGTATTTTGGCACAGGGAAAGGTTGGCGCTGGACGAGACCGCAAATATTATTACTTTCGTCAAACTCCAAAGCTACATCCTATCTTTTTGAGTGACTAGGACCCGCAAATGCGTTCTTATCTTTATCCTCATTTTCTAGATTAAAAAAAGGAAAAATGTTATTTATTAACAATATTTAACGATGGGAATACAAATTCATTTTTAATAAGAAATTTGTTATTTAATTTTTATGTATGGTCTTTTTTTTATTAAAGTATATTTATATATTTAATAAAATAAGGGATTTAGATTTATGGAGGGCGGCCGGGCCCCTCAGTCCAGCCCGGTTACGTCCCTGAGGCCTAAGGTAATTTTTATTAACGATAGCTTATAGTGTCACAAAAGTTTGTTAAACTCACAAAATAATAATACCATGCGCTTATACTTAACTTAATTTAATTAAAAATTCAAATCATATAAAAAGTTGTTTAAATATAGCATGGATTTCCCATTTTGTACTGTATTATTGTGACTCAAGTGTAATCCTTTTACTTTGTAATATATCAAGTGACTCGCTTTGGTGGCCGAATGATCTGCTAACCTTTTTTCCTGGTGTGCCCCTATTTGAGATAATCTTGGGCATGCCACTCCACCCCAAAATCTCTAACCTAAACTTATCTTCGTACCACCAACATTTTTCGAAAAACCAGCAGTGTAATATACATTTTTTAATTCCTGATTGGTATAGAAATTTTGGATTGTTTGGTTTTTTCCTATTTATAATGAGAAACAAATATTTTAAGACTGAGTATAGCACAGTACATAGCAGTCAGTATGCCACCAAATAGCAACTAAGGAATGCGTACAGGATGGCACGTGGAAGTGTGAGGGTGTGTAGAGTATGTGGCGAAAGGGGGAGAGAAAGGCAGCTTGAGTGGTGGGAAACAATACAAACAGACGGCCAAATTAATTGCTAAGATTCTAGCAATTTATTAACTTAGATGATTTATTCATTTTATTTGACATTGTTATAATTTACTATATTTTTTTAAGACCTTCGGTGGCTCAGGCATACCACTAGTGGCACGCGTGCCCCAATTTGTTCACCTTTGGCTTAAGAGGTCACTCTAGAAATATACCGAACTGCTGACGATGGGAAAATGTGGGTTCGAATCCCGGTCAGGTGTACTGAGTGGTGTTTTCCCAATATGGTTTTCTAACCTTCCTCCACTCAAATGCGGGTACACTTCCTCTAAATTCAACATAGCTCATACATAGACCATCAGCGTGATAAGTTCATAAGCATATAACCCAGAAAAGCGTTAAAACTTGACGACAAAAAAACTCAAATGATAAAGCTCTAATTTTAAAAAGACGATGAAATGACACCTCTTTAAACACTTTATTTAAGAAAAACACTAACACCACATGCACTTGTTTACACACCAAATTCAAAGGACATGGGTGGAGAGGGGTAAATTGTGAAATGACCTTGGAAAAGAAAGGTGACAAGGGGTGACTTGTGACGCGACCTTTGACAGGAAATCGGGTGTAGCATGGAATGTGGATGGCTTTCATGACTCATTGCATCGTGCAGGTGGTTGGTGCATAATTCTATCAGCTGAAAAACAAATTGTACACAGTCATAGATTCATTATCTAAGTATTTAACAAAAGATTAAAATAAAATTAATGTTGGAATAAAACAATGTTTGAGGTTGAAGGGAGGGGCAAATATATTTCATAGGGGCAGTGCCCCCCTGCCCCTCCCGGTTCTGCCACCACTGTTTTTGTGAACATATTCGTAATTTAACCTCATTGCTTGTTGCAGCTTCATATTAATCAAATTATCTAAGATCAACTATACAAACAAAACATTGAGGGAGGGAGTATATCTATGACCAAACCGATAACAAAAAAAGGCCTAGTTAAAAAGTCATACTTTATACATATCAATCTAAAGCTTATTAGCTGGTGTTATGTAGAGATGGGCGAAACAGTGATTTTGCGATATCAGTGAATACAGTGATTGTGATTTTAAAATATCGGTGATTTATACCAGTAATTTTTCACTGGTACCTATATTCACAGTGTTTTGATGGACCGATATTTTTTCACTTTCCAACCACGGCCAAGGCTAGTTAGTATTTAGCTGCTGTCCGAGTAGGCGAGTACAATCGAGTATCGAGTATGGAGTATAAATTATTTATGAGTATTGAGTATTGGGTATTTACTCGAATAGTGACACGAGTATCGGTTGGAAGGAAAACTAATAACTAGGGTGTTTGGCGGCTTAAAATGAAATTCGATACTTAAAGGTCTAACATAAACTCTTCTTGTCGGCACGTATATTGACAATCAACATACAGCTACCTAATCTTTAAAGATTTCATCTGGGTTTCATGTTGCCCGACTAATGTACAGTCAATACAAAAGTATGCGTTTTAAGATGTTTTATACAGTTGATAAGAAAAGAAAGCAAAACTGCAGAACATATTTTATTAATATTTTATAGTGAAATGTTATGTAATTTGGGAAAAATTAGCTGTCCAACAGCATTATGTTAAAATAGATGAGAAACTCTTGTAATTGTGTAATTTATTTAGTGATCTGTATTACTACAGTTAAAATTTATGTGATATTAAAAATGAACATAACATAATGGCGATTGGTTTAGGAAATGTTGTTTGGAATGCAGGTCATATATTATATTATTGTAGTGTTATTTTATTGTAAATACCGTACATCTAATAGCAGATGAACTATATATATATAAGAAGCAAATATACTTTAGATTAGACTATAGGATGATTAGGATCATCAACGCATAGTAAATATTAAGGTTTATTTATATATTTTCTATTTTGTTACTTTTATTAATTTAATATTAGCGATTTTGGGTACAGGATCACCGAAAAAATTTTTACGAAATGTGATTTGCTTAGTAAGCAAGATATTCGATTTTGTTATTAAAAACCAATATTTTGTATTGAAAACGCATGTGAACGAAACATTTAAGCCATTAAAATCATTTTTACGTAGCAATCTGATACTGTTTTTGAAAAATGGGCTTTACGAAATTAAGTGTTTTAATTAGAATTAACACGTAAATCATACCAGTCAATAAGGTTCGATTCTCAATTATCTGGTAGAAAATAAGAAATAAAAGAATAACAAGGGCCGCGAAGCGAGTATTTACTCGAGTGTCTTGAGGAAGCAATACTAGCTCCGTGTCTCGAGTAACCGTTGCCATCTGATGCGAGTATGGTGTTTCTGCGAGTATGGTGTTTCTGCGAGTATGGAGTATTTCCAATCACCGATACTTTTGAGATCGAGTCACTGGGAGTATAGGTGATCAAATGGTATCGGTGAAAAAAATCACAGTCAGTGATTTATCGCCCATCTCTACTGTAAGAAGTTAAAAGTTAACGTCATACAAATGGGTCAACACTCACCGACACCCTTGATGAACAACAACACGAACACCGGGGCACAAGCTCTGACCTCCACTCTCCTACAGAAACAACTGACTGCGTGCAGCCGACAAGCCAACTGTCTGCTCAGGACTCGATCCGCGGCCAGCCGGAAACGATGATGGTTCCACGCGGCCAGATGAAGTTATCACTTCCGCTAGTAGGATGACCTAGAATGTTCTAGGTGGTGCCAGACGCATTTATTTGCTGTTATGTTTGTTCTATTGTCTTACCCCCTCCTTCCCTGGCCCCGTCTCTCTGTGGATACAATAATGTATATATAGTGTTCGCTCTTTTGAATAGTCGCTTATTATACCACAAACTGAGCGTGGAGGGGACGGCAACTAAGGGCCGTAATTTATTTTATACTCTAAATTGCATTTTCGGCGTAATGGGGGACATATTGTCTAAATTATGGTTCAGGACTAGTATTTAGTCAAAGTTAGGATTCTTTCTCTCTTTGTACGAGGCTTAGGTCATCACAATAGTACTGTTTGGGTTTGTTAAGCGTACTTTACGTGTATTTGATTTAATGTATATATTTTGGACACGCTTTGGCGTACTCGGCGTGCCGGGCATACCGCCCGTCCCTTTCTTGTTTGCATTTTGAATGTTTATGGAATCGTTTAGTTCTCTATTTAAACTGGTAGCACGGGGAACTTAAGTGTTAGAGATGAGACTCGGCCTTACGCCTTGTTCTGTTTATAGTTTTGGTTCAACGTTATGTTGTTTTGTTTTGATCTGGAGGCGCGTTGATGTTTGTCTTTTATAGCCTAAATTTAGATGCATACTAAGAATTGCAAAGTTGTATCGTTGCTTGCGCTTAAAGCTATAACCACAGAAAGAACCATGGATGTACTACCAGAATAAAACCATAAGTTTCTCCTTTTATTTTCAGATATTGAAAAAGTCAATTTATTCCTTTATCGCAGTAGAATCATTTAAACTTGTGTGGAGAAGCGCCTCACGCCTTATTGTTATATTTTGCTCTAATTATGTATATTTTTTCTATTTTTGTCCTAAATAAAACTAACTATGTTTATTATTGTTAAACTTCTTGTCTAGTTTTCCCAACACACTTCCAAAAATGTTACACATCGACAAGGAGAGGTTAACACTACCTACATATTGTAAATATTTATACTGGTTCACACACTTGTTGAGTGGTCCACTCCTGGCAGTGTGATAAAGGTAAGGCGGGGTTTATACAATATGTATATTCAAATAATTAGCAATAGCAAACATATTTTCATTGAAAGTGTGCACTTTGTATAAATTGATAAATTTCGAATGTAAAAATGATCTAGCAACACAATTGAAAGAAACCATCATATCTGTCCCCCTCACAATAAAGGATACAAACAAGATATTTGAGGGTAACGCTTCTATACTTTGTAAGCAGTGTGTTTATGTTCATAAGGCGCCAGTATAGATTAATAGAGATTATTGTTTGTTTTACACTGGAATAAACGGTTACCTATGTCGTGAAAAAGTTTTGGCCTCTGTGAATGATCTTTGCTAAGTCAAAGATGACTGAAACGCAACTCCACTTTTAACATTATTTTTCCATTTCATCTTGTTGAAAATGGCGTCAGATACAGACGGGTTGAAACCCTTTCCAATTCAGGGCCGAATGGCTCGTGAAAGGGAAAGACTTATTGGTATGTCAGATGAAGAACGTGCGTGGAGAAAACAGTGGATTAAAGATCAAGTATTAGCTCCAAATGAACCAAGACATGTTCCAGAATATTACAAAGAACTGCTCAACCCCATTCGCAGGGCTTACAGATTACCTTTGGATTTGGCATTTAAACCCCTAGAACCTCTTTTGGTAAATAAGCACTATTATTTCATATTAAAAAAACCCTTAGATTTAACTTTTCCTTTCAACGATAGATTTTTATTTATACATAACATTAACAACTTTAATTTCAATGATATATATGTATACATAATATTAATAACTCAAATGTATAGGTCTAAGCTTACCTATATATTCTACTCAAATTTATAATAGGATATGCGTAGTGAGAGTAATAGAAACATGTTATCTAAAACTAAAAAAAAAAAAAATGCAAACCTAACTAGGCTATAATTTCATTCCATCTTAGTGTACAAAAGCATAAGGGTCTATCCATGTGTAATCTACACATGCCTACTGATTTTTATGAAAATGGTTTCTTATGGTGTTCTTACTGACAAATTATGAATAACCTAATATTTCAATTAGAAGTTACCTACTGGACTCATTTCAAAGGTCTGTAGAGTTTTAAAACGATACCGAGGGTGACCTGGTGGTCTAGGGGTAAGGTGTCAAGACTTCTATGCTGGCGGCCGGGGTTCGATCCTCGGTCCCGGCAAAGATTTATCTGATTACCAAACCCTTCTTTCACCTCTGACAAGACATCTTGTGAATGTGAGGAATGCCAGGTCTCCACCGTGGTTCGGATTCCACGCTAAACTGTAGGTCCTTCATTTCATCTCACATTCACCCTACCATTGCACATTAGCGTAAGTGCGTATAACCTGAACGGGTAGTAAGATGCGGTGCTAATAATAATAATAATAAAACGATACCCAATACATTTACATTAAATAATAATATTTAGCACCGCATCTTACTACCCGTTTGGGTTATACGCCTTAAGTACTAATTACTCTAATGGATTAGGAATTGGGAAGGTTGTATTAGAGGAAGTGAACCCGCATTTGCGTGGAAGGAGAGTGGAAAACCATTTAGGAAAAACCACCCTCAGTTCACCCGACCGAGATTCGAACCTTGATCTCCCCGTCCTCAGCAGTCGAGCTCAACTCGACAAGCGCGTTAGCCAACTGCGCCACCGAGGCGGGTTTTTCACATTTAAAACTTGTTAAAAGTTCTCAAGGTCATCTTATTTAAAATTCAAACTTAAATTTCTTAAATGAGGCCCTGTTGATTTCACTCACAACATGATTGGCTATCAAGAACTGAGTAAACTGTTAAGTTGATTATGATCCCAGTATAAAAAACAACTTATTTTGACATGTAGGCCCCTTGTACAAAGATACAATGTGCTGTGTTTTCCTTCTTAATACATATTAATTAAACTAATTTTAGCCCTAAAACCTAACAAGATTGATTGATTGAGGGATTGTTAAACTAACTTACTAATAACTTAGTGTGATTCTCTCTTGTCTCGCATACAATCTCACAAACAAGTACAACAAACCTGGTTTTGAAGGTCGAATGGTCTAAGGCATATCTCTCACAATATACTCGGCTGCTGATAGGGAGGGTGGTGATTGAATCTCAATGGGGTGGGCAAAGGACATTTTCTCTGAAATAAATTTCCTTTCTTCCTCCACACAAATATGTGTAGATTTTATTTTAATTCTTTCTTTATCCTTAGGGCTACTCTTTTAATATGGTATACCTAATTAATAGTCACATGTACAACCCAAATGTATAGTGAGACCTAATGGATTAAAAAAAAACTATTACAAAATGGTTAAAAATATTTGAGAGCACACACTAAACCTTTAAGAATAAAATAGGTACGAATTCTATTTAAAAATATAACAGTCAATAGACTCAAGATTTAACTAGTAACTTAGTTGACAAGTTACTAACAACTAACTTACACCTTAATCTAAACATTGATTTTGCTAAAACTAATTTTATCTTGGTTTTCACAAACAGCATAGGCTACTTATAAATCTAACTGTGATAAAAACCATTAAAAGCCAGATATGTTAATTTGATGCAAATTCTTGTACCTTGCAATCAATTTTTATAATGTCACTAAAATATGTTCCATCAAACGGTGTGACCATGAATAAATTAATTTATTTTCTACTTTGGTCACCTTCACCCCGCATTGATTTTATTTTATAAAAGATTTTTGATAAGTGTTAGGCTGAAGTTGACACAAGGATAAGTTGGTTGCAAACACTCTTTATATTACATGATTTTTTAAGATTTTTTTTTACAAATATAGATAGTTGTGAAATAAAATATAAAACACTTAAAGATTAAAATACTAAAGAATAGAACTTAATCAATTTGTTAGACTTGTTTTAGTCAGCAGGAACACTTCCATCTAAAATCTAGTGTCCCCTGTTGTTAAATTTATAACTAAGCAATAAATACATGCCCCACTTTGCATATGTCAACAATGATTGTAATTGTAAAAAAAATGTTTGGCCACAATGGGTTTTTTACTTTTTGGCCATGTACATGATTCACAAATGTTACTTTGGGTGTATTATATGTTTTACATGCTTCAGTCATTGTAATTTTATCCTTAAAGTATAAATTTAATGCTTTTTTCCTCTCATGTTCACTGTATTGGCACCACAATTTCTTGCTATTAGGCTTCAAAATTTATTTGCTGGGCATCTTTAGCAGTGTCAATAGTGGTAAGATTAGTTACTGGTAGACAACAATATAAATTTATAAGAAATAAACCGAAAATACTAAAATGCATTTTGTGTCTTCACCTAATCAACCCACCTCGGTGGCGTAGTTGGCTAACGTGCTAGTCGTATTGAGCTCAACCGCTGAGGACGAGGAGATTGAGGTTCGAATCTCGGTCGGGTGAACTGAGGGTGGTTTTTCAAAAATGGTTTTCCACTCCCCCTCCACTCAAATGTGGGTTTACCTTCTCTAATTCAACCTTCCCAATTCCTAATCCATTAGCGTAATTAGTACTTAAAGCGTATAACCCGAAGGAGTAATAAGACGCGGTGCTAAATAATAATAATAATAATAATTCACCTAAACATTCTTCTTTCCATTCACATAAGCACAAATTTGTATTCATTAAAATGTATAAACAAAAATAGTGTTAATATTAATTAGACACTTTAATATTATATCGACCCGCTTGAAACATTTAAATGTTGGTATCACTTGAAGGTGGATTGAAAGGTACCGTGAGTTAATTTTTTTTTCAGTTTTTATAGGTAATGTTTTGGCAAAATTAAACAAATTATTGCTTCAGCTTTGTCATGGGAATAATAGCATTGCATATAAACTTTTTAACCGAGGAAATAATCTATGGTAAAATTCTGTGACTAGCATGACAAACATTTAAAAAAATAAGACATTACTATGTGAGCATTTTTTTAAAAATGTATCTACTTGAGCAATATTTTATCAATTTTGTCTAAAAAAATTGCTATAAAAAGTGTAAAAATATGGACCTAAACTTACTCTCTCTTCTATCCCACCTTAAAATAAGAATTATGCAAGCTAGCCTAATTTGGGTTGTATTATTTTAGGGAGAAAGGAGGGCATTTGTTGCTCGCTACTTCACAGGGAAGTTTCTCATGGCAATTTTCAGTATATATGCTGGGTTCTACTACTTTAAATACAATACAAATGTGAGTATAAACTAATATTTAATAGAATTTGTGTACTAAGTAGGCCTCTGTGAAACAAATTGTCAAATATTTTGGAAGCAAATCTTAAATGCAAGCAAAGAAGAAGGGGCAAAGGAAAATCTTCAGCGTTAGGAAGAAATTTTGCCCTTCATTTCAAATTCTTGCTAGAAGAGTTTAATAAAAGAAATCAATTAATCCTGGCACAGAAAAATGCATGAAGTCATTTTATCACTATCACACACAAACAAAATTCATTCAACAAGATGAGGTTCTGGACTTTCTTTACTATTGTATTTAATTCCTATTTTACCATTTTTATGTGAATGTATTAAAAGTATGCATATAACCCTAACGGGGAGTAAGACGTGGTGCTAATAATAATAATTAAAAGTAATTAAAGTATTCTCAGCATTTATATACATAATGGATTTTTTTTGTTAAAACAATATTTCCCTTCTGTATTAAAGCCTTCTAATAAGTAACATTGATATTTATTTTATTGGCACTATCATCCAGTTTTGACTAATTTGTTGTTTATGGGACTCAAATCAACTATATTAATCTCCACATAAATTTGCAATAAAGTTTGTCTAGAAATGGTTGAAAGATCTTAAAGCCTGGATTAGAAGATTTCTTTCTTTGAAACATCCTATTAAAATCTGTAGTTGGCCTACTTGACAGAATAATTTATATGAATTGTAGGACTGGACAAGGAAAGGTGGATGGCGAGTGATCAGCTCCAGAAAAGCTGTAAATCCTGGTGATGCAGAGTACCCCTGGGTCCCAGACAGAACCTCCCCATCGGACTATGCTGCTCGAGGATTCAAACAATCTCCAATATGAAATTGGTCAGGATTGTATAGTAATTGTTCATAATGTGTCACTTTAAACTAGCTTGTACAGATTATCATGCCAATAGTTTTACATACAATATCAATAAAAATGTTATCCTGAGTTTGAATAAATTATATTCCACCATTAAATTCATGATTGTTGAATGAAATTTACTCCCATCATGGCTTGAAATATGGAAACCATCAGAACACAGTGTGGAAAGGGTAAAGTAATTAATTTTTAATGGTTTCAACCCATCTGCATAGGCCTGACAGCCATTTTTTTATGTATACTCTTATCCGACAAATGTTTTCACTAGGTACTCATTTAGTTTCTTATTTTTTGCTTTGTTCATGGTCCTAGTATAGCATTGAACTGGTAGGTAGCTCCATCTATCAGACCCAACATGAAGTATTCAGACTGGCTAAAAGTGCAGTGGTTTGTTAAAAGATGGCATTACAATAAATAATTGCATACCAGGTAACATTTGTTTAAACACCCCGTGCCAGGGAAAGGGTTAATAGATACATTTGGTATTCCATTGTCCTTATTCTAACAAGTCTACAAATAGCCCAGATTCACTAAAGTATGCGACTAAATGTGACAGTGCAACTTTGAGCAGGCGCAACTTGTGAATCATGCCACTCCCAAATTAAAATGGTGTCAAATTGATAATTAGTTGTGATATTTTTTATTTAAATATACTTTCATTATTGCACCTGTAAAAGAAATATTGTGGACAAATCTGAGGTTTATCAATATGGTTAAACTATCGACAAAGTATGCCATTCATTAACTCAGAATACACTTGGCTACTCATAAATTAGTGATTAACTTAGGAATTAATATAAACTTCTGGCAAGCATACATTTTTTTCCCTAGAGAAAGCTGTGGTAGTATGGAAGTATAACACCCATAATAATATCTGTGTACAAATGCTAACCTGTATGCCACTCGTGTTAGTGTATATCAATATTGATTCAGCATTAATGTATGGGACAGCATTGTTGGGGATGCGATTGGGGGCCCCTATTTGCTACCAGATTGTTCATGTTCCCATAAATACTTCCTTGACACAGTTATACCTGGGCTTCTGATGGACGTTCCATTGCTTGTGTGACAGAGGATTTATAATTGTGGCAAGTATAGCGGCTCCTTAATGAAGTCCACCCCAGCCAGGGGGGGGTCTGGTGAAATCATCACCAAGGTCATCGGATCTCATACTACTCAATTTTTATTAAATACATTATTTCTCAATTTTCTCTCATTTTCTGCAATTCTAGCAATCAATCTCTAGCTCATAATTCATTGCTGTTCTTTGATATTTTTTTTTATCAAGACATCCTGATGCTTGACTGGGTGACTGGGCAAATAGCGACCAGTTTACTAACACTTCCTTTATCATTGAGCATGGTCATTACAAACTAATAAAATAAGCTTTTATGTAGCTCAATAAACTCAGTCAACTCAAGGGTGCCTAAAACAAACAAAGCAGAAAAGTTTATATGCGTTGTTTAAGCAGATGAAGTATGGCAGGGCATCCATTCTATTGTTTGTCAATAGTTAATAGTCTTATCTTGATAAAGTGTATAAACAATCAATGTGGTTAAAAAATGGCACAAAAGTGAATTATGGAAGTTTTTTAAGAAGTTGGATAGCGAAAAAGCATATTTTAAACATTTTAAGATATTAAAAACCATTATAATTTGAAATGTTTAGATATGAAATACAATAACATGATGCAAAAGTTGAAATTATTATTACTAGATAATTTTTTTTTTTTTCTAAATTAAAATTTTGACATCGTTACTTACTGTTATAGATACTTTTCTTTCAATACTAGTACAATATCAATACTTTTCTTACGATGCCACATTCCTACCGAGGACATTATGGCACAAATCCATGTGGCTGTTATGACAGTTGACATGCTTCTCGATGTTCACACCAAATACATATGCCGTTTGAAGCAAAGTATAACCCTATGAGGATCAACCTTTGAACACCTA
This sequence comes from Timema shepardi, assembly GCA_902151425.1. NCBI lineage: Eukaryota > Metazoa > Arthropoda > Insecta > Phasmatodea > Timematidae > Timema > Timema shepardi. Next base: position 347,504 of record CABFVX010000227.1, on the reverse strand, counting down.
CTGTGAACTAGCATAAGTTTGATGTAAGTCTCAGGCACAGTGTTGCCACATCACACCCCTCTAACTTTAATGTTGTTTTTCTTAAAAGGTGTGGGAACAATGGATTTTTTGCAAAGGGTGTTTTCGACTTATACTTATTATGTGGGATCGTCCATATATGCGAATTACTACTCAGCCAGTATATTTAAAAAAATCTTAATAGTGCTATAAAAACTCTGTACTTAAATATATAAGCCTTCAAATACTTAATGAATAATTAATTTTATTTGAAAATAATACTAATGGGATAAGACTGAAGAAAGTAACTTTTTAAGTAAATGTTTACTCATTTGCACCAAGAAAGAATGGGAAACAAATTGAATATACCTTGTTGGGATTCAAACCTTAATCTTCCTGTTACAACAAACAGCCTGCATGCCCGCTGATATGGGCAAGTCCCTTTGACAAAGAATGTTTCCCAAGCATATTAAGCAGCTAAGAATAATTTTCAAATAATAAAAAAAAAGCTACTAGAGTAATAAAATATTTATAATGAAATTGCATCCAAGAAATATAATTCCAAGCAATTGCATATTTTGATGGAAAACTTGATCGATTTTAGGCAATACTATTCTGTATACTTCAGTGTTGTCAACTGTTATTATTTTGTCTTGATTAACAAAATCTTTGAGGAAATTTTGAAAATGTCATGCTTACTCTATTTTTACTGTCTTTTTTTTTTTTGACCTTAGTGGTCTTGGGGTAAAGTGCTCACCTCAGGAGCCGATGTTCGTGGGTTCAAACCCAACCAGGGTCAACATATTTTTCTTGAGTGATGAAAATCTGTACCACAACTTTCTTCAGAGGGATGTCGATTGTAGCATGTAGAAGAACCTTAGTAGGTATGGAAAAATACCTTTTCCAGCGAAATTTCTCTCGCGCATAAAATTCTTGTGTGCTGATATAATCAGTCAGTTCAGAACGTGTACGTTAAATAACTTTTGCTACTGTTACTGTATGACATTTTAAATTACATTAAATGGTTTCCAAATTCAATTAGGACTTTTAAGAAAAATATCAAACTTGTTGGACATTTTTGTCATAATTGCTATACAATCAAACAAATTTTAATAGAAAAAACCTCATCTGATAGCTAGATTAGAAAAGTTAATGGATCCACTTCTCTTCATATGTCAAGTCATGTGGTCTGTTGCTGCCACATTTGTTAGAAATGCTTATAAAATCGCGTACAATGATGAAACATTTGTTTCCTGACTAGAGTTCAGTTGAGTGAAAGATGTCTGTTGAGGATGCTGCTATGGCTTGTTCTTTGTATGTAGTTATGATCTGTTCAAGAAGCAAGAGAAGAAAACAGTGGGGTTCGTGTTCATTTACACTAACTGAAAACTTCCCACTTATTTTATTAAAAACATGGTTTTTATGCGATTTTTATAGTCTCCAACCGTCACATCCCACAACAGTGTATTTGTATGAAATATTTCACTAGGTTAATAGTTTTTTTGGCTGACCACGACATGACAAAAGGAGATTTCAGTAACTAATGTACTCAGTGTGAATAGCAGTCAGATTGGCCCACGATGCTTATTGTCGGAAATGTTGGCCAACATTGTTTCTTGTAACCCATTTGAAATAGATCACGGGAAACACATAGGCACATAAAAAATGTTGGCCTAAAGTTGGGGAACAGTTAACTGTTTCCAAAACAAGGGCAACATGTTGGCAAACAATTTTTCCTGGTGCGAACTAGACTTTAGAGTGAGCCCTCCAGATCCGCCTCCTGCCAGATGAGCCCTTGTCAGGGCAGCTTTAGGAACCCCACCACCCCGTCCGTTTCCTGGCCTTTGGTGGGAGGAGTTTGCTCCCCCAATGTGAGAACCAGCATCATCTGAGGAAGTTAGAAACTCAGCCTTAGAGATATCCACAGTGAAACATGGTGTTGCCCTAAGTTGCGCAGCGGGGACCTCGAGGTGTTCTTACCAGCTCTCCCCAGACAACCGGGTATGCACGTCAGTTGTCCAGGTACACACTATCAACTGCTTATTGCCACCCATTCTGCCTTTCGGTTGGGTAGGCCGTCCTGCATGAAGGGCATTGCCTGGGGGCCACCACTAGGAGGCACTCTTGAAATGATTTTCAAGAGGTCAACCGGGGCAAGCTGTTTGCTCATACTCCCATTTGGAAGCATGTTCGAACAGGTGTGTGTCAGTCAGTATGAGGGATGGACCCACTTAGTCAACAACGTCAAAGAGCGCATAACACAAGTTCAGGACAACCCCTTCCACTAATAATACAGTGAGATGTTATCATTGTTGGCGGCAAACATATTTGTATTTTCTAAAAGTCTAATCCAACCAAAATCATATTGAAGGACTTTATAGTCTTGCCTCATTTTAGGCCAGATGTGTCTAAAATGATCAGCGATAATTGGGGATACCAAACTAACACGAGAATTGTTTTTACAAAATTTTACTTAGCGTATTAAAATTATCACAATATTTTTAAAGTTTATTGTAACATTTTTTAATCTATTAAACATGCAAAATAAAACAATTAAATTTCTAATAAAATCGCATATAAACCTTTTACATGAGAATAATGGTCAGTTATGTCAATTTTAATTAAAAAATTATAATATCCAAACTGTATAGCCCTAATGGGTAGTAGGATATGGTGATTAAAATAAATATATATATATCCAAACTACAGCTCCCAAAAGTCAGGAATCATAAGTAATTCCTTAATTTTAATTTTCTTAGCTTTCCAGATAGCTTTTACAGTTAAAAAATTTTCTTGTTCTGGTAGTTGGAGATATGTCCCAAACCCACCAAGTTTTAGGTGGAGTTGTTGGGTAAATCATAAATCTCCGCCCCTGCTGAGGGTGGGTTTTCCTAAATGGTTTTCAACTCTTCAAACAAATGTGGATACACTTCCTCTAAATTTAACCTTTATTATCTCCAACTCTTAAGCGTGATTAGTACATAAGCATATAACCCGAATGGGTAGTAAGGTGTGGCGCTAAAAAAAAGTTCCATGTCACTGTCAGTTTGTCAGTGAGAGTTCCCGACCTTCCATAAACATGGTCGGTGCCGAATTAGATCAAACTAGTGGTTCAGTCCAACCGATATTTCACGTTGGATGACAGTTTGAAATGTTACTAAATATATCCCTAATATATCACTACGCCAACAGCTGACATCTATCACTCTGGATGACTGCAATGAAAACAGATGGTAATATATTAATGTGATAGTTAATCACAGTAATTTAGGCCAATATTATTTATATATTTATTTGAGGTGGGACACAAAGTTTATTTATAGTTTTATTCCACTTAAAAAATATTCACAATACTTTCACAAAAACTTCTAACATAGCTTCAAAATGGCCAGTGACGAATCTAAACCATATGATTGAACATAACGGTAAACAAGTTTTTTACAATGATGCAGACACGCAGTTGATGAAACTATTTTATTCAGTTAAATATTTCAAAATATGATTAAATAATCATAAAATCATTTATTATATGTAAAAAAAAGACAAGAATTTCCTCTTTTCCAAGTAAATATGATGCCTGTATTAAAAGGTATTGATGTGTACACTATATTAAACATAATCAATAATGTTCCAAAACGAAAAATAAGTACTTTTAATCATATTTAAAATATTGTTTAGAGTTGAATAAAAAGAAATTATTTTAAAAAAATTAAATATTACGAGAAAACTTAATTTTATGTTATTTTAAATGTAATATATAAAAGGTAATTAAAGATATTTACATTTATAACAAAACTGTGATCTTTTACAAGTGTTGGCAATCCAAAACCTAAACATATGATTTTCGAACTGTCATCCAGGTAAAAAACCTATCGTGAACGGAATATACCTTGAACCTCTAAATCTTCTCTTCTAAGTCAATTATGGGCTTTATTTTAACCTTTTTTAACTTAATTACAAATATTACAGAACTAAACCTATTCCAAACAAGTATCTTTTGTTTCCATGCATGATGAAATAATTGTTTATATTTAATCAAATCGATACATACATTTTGCATGTGGAATTACACTAATAATCGTTTTCATTTACTCACATTTCTTAGATACAAGTGCCATAAAATTCAAACTTTAATGGCATTTCTATTAGTTACATGCCACTCCCCCAGATAACATTTATTTGTTTATTACATCAGACTTATTAACATTACCTGTTTGTCCCCTTCCAAGTTGAATATTTAAGATTTCCTCATTTATAAATATATTGATTAATTAGAAAGCACATTGTTATGAACAAAAATATTTTAAGTGAGGAAGGGGGGAACGTAATGCTAGAGTTCCAACTAAACTTAGTAACATTTAAATGTACATTGGATGTGAATATATATAAATATCCACCTATGATGTATCTCGATTTAATGCACTATGTTATTGCATGAAGAGTTGCTCTTAACTGATACATTTTGAGATGTACCGGGGTAAAATCATTGTTTCAGTTCTATAATGTTTATATACCAGTTCATAACTGCTACATTTTTAAATGAACTGATATTGCATTTAATAAAACAAAAATTATTAATAATTCAAAATTAATTAAGCCTATGTCCAAGTTAGGACATGAAGCAATATTGAACCAAATAGCTTGAAACTAGCAATCAAGTGGTATACCTCAAAAATGAAATTTTTTCAGTATTACACTTCTGAACTAAAAAAGTGATTTGAAAATAAGCCGGGAATATTATTTTCAAAGGGCCAAATTGATGATGGAATTTCTATAATCAAGTTAAAATAAGACTTAGGACAAATCTGCTTTTTATTTTCAATTTCAAACTATTTTATCGACATCCCAGATATGAATAAGTATAAGTGTATAACTTTCTCAAATTGGTATGAGTTTTCCTCATATTAACTGCTAAATTAATGGATGGGACCCGCTTTGATGGCCCCACGGTGTAAAGCTCTTGTAGTAGACTACACAGCTGTTGATGGGAAGCTAGAGGTCTAAACCTTGGTCAGGTATACTGAAGGTGATTTTCTACCCTCTTCCCATGAAAATGCAGGTACACTTCATTTAATATAGCCTTCCTCATCCCTAAAACCATTAGCGTAATTAGTACATAAGCATATAATCTGAATGGGTAGTAAGATGCAATGGTAAAAAAAGAAAGAAATGAGGGTTTGGTTAGATCTTTAACTATGCTGTGGTAAACAACCTGTGAACATAACCAATGTAAAAAAATTTTTTTTTTTTTCCGGATCATTGAAGATTTAAGGGGTTCTTTAGTTTAAATATATGAACCTCAACCCAAACACCTTAATTTCCCTCATGCACCTTGACCCAAACAACCCCACATCTTCCCCTCCCCTCCTCCAGCCACCTATCTATTATTTTATCTTTTGTTATCCAGGAAACAATATTATTTTATGATGAAATATGTATTGTTTATTTCTGTGTATAAAGTTGCATGTTTTATAGCCGAGCCGAAGTTGAGATTTTATTTCAGTTGGGATCATTAAAAGTTATTGCTTATTTTAAGTTCTGATAAATAATTCACTTATATTTCTTAAAACATGACAAAATGGAACTATGCCGAGTTTTAACAACACAGTTTCCCATTAGAATGAGGATCAGGTTTACAACAATTAGCTTTATTGAGATAACTAATAACGACCTTGATTAAAGTTTAGAAACAAATAATTTCTTTCCAGTATAGTGCACAAAAATAATATAAAATTATTAGTAATGTTATCAGATAAACAGTAAATACACTAAATAAAATTAACTATAATCTTTATTTCACTGCAAACTCTCAGATAAAATGAATTTTTACATTACATACATGATTTATAATAAAACAAAATAACCAAGTTTTGATTGTGAAAACCACAGACACAATCACTCACTTGCAAGGACCAGCGAAGCTGATAAAAAAAACTAGACCAAAAATAAACCTTATAGATTATGGATGTAAGTTTATATCCTAAACAATCTTAACGTAATTATTTAAATAATTGTAAATAGAGAATTTTGAGAACTTTATTTAAAAAAAAAGAAGAAGAGTAAAACACTACATTAAAATTAACTAATTTGTAGTCTTCACAATCTAAAGGTAGCAATTATACTGTAATTTTTGTCTTTAGTCTTGTGGTGAGTTTTTATACCTGTGGCGAAAACACTGTGCTTATAAAAAATAATTCAAACACATAAAAAACAGAGGTAAGAGCAAAACAATTGCACACATACATAAAAGTCCCTGTATTCATTAAGTACAAAACAAACAATACTTAACAGTTTGATTTTTGAATTTCTTGGTAAATAACTTGAAAAATTGAGTTACAAAAGAGTTATTCACCAGTAAACTATTAACTTTTAACGAGTAAAATAATAATCATAAAGTGCAAACCTACAAGATAATAAAATATTTTGTGATTTATTAGCAGTAATTTATTTTTGCTTATAAATTTGGCAAAAAAAAAAAAAAAATGTTGACAGAGCTTTAGTGGTATACAGGTACAATCCAATAAAACTATTATTATAAATGAATTAATAAAAAACATAACTTATAATACATAAATTTATATTTTACTAAAATAAAGTGCTTTATATACATAATATTTAAATATACTATTGAAACTTAACAATTCTGGCAACTATATAAAGTAAATATATACAAAAGCAATAAATCATTCAAACTGTATTATATTTTTTTATAACCTTTGTAAATTTTCCCAAGATGTTTGGAACTAAAAAAATGCATAATTGCATATTAAAATGTATTTGGTTATCTGCAATGTCTAAAGAGAAATTAAGAGTGCTTTGATTCTTGACATTTCTTTTTAGTTATAAAAGAACATAAAACAGTGCATTAAAGTGATTTGACAGTAACATTATTAAATTAAATTAAAACTGGCCAAACAGTACACAAATATTATAGCAATTTCCTCAACTTTGGTGTCGGTGGGTATTCTTTAAAACAAAAATACCAGTACATATTAAAATATATAGCTTTGTTTTGCACATAATAAAATAAATTAACATATAAATTGTAACAGGGCAATAGCATCAATTTAAATTTATAACTTCAAAAATTAATGGTGAGTTTAAATGGTGTCTGCTCTTTATCAGTATGGTATTTAATTTCTGTGCTAATATTTAAGACACTTGGTTTTAGACTGACAACAATATTTTTGCTGAACAAATGATAAAATGACACAATTTAATGAAGACATGTGGTGCACAAAGATGTCTATAACAAATGCCACATTTTTAAGCTCTGATTTGCTAAATGGCCCACATCTATACCGTGCACTTTATTACATCTGCCAAAAACACAGTTTGCTAATCAAATAGTTCCAAAGACATAATATTTAAGTTTTTTTTGGTATATGGCAAAGCTAAATATGTGTGATATTTTAACAAGATTGAATGTGCAGTGAGATTAAAAAAAAGTCAAATATAGCTTCCATTAAAAGCAAAAGTTGCCTTACAATCGAACTTGATGTCGCTCTTGCAAGCAAAATTTGCTTTCATAATATTTGTATTTACTATTGTAATACTTTTTACAAAAACCTGGATTGACCTTAGAGTAATACTTGGTAACTATCAATCACAAAGCTCATGTTCAATTACAAGGAAAAAAACACCCCAGTTTGTACCCAACTAGTTACCATTTAAATTTACACACACACACACACAGGTTGGGCAGGAATAAAATGTTTACAATTTGTATGAGTGAGAATTCTCGAGCCACATGTGTTTACTTTGTTTAGGAACTACTACACTTAATGCAATTGTAATGTGTACTAGGAAATTGAAGGGCTAGATTTTGACTAGTAAATATAGTTAGTAGGTTAGTTCTAAACTAAATAAAAGTTAATATACAATAGTTTTGTCACATCTATCGGGTAATTTGGTGACAAGACATAAATTAATCACCCTAATTCCATTTTATTCTGGCCATCTTATCACAGGTTGCTTCATAAGTCAATATAGCAACAGATTAAAATGTATAAAATCATTTGTAATGCCCTATACACATGAATGGATAAACATTATTCCTGTCAGCCATAGTGTATTTATTTTATGTTTGGTAACGTATTGCACAACTCATCAAAATCAATTAATGTTATTTTATCACATGAAATCTAAAACAGTAATATTTGTTTACACTTCTTTCTTCTGCCCAACTTTGGTAAATTGCATACAAACAACTTAACATGTATATATATTATAGCTCTGGATTTTTATATATATAAAAACTAAAACTAGATGAAACGGTGTATTTTGATTTATCCCCTTTCCTCAATTAACTAAGATAAACAATATTTGGTCCCAACAATTGAGCATCACACTCAGTTTAGGTTGCTGCTGTTGTGGCGCATTCTGTTGAGGTAGACAATAACATTCATCACATTGTAGCATGACTACACTTTAGGCCAAAACAAATGTATGTATTATCTAATAAAAACTACAATACAGGAAAATATACATTTTATGGAATGAACACTTTTTTTAAATACTATAGTGCTTTTGTTATGTATTTCTTTGGACAGCATGGGCATTATTACCAGAAGAATTATATTCAATCTTTCCCACAAGATTGTGAGAAAAAGGCACACTTGGTAATTTTAAAAAGGACGGAGGTATGTTTAGATTTTATCTCAGAGAAATGCACCACACAGTAAACAACCACTAACTCTTTAAGTGCACAATAGGGATCACAACTACCACAGCTTGGTCAAACACCATATGGTCAGCTGAAAAATAGAAGTCTTTAAATTGATAGTCTTATCAATGGGTTTAACAGTTCAGGAAACATTTTAACACCATAGCAAATGTACACATGCATATTTTAAAACAATGTTTATATGTGTACACTTGCAGGAGACTAAAATAGAGATCAAATATTGCACAAAACTCAAGTGACAAAACAGCACACTTGTGGTGGTACTCAAAACCAAATCAAACCAAAAAAGGTCCCCTGGTGTGCATCTCATCTTGTAGACGTCCCTGCATCATGTGAGGGTTCATGTATATTTGAGTCGTCGGCACTTCCGCCCATGTCTCGACGCTTCCAGATATAGTCCTGGAGAGACAAAGTTTTGTAACTAAAGATCTTTGTAAAATAAAACTATATCCAGTTGTTATTAATATTATTATTAGCACCGCGTCTTACTACCCGTTCGGGTTATACGCGCTTACGCTAATGTGTAATGGTAGGGTGATTGTGAGATGAAATGGAGGACCTACAGTTTAACGTGGAATCCGAACCACGGTGGAGGCCTGGCATTCCTCACATTCACAAGATGTCTTGTCAGAGGTGAAGGAAGGGTTTATATATCCAGTTGTTAAGGACAGTATTGTCCCTAGTGGACTATAAGAGGGACCATAGTAACACACAGTGTAGATAAATAGCTGAAAGTGTATAGTGAAGCTTAGTATGATTCTAATAAGAACTGTCTGTCAATTACAAATGTTACTAAAACTACTCTCATATAATATTTATATGTCAAATAATATACTTTGAAGCTGTCACGTTTGATTGTCAAATAGTGTAGTAAAATGTCACCAATATTGACTACAAAAATATTTTTTCTTCTACCAGAATCCTATTATAGTTCTATTTATTTGAAGTATTTAACATGCACTTTCTGAACCGACTGATTATATCAACACGCGAGAATTTCTATCAGCGAGAGTGAAAGGGCCAACCAATTTTGCCAGAAAAAGTATTTTCACATACCTACCAGGGTTCTTTTACATGCTACAATCGGACTGACGGCTTTACATCCTTCTGTCAACCCCAGCTGGATTTGAAATCAAGACCATCGGGTCCTGAGGCAAGGCCTTTACCCCAAGAACACCGAGGTCTATTATTATAGTTCTGCATGTGTCAATGTCAAGCAAACCAACATCAACATTAAATTAGTAGTTAAGTTGCCTAGCTTTGATGTGGGACTACGATAAGAATGATTTCACATATTTTCTTTATGTAAATACAAGGGCGGCCTTTTAAAATTCACCTTCCTCATCATGTTACCTTAAATTAGATTTTAATTTTCAATCAAGATGAAGTTTTATGGAAGAAAGCATACACTTGTATAATTAAATGTACACGACTAGCAAAGCTTGGAAGATCAAAATGGTCTTTATGTTGTGGATATAGCAGTATCAAGTATCGTATTCTAAAATTGAAAAATGACACCTGGACAAGATATCCAGGTTTATTCTTGTGCCCAGGGTTATTCTTAAATCATGTTATAAAGCAGATTCTTTGATGAATATGTGGAAATCATGGGGATGAGCTATCATTGATACCACAAATACTACTGATTCAAGGGTTGGCTTTATGCTGCTGAGTACAATGAAATTGTACATGAAAGAGAATAACATGCAAGAAAGAAAATTTAAATATACCAATAATGCTAAATTAAGGTAAAGGAGTAAACCTCCTGTCAGTACAATTTGAAAATTATCAATTGTACATTCCATTTATTGTGAAAGCTTACAGTCTTACCATGACGGGATTCACTGGCCCAATCATATAAGCTGTACCATAGTCGAAACAAGCAAGGTACACTTGCTATTTTTCCTGGTAGGTAAATAAAGTGTGCAAAAAAACTTTTTTTAAAGTAATATTGATATTCAAATTGGGTGGTTCTTAATACTGTTTGATCAAATTTTCAAAAGTAAAAAAGTTCCACAAATTTCTACTAGTATTTAATATGATAGACATTGTGAAACTGTCTCGAGTTAATACCATTAACAATTGGTACACGAGCAAAACTAGCTTTATGAAACTTTATTTAAATGGGATATCCGCACTCAATGCTGTTCATTGTGTAGAGGGGAAAACCTACGCGTTCCTTTGAGTCCTGAGTAAATACAGATAATATTGTACAGAAACAGGTGAAGTACTAAACATGTTACGTGTCTGAGAAATATTTAACTAAATTATCTCTTTTTACTCATTGTTTCAGAGACTGATAAAAGAAGAAATTGACAGCAATAAAACTTTAAATTTTTTTTTTATAAATAATGAATGCTTTATTCTTAGAAAGTGAAGATGTGGAAATGTGATAAGTGGAATATTTTTACATTATATATAACTGGTTCTTGGTTTAGTGTCTACACTGTTTTAGTTGTCCAATTTGCTTACGATATTTTAGATGGACAATTTTCCAATGATTTTTGGATTTGAAGATATACTTCATGTTTAAAAAAACTCTATGGCTTAAGCCCAACTAAGCAGCTGTCGTCATCAGCAATGATAGTGCTAACATTTGCAGATAGAGGATGTCATGTGGCCAGCACAACAATCCCATTAATCTCAGTTTTATAGACAAGAGCAACTACCTATTTATTCACGTTTCTACTCAATTGTCCTTATGAGGCTGAATTTACCCCCTATAATTAATGTATTTATTATTAATAAGGGATAGGTCTCGAACTATAAACTAATAAGTATGAATAAACCCATACATACAAATATTTCCACATTATTTTGCTCTCTAAACACACACACACAGATGAGTATTACCTTTAAAGCGCACATTCTGAATCCAACTGATTATATCAGCACACAACTTAAAGTCTGTTCAGCATAGGAATTGTTTTATGAAAGGCCCTTTTCCCTACCAAAAAATTATTATATAGTAGGATATTGGTATGAAAAAAGACCTTTCAGAGATTAATTCCTACCGTGAATGGAATATATATATATATATAAACTAACTTAAATCTAGTACAGAATAAACACCCAACCCCCGGCCATTAATTTATCACTGTGAAAGGGTAAACCTACATTCCACCAACTATAAATTTTTTTGCCGTGCCAGGAATTGAACTTGGAATATTTAGCTCAGTAGAAAGACACACTACCGAATGAACTAAGGTGTCAGAATGAAGTTTAAAGTTAGGTCAGAATTGATATAGGTTTTACTAAATGAACATTTCTCTTTAGTTATATCTTTCTAATAACCAGACAACTTTTTAGTGACATAAACTGTGGCCAAATGTTCTAAAGTGTTGTATTTGCATTACATATGATACTTATAGATGACAGCCTGGATTTGAAACCCTGCTGGATACAGTTCTACCAATATGATTTACTATCATATTTCCCATTTTAAGCTGGTATATTTTCTCTAAGTTATAACCCTCATTCCTGCCGGTTAGATCAAAGGTTAGCAATCGTTTAGTCAGGATGGGCCTCAATGTCACTTGATATGTTATTTCTTTAAGGGTCAGAGTTGACCTTGAAGGTCTTAAGGTAAAGTGTTTGCTTCAAAACCCAATGTTCGTGGTCGGCAGATGGTTCTTGAGTGATAATCGTACCTAGCACAACTTACTTCGGAGGGGAAGTAAGGCCATTGTTCCCATGTTGGTTGTGGCACGTGAAAATACCTTTCCCGGATAAATTGGTAGGCCCTTTCACCTCACGCATAGAAATTCTGGTGTGCTGATATAATCAGTTGGTTCAGAAATTGCACATTAAATATAGAAAATAAATTAATAAATAATGTAAGGGTCAAAGTAATAAAAGTATGGAAATAAAATTATCTTGATTTATACTTTTGTTCTAATTGCTTTATATTATATTATTACACTTTTAGCTGTGATATGTGATATATCAGATATATAACTAGAGTCATGTGTGTATGTTAAAAAAAATCCTCAAATTTCTACTACAGCAAAAATTATAAATAATATGTGAGAAACATTATATTTATAAGTTCAAAACATACTTTTTATCACAATGCATTTGAATCTTTTATTATCGATTTTTGTTGTTGTTAATAACCCTAGTGTGAATGTATTAATTAAAAATAAGTAAATGACCTTTTCTAGCAATCTTTGGCCTTATATGCAATAAAGATAAAATAATAATTTTAAAGCTTATACACCAAGTTTGTTACATACTGTTTATTTTGACAGAAAACTATTAGATCTAATGTTCTTGAACAGTAATTTGTGTCCACAAAAGATATTATTTCTAACTGTTGACAGTAGGCTACTTATGACAAGTCTGTTAAGTTTGAAAATCAACTCTTACATTTCTCAAATGTACGTGTCACAAAAAACATGTGTCTCGAACATTGTCAATTTATGTATATTTAATTACATGTTTGTGGTGATATGTTGTGTGACAGTGGATTTAATTGGTCTTTAATTTTGACATTACAATCTGCAGCTGTTAATGTAAGTGCTCATCCATAAACTTTAAATACTTATTTTTTCTGAAATTAGAAGAAGAAAAGAAGAACTTTTATTAAGAATTTTAGAATAAAATGTGTTTGGCCAGTAGTGTTGAATGCATACTTAAGAGGTTAAATTTGTTTGCAGTTTAGTAACCTCAAACTGAAAATCAATGTTAATATCTTCAATGCCTACTGTGAGGTTTTTGAAATTTTCCAAGTGTCTTTGAATATAGTGGTGAAAATCAGTGAAACTAGCTTTAGAACAGGTTATTGATTTATAGGCCATGTAACATTATCTTCTTTGAAAGATAAATAATACTGACGCCAATAGATTCTTTAAAAAACAAACAAAAAACCGGACAAGTGTTCCAGAACTATTCTTTACTATGAAGATTCCCCCCCCCCCCCCC
>CABFVX010000227.1:302544-333654 GCA_902151425.1 Timema shepardi | reverse complement strand
ATTCCCCCCCCCCCCCTCCCCCCACAGTATTTAGGTTGTACACACATTAATTTAAAGCAAATTAATTAAATAGGGATGAGGGAAGTGGAGCTTAGTGAAGAAATTCACCTGCATGTTTATGAAGGGAGAATGGGAAACCATTAATTATTAAAAATCACGCTCAGTACACCCAACTGGGATTAAAATAATGATTTCCCTCTAATCAAATTTAGGTAGTTAGTTTTCAAAAAACTAGGTCAAAATAAATAAGTCCACAACAAGATTTGTTTGTAAATTAGAATAAAATAGATAAGTCACAAAGAATGTGTAGTAATAGATATCAACAAATAACCAAAAATCTCTTCTTATAATGTCAATATTTCTTGTAGCAATTTTTTCTCTCTTCAGATTTTAAATGTGAATAGCCTCACAATATCAAACAAAACCACGTGCTCACGTGAGAGATTATTTTTTAATTTAGCATGTACAATGAAGATGTGCAAACGCCAAATATATGGAATATTATCAAAACCGAATCAAAGCCTGAAAACAATTTTTTAAATGGTTTTATGCTTCAAAATATTATATTGTGTTTATTTATAGGCCCATAACTTTATAAACTAAAATTATGTGTAAGATGTTCGATTGCAAAATATGTCTGTAAAATTTATTTTAATATGATCATTCAAGTTATTACAATTTACTAATCAATTAAGCCTACTTTAAATTTTTTCCAAATGAATAATGATTTGTAATGTACATAACAGCACAGAATGGGTACAGATTAAGAAGGTAGTTTATAGGAATTGTATTTGCAATAGAAGAAAGAGGAGATGGTAATCCAGTCAAAATTTGAATCTCTCTGTCAATGGCAATCAAGTATAGTGAGAGAATGATGCCTACCAGTATGGTTAAGAAAGTCTTACAATATGCTAATATCCTTTTATATATTTTAAATAATTTCAAAAACAAGGTTGCCAAATGTAATTATGTATGCCTCAAGTGTGATTAAGTCCAGTTACTTTATTGTTTTAAGCAAAGTTTAAATCACTTTGGTGTCCACATGGTCTAAGGTGCTGCTCTCACAATAGACTAGACTGCTGAAGCCGGGGAACTCGAGGTTCAATACTGGCACAAAGGAAGGTATTTATGCAAATGTGGGTGCACTTCATCTACATTGAAACCTTATTAATCTCTAACACATTAGTCTAATTAGTACATAGGTGTATTATCTAAAAGGGTAGTAAGACACAATGCTGAAATAAGTATAACTCTTAAGCTTAACATAAAATATTATTTTTCTACTTCTCATTTAATTTATATGTAAAAAGCATTTTGCTAAATGTTGACATCTACATAATTACCTGAAGGGATTACTAAATCTCAATTTTTTAAATACTTTGTAAGCTTAAAATAGGTGATACCATATTTGACCAGAGAGTGGCCGAGGACATGATAGTAGCTGGGAGCTCTAAGTGTAACTGTAGTAAAAAAGTTAAGTAAATAGTAGTCTATTAGGTCAAATACAGTAATTGTATGTAGTAGCATCTCCAGGTGATGTATAGGTTTTTGGCATATTCATTTTTTTACTAGGTGTAATCTATTAGTATTAAGTTACTCATCAAACGTTTCAAAAGTTCCACAAGTGAAGAGGTCAAATTGTGTGAGCCAATATTTTGTTTGAGAAAAACAAATAGACAATATAAAGTAAAAAATGTTTAGTTGATTTAAGCTTAGATTTAGTGAAAATTACCTATTATAACTTTGAGTATACAAAAATAAACAAAAGTGTTTACTGTATCTCTAGTTTTTATTAAGGTCAAGAAAAATTGTGCCAGCCCCGGAAAAGGAATGATAGCATACTTGTGAAATGGTTTCAAAAATGATGTTACAATAAAGTTACATCCTAAGTAGGAACACGGTCTCAGTATCAAGCACATTTAGTCTAGTTTGCTGGTGACAGACAGATGAGGTTTCGAATCCCAGCCAGGTGTAGTGAGAAAGTTTTTTACTAAACTCTTCTTTCACACAAATGCAAGTAAATTTCCTTCAAGTTTCTACCTTTCTAATCCTTCTGCCATTAGCATAATTAGCGTATGTGCGACCCGAACAAATACTTAGATGTAGTGAGAAAAAGACCACTTTAAAACTGACAGTTAACATAAAGAGTAAAGTCAGGAATATGCATACCTGCACTGCTATCTGTAATGGTGGAGCTTGATGGTAGAAGTGAATAGCTCCACCCTCTGCAGGAAACCAACTCACACCACTAGCTTCTTCTTCCGAGAGAGGGGTTAACGCAGGACAGTCGTTTCCAGTGAACAGTCTGAACAATGTGTGGATAGTGCGCCGCTGCGCTGTCTCCAGATGGCGGTGCAGGTGTCCAGACAGGTGCAGTTGGTGACGTTGAAGTGTAGGAAATGTACGCTGGCAGAGAAGACAGTGATGTTGCTCCTTGGTGCGGGGATGTCGAGAGGAACGATGTCTTACAAATTCTCCCTGTATTACATTAAAAAATAATATAAGAAGCTTTAAAAGAGTCATTGAGTGCTAGGATTATAATATGAAAGCCAAGGTGTGAGCAAGTTATGCTCTAATAATAACCCAAGTCAAAACTTATGCCCAAGTTAAATAGAAATAATACTGTATATAATTATTTGAAACACATGGCTTATAAGCAGAGCTATTATAATAAAGACAGGCACAGATAAATATGTTTAAAAATAAGTTCAAATGAAAAAGATGTATCAAATCAACACAAGAATAAAACTAAAAAAATATTGTGTGACTTTAGAATCTGCAAATTTTAAGATCAATTTTAGTTAAGCAATTTCCTTTTTTTTAAACACCACAAATAATTGTCAGTACTTACACAAATCACATATGTTCTATGATTCTATTTACAACATACTGAACACACTTCTTATCTTTTTCCACGTGGTCATAAGACGCAATCCTTCATAACCCCTGATACAGTCGTGTATCAGCCCCTGTCATCTACATTTTACATTTATTTGAGGTACACTAGAACCTTGTTAATCCAAACTAACCAGGACCGGAGACTGTTTGGATTAACGAAAATTCAAATTAAGTTGGCGAATACAGGGATACAGCATTTTCACAAATTTTAAATTACATTTGAATGAGTTTAGTCAAATTTTCATTTATTTCATTGATGTCTAACATGTAATATGTGCTGTAATTATTTCTAGTTACAGGAAAACACATTGTGTTGACTACACCATGTAAATATTAAACATTTACTATCAGATATCACTGTTGCTTACAATTATTAGCTTTTAACTTTGTGCTTGCTAACCAATAAAATAGATTTCATTTGAAATAATTTTTTTTCCGTTTTTTTAAAAGTATGTTAAGATTATCCAGAATTTCAACTACCAGGGTTCGATCTAGTGGAGTTTTACTGCGTTTAGTGTGAACTTTCTAAACTGACAAGTAGGGTATTAGCACACTACCTATAAACTAACTTAAATCTAGAACAAATACAACATCCAGACCCTGGGCTTATTGGCTGTCCGTGGAACCTTCATATCTGAGGATAATATATTCCTACGTGAAACGGCGTGAAATACATAATGTGATATTCATGTAACATACATAAATAGGGTAAAGTTTAATTGATAAATTATTCACAGTAAGATATTACCAACATTAAATAAAGTAATAATGTGTATTGTACACTACAGTGTGTTTACTATTCGCCATTCTTCTTGTTGCAATGATCACTGATTATGATGAGGATGACAGTGATGCAGGTAATATGACTGCACAATGTCCAGAATGAGGAGATGAGGTGGGGTGATGGTGTAGGCATTGTGCTTGGCTATTGTCTAACGAAACGAGAGAGGAGTCGTCAGGATCATCTTTAAAACCTGGAAAAGGTTGAGCAGACGAAAATGATGATGGCTTGTTGACATCAGATGCAGATGAGGTTGATGGCTCAGGGTATTCAAAATTGGACCCTTTATTTCCTCGACCTTGTGGAAGAACATTGCGATAGGGAGTTGTTGCTTTTGCCTTTTCAGTTTATTAAAAATTGGTTGAAGAGGTTGCAAGGTTTCCGTTATCATATGTGTAGCTTTAATGCTATGTTCCATCATAGAATCATAGTTTATTATTTTCCCTTAAGGTTTTGTGCCATCCGAAACACTTCGCCAAATTTTTCCAGTGTCCACATTGCTGGTTCAACTTTAATTTCTTCTTCCTCTGTAGATGACTTGACAACTCCTCTCTAGTCAACAAATCATGATTTTATTTGAAAAGTCCCATGCCACCAACTTCTCCTGCTGTTTGGATGATCTCTTTTATATTTTCGACGATTTCCGGGAAGCATTTAAAATCACGAATGGCTTCAATCCACACACATTGACCATTTCTTGTTTTAATTCATCCAATGCTGCTTTGATATAAGTTATTATATCAGCAATGGTGAAGGATTTCCAGCATTCCATGTCTTGAAAGTTAGGGTCTCCATCAATGGCTGCTCGAATCATCTCGAAGACATGGCGAGTGTATGAGGCCTTGACACACCTAATGACACCCTGGTCGTGTGGATGAAGCAATGAGATCGTGTTTGGTGGCAAAAAATACTACCTGAACATTTTAATCTTCGATACTGTTTGACTGAGGATGGCCAGACGCATTGTCTATTATAAGTTAAACTTTTAAGGGCAGCCATTCCTTCTCAAAATATTCCTTGACTTTGAGGATGAAGCATTGGTGGAACCATTCAGTGAACAACACTGCCGTGACCCTTGCCTTGAGGTTGTTGTCAGAAGACAGGCGAAAAGTTTTTGATTTTGTTCTTGAGGGCACAAGGATTCTTCGCACAGTAAACAACGCCAGACTTGACCATTGTCCAGCTGCATTGCTACATAGTACCAGCATCGGTCTATTTATACATACTTTAAATCCTGGTACCTGTTTTGCACTTTTGTGAATATAGGTCGTATTGGTTATTTTTCCTGAAAATAGGCTTGTTTTACCACAGTTGAAAACTTGCCTACAATTGTATTTTTTATCTTTGATAATATCTTTTAACTTGGCTGAAAATGCAACAGCTGCTTCCTCATTGGCCAATGAAGCTTCTCCTACAATTTTAGGGTTTTTGAGATTAAACTGGTTGCTAAACCTATGTAACCACTCTTTTGCTTACCATAAAATAATTGGTTTCTTCTTCTTCTGTTCCATACTTTTCTTACATGTCCTTATATAGTCTTAGGGCTTTTTCTGTAACACGTCATTAACAGGTACCCTCTTTCTATTCATAACTTCCACCCATAAATATAAACCCTTTTCAACTTTCATTAACATTTTACTACACACTATAGCAGTAACTATTGCAGTTTGCAGTGCAACAGAAAAACTAGCACATATTTTTTTTTTCTTTCTTCTTCTTCGTCACTTCACAAATAGAATATCCGTTCTTGCCGTACAACTTGGTAATCTACACTTTTTTTTTCTATTTCAATCATATCCAGAATTTTCATTTTCTCACTTATGGAAAGGACATCACGGCTTCTCTTAGACTTATAAGCACCACCAGTCTCGCTACTCTTAAGCTTTGTGGCCATTATTACGGTTTTCTGAACACAAACACTGAGATAATGTGGCACCTAATGTGAACAGCGCAAAAGCTAGAAGCAGATTGCTATCAAGTTCTGAAAGGAAAAGTGGATCCGAGAACAAAGAATGATGAGTCATGTACTGTACGTATTATCGCCGGTTCTTGCTTGGCGTGTGGTTCGAAACTTATAAAAAAAAAATTTTCTTTAGTTATAAATAAATGAAACTGGGCAGCGGTAAACTGCGGATACAAGGGCCCTACTGTATATGGGTGCCACATTCATAGTCTAGAACAACTTATGTACCTTTCGTTTACCCTGAAAGGTAGGAATCTTTCCTTACAATATTTAGAAAAATAGAATTCATTCTTAAGTGAATTTAAGTTGTATTAGATTAATGTGATAAAACCATAGATATGTAATATAAATATAACCTAGATGCATAATATTTAAAAGATTTGTTAATATTAATTACTAGTTATGTTACAATTTAATTGAGAAATATGTTGAAATTATAACAATATAAAACCTAGGTACATTTTAAAATATTACCCATTTGAGTCATAAATTTGTTGAAGTTATAACAACCATCTAAAAATTAGGTACTTTTCAAACAATAAACATTTGAGTCATAATTTGACTTAAAACTAGGTTGTAAAATCAAAGGAAGATGGGGCCATGCATATATTGAATATTAATATGGTATTCTTGAGAATTGATAGAATTAAGTCATAAAATTTGAAAAACAAAAACAGAATTTTTTTCCTAGCTGTAATTCCCTGTTCCATGATTCCTGGCTGCAAAAGCTGCACAGTTATCTTGACATGTTTCAATGCATCAACGGCATCATCCTCAGGTCAGAAATTAAAACTACGTGGGATATTCAAGCATATAGTTTTGATTTCTGACCTGAGGATAATGTTGATGCATTGAAACATGTTGTCAAAATAACTGTGCAGCTTTTACAACCAGGAATTAAGTAACAGGGAACTACAGTTAAGAAATTAATTACAATTTTTATTTTTCAAATTTAATAACTTAATTCTATCAATTCTCAAGAATAATATATTAATATTCAATATATGCATGGTAACAATTTTCCTTTGATTTTACAACCTTGTTTTAAGTGTAATTATGACTCAAATATCTATTATTCTGCATGTATATTATATTTATATTACATATCTATGTTTTTTTCACGTCAATCTAATACAACTTGTCCAACTTAAATTCACTTTAAATTGAATTTTATTTTTTTAAATATGCTTTAATGTTCCTAACTAAGCAATTCAAATGTTTTTCAAAAAATTTCCTTACAATGTTCCACTATGGCATAGCTTATAAGATAGGGGCATATTATAGTCTGCCAGGGTAAGACTAATACCATTCAGGGTGAAAAAAGTGTACTCTGTCTACTCTGAAAGATTGCAAGCTTACCTGTGGCCCCATCTTATAAGCTGAGTATGTTTGCTACCTTTCAGGGTTAACCAAAAGTACATTACTGTTGTAAACTTAAAACGAAGTAGAGAAAAAACATACAAAGAATTAGGTAATAAAATAGTAATGGAGTTTTTCTGTTATGTTAATTACCTGATATTGTGAGTTTGTTGAGAAAATGAAAAGAAAAACTTAATGACTTATCAATAAGTGATCAATAATGATCACATACCAAAGACAAAAAATTAAAAAAATACTTTTAATTTTATACACAACAACTTGATCAGAAATTACAATTACAACAACCATTCTTTTAAATTATCCAACAAATACACCAAAAGAGCCTTCAACTCAAACTTGAACTTTGATTCCTCTAGTTGTCTACTGTTCGACTCCAACTCTTTCTTAAATATCATAAGTATATTAAATTGTAATAACAAACTACCTACATAAGTGGTAGCACAAAGCATTTAATCACCACCACTTGAATCATCAGGTTACTTAGGCCCATAGAACATAAAATACATATTTTAAAATTAAATTGGCAACAATTTGTGGGGGTTCTGGGGCAGTAGCCCAACAACCTCCCTTAAACTTGAGTCTATATATATACACACACACACACACACACACACACACATACACTGTTATAATATTATAAGTTTTTATTTGAAGCCGGAGTTGGTACATTTTTAGTGACTCCAACTTCAACTCCACCCAAAATCGCTTCAGACTACATAACCCTGTACACAACCCTTAAAAATGTTATTATTTTACCCAAAATTAATCAATTAGTTAATGAATATGAGATTATAATGAATAAAATCAGCTCATACATATGTAAAATAATATTTGTGAGCTTCCAAGATGTATTTTAAGGGGTTGCATACTGTCACGACTTTATCAATACATGTTAGGCTAATTAGGTAGAATGTTTATGACTCACCTTGGAGTTGAAAGCTATATGGCACTGCTGGCAATGGTAAAGATGTTCCTTCACATGCTCTATTTTCTCTGCCTTATCCTTATAATGGCTGCCACAAACTTGACATGTCTCTGGTACTCTCGAAGAATTGGATGATCTCTTCTTCAACTGTTTTATTTCACATTCTTTATTTTCTTTTGATCCTTCTTTCAAGACTATGTGTTTTTCTGATAGATCTGTTGTACTATTTCCCCTAGAATTTGTTACTTTGGAATGTGAATGATCATCCCTTCTATGAGACCTACTTATATGGGAATGTATTAGTGTTTCTGTGGACATACTATCTTGAACTAACAAGCTACTTTGCATATTTTCCACAGACTCTTTGAATCCTGTTTGATTATTTTTTATTGAATCTTTGATACTTTCCTCTTCATAGTCTGAACCCATAGCAAATCTTTTTTTGTAATAAGGTATGTTATCAGCAAATGCATTGCTATTTTTACCCTTCTCATTTATATCTATACTTCCTTCAGATATTCTTTTCCTAGAGACTTTGGCAATGTGATAACCCAATATATTGTGTGAGCATTCAGAATATCTTCTTCCTTTTCTTTCGTTCTTCTCATCAATACACTGATCTTTCATTCCATCATAAGAGTGGGATTGGGAACTTTGAGAAATATGATTTGTTTCTGAGTGTTTCTTTTTAATTTCATTATGAGCTCTGACTTTATTTTGTTCTGGAATTGTTGAGCATTTCAATCTTTGTTTTTCTTTAACGAAACATAACTGGCCATAAGATTGTGGCTTATTATGTTTGAGATAGCGAATTTCAGTATCATGAACTCGTGTGTTCAACTCGTTCCTTTGTCTATGAGAAGTTAGTTTGTTTTTTTTTGCATTATTTTCCACAGCATATGTGTAGATTTCTTTTTTTTCTAAACTTTCTTTGCATTGCTTAACTGATGGTATATTTTCATATCCATTCATAGTAGGATCTACATTTGTTACAAATGCTACCTGATGGACATTATTTTTCATTACTTTTTCCCTTTCAAAGCTTGATTGCCTTCTTATAACAAGTCGAAGTCTGTTTAAGTGAACAACCTTCTTTGGACAATCAGACTTGACTAAACTTCTGGAAAGATTATCCAAATCTTTGTTTCGCTGGATTCGCACAACAGGTTGCCAAAAGTTGGTACTGTAAGAGGATTCTCGTAAAAAGCTTTTATAATTAGTACCACTTCCAGTTCTTTTGATTATGACACGAGGCACATGTTTTTCACTACCATCACATGATTCTGCGCCCGATAACGAACATGCTGTACTAGAATCACACAGTCTTGGTGAATTGGTAGAAGTTATTATGTTGCTTCTTTCCTGTTCAAGACACTTTGCAAGTGTTGAAGGCAAATTTTTCTCTATGACTTCAATATCTAAGGAAGTACTATTAAGTTCAATGTCTGCATTCTTTGATACATTTGAACAAGGTGTAGTATTCCTTCCTTTATTAATAACCAGAGTTTTTCTTCCTTTAGCATTAGCAGCATCAGTTTTTTTTATTTCATCATCATCCTCAGAACTATGTGCGAATTTAGGTAAATGTTCACACTCATTACCGATTTTCCCATCTGCTTCCCTTTTTAAAACAAGTTTTTTGACTAGAACTATAGGCACTTGATTATTATAATGTTCATCTTGTTTGGCGTTCTGTGAAGCTGTGATCAAATCATTGTTGTTTTCTTCCACAAATGACCAATGGCTGCTTTCCCCTGAACCTGAAGGATCCACTACAGACCAAGTTTTACTTTCACGTTCATGATGAGACTTTGGTGTAAGGCAAACTTTAACATTAGAAGTGCCTGGTAATAGATCAGGATGATCTTCTTTTGCTAAAGTTCTAATTATCTGATCTGTAGTGACCAAATGAGACTTATAGTAATCAGTTTCTTTCCTTTTGATTCTTGTCCACCTCATAGGACTTTTGCCATAGTAAGGCCAACCTTTAGAAACATCTCTTTTCTGTTTATTTTTAGTGGTTTTTAACTTTTTACATTCATCAATTTTAGACAAAGCGAAAATTCTGTTCCAACTTAACTGGCATTTTAGACCATCATGAGGGTTCACTGCAAAATGTTCACTTTTTAGAGATTTCCTACATTTGAAAAAATTTAACGATTTTCCCTTTTCATTATTTGTTTTTCTATAGGCTGAAGAAAGCATCATCTTGAAATTTGTTTGCCTAGGAAGTGTTTCTTCATCTGAACTCGGTATTGGTGACAGTGGCGGAGCCGTTAAAATTCCATTTGAATCAATTATACCATGGAAATATTTAGGTAATGGTACAGTGCTTTCAGAGTCAGAGACTTGAAGTTCTGATGGAACTTCTTCTTCCAGATAAGGCCAGTTAGAAACAGAGTCTGTTGGGATTATTTCTGGAGTTTTTGTTACTGAACATCGCATTTCATTAGATATTAATGAACATTCAAGTGACTCTTCATGACAATGTCTTTCGAAAATAAAGGGCTTGGAGATTGAATCACTACCATGTGTGTAATTATGAGGAACACTTTTATATGGCTCAATAATACTCTCTTGGAGAGAAGTAGCAACATACTCAAGATGTCGCTCATGTTCTCCATTATGGGGGAGAGTTTCTGAAGAGTTGTCATTATTTTCAGCAGTCGAAATGATTGACGACATAGTAACTTCCAATTGAGGCATTCTATTTCCATCACTTACAACTAGTGATGCATTTTCACTCACATTTAAAATAGGCATTTCAAAATCTGATTCATTACATAAGGCTACAACATTTTCTGGTACAGTAAAAGGTTCCAGACATGGCATCTCAGGTGAAATAGGGACATCACCAGCATTAGTTTCATGACAAGGAGTTGTATTTTCAATACTAATCTGCCCTGTATTATCTTCATCATCTTCAGTGATGATTACAATCTGTGGTGAATCTAGGATTGGCATGTTAGACTCAACAACCACTGGCCAAATATGTGTTTCTTCTGACTGTTCAACAAAATCAGTTCCTTCATAATGTAATGAAAGCTCAGTTACATTAGCTGAATTGGTATTGTTGTCAACATTATTTTCAAAGCCATTTTCTTGTACCTCCATTCCTTTACTTTCAAATATAATAGTGTCTGTGTCAGCTTGTATTCTTAATAATTTTGGCGAATCACATTTAAATTTGTTGTGTGAACAAATACTATGTAAAGTAGATTCCTTGCTCTTGTTTTCAACAGTACCCGGTAAATCTACGACAAGAGTGTCTTTGGAGCAGGTTCTTGTAATAGTTAGATCATTTTCTTGAGATATAGCTTCAGTATTTATACTTGATACAGTGCAATTAGTGCTGATATCTAAAACATTAGTTACAGACACATTATCAAGCAGTTCATCACATGCAGTAATGTTTGCAGTGTGAGAAGAAATATGTTTATTTGCAAGTGTTTCTGGATCCGTATCTTCACAGCATTTTAAGGAATGTTGCTCCTTATTGCAACAATGCACAATATGAGAATGTTGATTAACACACATATGAGATACTTCATTAATATCAGATGATTCTGATGATGTAATAGATTTTTCTTCACTATTAGTAGCTAATGTTTGTTTATGAGACAAGTTTTGAATGATACTAGCTCGAAGTTCTTTTGAGTTTGATGTTTCTATAGTTCCTTGATTATAGATACTGGTTTCATTGCATTTATTTGTATCGGATGATGTTAACTCCATTATTACACTAGTGGCATCTTTATTAACAGAGCTTGGTTGGCATTCAAAATTAATATCCGGAATAGATGTTTCATTTTCTTTTTTCTTTTTCAAGTTAAGTGCTCCTTTGTTGTCAAAATTTAAAATATCTTCAGAAAATGGTTGAATGTTGCCTCTTTCCATCGTTTCTGACTCTGGTTCAGAAATATTGTTGTCACCAACTGGTTGGGAGTGGGACTGTTTAGTTAATTTATTGTAAGTTTCAACATTCTCGAAACCAATATTGTTGATAGCTGCAGAGTTATCTAGTTTAGTATTTAGTGAAACACATTCTACAATATTTTTGTAAACATTGTTTGAGTTATACTTATTGTTATGTGAATCATTTACTATTTCATTTAGGATAGAAGGACTTTTTTCTTCACTTGAATGAGATGAGTCAACAAGATTTGATTCACTATCAATAGATCTTCCAGGCTTTGTATGATTTACTGCCATGTATTTGTTTGTTACTGTACTATGTGAGTTCAAGGATGTACCTATAGAGCAGTCAACTGGTGAGTTGGTGGATTTAAGATCAATACCTTTTTCTTTTATAATATCATTTCTTGAGTTCACTTCTTCTTTGGAATGATGTTCTTCAATCTGTTCTTGAAAAGCAACTGAGATCAAAGAACTAGTTGGATGATCCTCACTAGATATAATATTGTCTACAGTTTTTAAATTTGGAATGATTGACAACTCAACAATACATTGATCACTTGGTTTTTTTGGTTTATGTTCACCATTTAGTAAAATATTGTCTTCTACATCATGTCCTATTGTTGATATGTATTCTTTGCTTGGGCTATAAACAATAACATTTCTATCTGAAGCTGATTCTAAAAATATCAAATCATTGTTAGTTTTACTTGTATTTCCCAAGGAATTATTTTGTGTATCGTCACACAATTCTTCGACCATGTATCTCCCAGAATTTATTTTATTAGAATTATGAATATCTATATTAGTGTTTGGTTCATAAGAAGTAGTTTCTTGAGAGCCATTTTTAGTCTCTGAACAATGCAGCTCTTTAGAATGAACACAAATATCTGCAACATTGTCTGCAATGACTGACAAATTTGATTGCTTATATTTTTTGGTTGGCTTGAAAAAACTAACTTCTTTTATTTTGGAAGTCGCTATGTTTTTAGTTTCTAGGTTTGGAATCACTTCTTTTATACTAATAGTATTTTGATCTTGAAGTTGAGTTTTTTCATATGTACATTCTTCAACACCAATTACATGATTTGCAACTACCTGACTAGCTTTTTTTTTTAATTTACATACAATATTTTCTACTGCTTGACCAACTTTACGGCTAATAATACAAGCATGTGTATTTGATGAAACCAATTTCACTGTAGATCTATTATTAGCCTCCTTTTTGTCAATATGTTGATCTAGTTCTCCTATATTTGAACTTAGGGATAAATTAGTTGAAATGGAATCACTAAAACTGTGTTTCTTCAGTTCAACATTTTCCGTTTCTAATGTTTCATCAATATGTCTGCATTGCCCAATACTAGAAATTATGTGTACATTTTCACTGGATATAATAATTTCATTTTGTGTTGTTTCCAAAGGTACAGTTAGTGGTAATTCTGAAGTTTCAACTTTTTTGATATAAGGATCATTTTGTGTCGTTTCCAAAGGAATTGTTAGTGGTATATCTGTATTTTCAACTTTTTTCATGTCAGGGTAGTTGGTTTTTAAAGAACATTCCACAATTCCTATCAAGTCTGAGTTACTTTTTAAAAATGTGTTCTGATCAAACTTAATGTTTTTGGATGAAACAGAATTTTCACATACATTGTACAATTTATTTACATCCTCATTTACTGAAACATCTTTGACTAGAGGTTTTTGACTTGAGTTGTCAATCCCAATACGACTTGTTGAGCTTTTAACTGCGTCATTATCATCTAGTTGTTGAATTAGAATTCCAATTGAACTGATTTTGGAGGTTTCAGTGGTAATTGTATTCAAATGAGTATCATTGCCAAATTTTTGATAAAGACTATTAGAAACATTTTTTTGTACTTCATCTTTTGATTTGGGTTGATTTTCATTGGTTTTAAAATTATCAATTGTAGATCCACTATCGTTTTCAACCACTATTGTCATACTATTATTGTTTGGAGTGATGATCTGATGATTTTCAAGATTGGTTTCCTTGTGTATTTCTTCCATATTTCGCTCTATTGAGTCAGGTTCTTCAATATTAGGAAGAAATGATTTCTCAATGTCAATATCTGTGTTCACTTTACCATTTTCATTAGTTTCTTTGTGGTTTTCTCTAAATATAGTATCAGGGTTTGTACTGTTTAATGTAGACTCTTCAATAAAACAATTTGGTTTATCATTTGAGCTTTTTTTAATGTTGTTTTTACTACCAATGAACTTATTTAAGTGTATTTGATCATTTTGATTGATATTGCTTTTATCATCATTCAAATTTAAAATAGATATAGGCTCGATATGCTCATGTTTGTCAACTATTGTACAGGACTCAAGAGAATTGCTAGAACGATTGATTGGAACAAATGCTTCTTCCAACGAGTTCAACAAATCAAAATTACTACTATTTGAAGTATTGTGGGTTGAATTTACTTTAGCTAAAGTTTTATAACGATTCAAATTTTTACTTCCAGTATCATAAAGTTTTCTGATGTTAAGCTGTGTAATTTTGTCAACAGTAATATTTGTAGAGTTTTCTTCATGAGGTGATTCATTTTCAGACTCGACTTCCATGTCCAAGTCAATGTAATTAATTGGCTCATCATTGTTACATACTCTTTGAGACCTATTGTTTGGACTTACATTAATGTGTGCATCAAAAAGACCTATAAAACTTGTTTTTCTATTTGACAGTGTTAAATTATGTATTGGCCTTTTCTTTTTAGATGACACACCTTTTACTAAGCTATCCACAGTATGTAATGAATTAATTTTAGAGTTAGAAATTATTTTATTAGACAAATATTGTTCAGATTTGGGTATTGAGCTATCTTCACAAGTGTGTGAGCTAGGTCTACTAGCCTCAACCAACCTTGTTTTGTCTGCTCTTTTACTTCTTATAATTCTAACACTTTTTAAATTTTTTGTTTTGGATGTCACAGTATTTCCACAAGGCCTTAAATGACTATCAGGTTTTTTTTTAGAAGCAAAATGTGATTTTATGTTATTGTTAGGGACATAGCTTTTTAAAATATCTGTATCAATGAGCTCTTTGGCTATTGGCTGACTAGCGTCAAGTTGTATGATGTTTCTAGTGTCCATGATTGTTTTGGACTGGAAGTTATTTTTATTTTCTTTACATACATGTTCACTACTTTCGCTCTCATTTGTCAGGCGTAATTCCTTGTGTGTTTCATTAACACTTTTTGAATGTGAATCATCTTGAACATTACAATCAGCAATTTTAGCCAACAGATTACCTGTATTTTGCATGGAGCCTGTACCTTCACTACAAAAATTATCTACTTTATGATTAATTTTTGCGGAAAGTTTGGTTTTCATTTCATGATTGACTAAAGGTTGTTGGTATCCTTCACCACATGTGCTTAAAAGCTTTATTTCACTTAATACATTTGTATTGTTAATTTCACTCAGAGTACACTGGGAACAGCTATCATTATCATCATCGTCATTATGATGCAATTGAATTGGAACAACAGCACTTCTTTTTGTGGTTATTTTGTTGTTTTGCAAAACTAATGACCTATCTGAACTGTTTATTTTATCTTTGTCTTCAAAACCAGTAACTATTACATCAGGTGATGAATTTTTAATCAGCTCTATACTATGAATTGTTGGTTTGTCCTTCCCACAAACTTCAAATACAGGTGTATCAACTTCCTTACCAATGATGGAACTCAAGTTTTCTTTGTTAGAAACATTTATTATGTTGTCACCAAGAATGTTTTCAAATGAAGCTTCATTTTTAAATGATGATTGGCTAGTTGTGGAGGTATTAACTTCAGCTTCTTTATCTTGCTTTTCTACATTGGTGATAAACTGTTCTTTCGATGTATGATAAGGATTTGTTGTTTCTTCTTCTGGAGTAAGAATTTGTTTGGCAACAATTTTTGAAAAAGGCTTTATTTCTAATTTGTTTGGTTTTGATGGAATCTCACCAATTTCAGAATCCACAAAAGTATTATGACAAGGAGTAGGTGTAGTGTTCTTTTCACTTTTAAAATCTATCCTTTTTGGTTGAATTTGTGTCTGTTCTTTATTTTTTTCCAACTCTTTAACAAAAGTGCTGACAATAGCAGAGGTTCTCGTAGTTAAACTATTTTCAGAAACTACCACATCCTTATTTTCTGAATTAATTGGTGCGAAAATAGTATTTTGACTAATGGTACTTGAATTATCTTGATTAACTGTCTGTAAAATATCATCAATGTTTTCATCAATATCTACATTATTACACCGGGTCTCAACTTCTTCCTGAGAATGCAGTTTTGGTAAAATATTTTCTGAAAACTCAGCACAGTCCTTTAGTAATGCATCAATGGCTTCGTTTGAAATATTGATATTTTTTGATGTTGATAAAGAATTTTGTAGCAATGAATCACTTACTGGTATTTTGTTTGTATTCTTATTGGATAAAACAGACTGATTGCCTGAATAGCTGGGTGATTGGTCTTCTGTACCAATACTTGGGCATTCTAGAACTGAGGAAGATGGTGTCCCAGTAGCAAAATTGGTTCTTGCTGAATCAGAAGAATGTTCACTAAACAATGTTTCAAAGTTATGTACAGTATGTTCTTCTGTGGTACTTAAACTCTCTTTAGCTGATTGGTGGAAAACAATGTTCCCTTTCCTCTCTTCAACTCTATTATTTGCAGAGTTTTCAAGGACTTCTTGTTCATTCAAAGTTAAATCCCTTTCGGTAACACAGGGTGATATTATGGAGTTGGTTTTGGAATAATCTTCAATTGGTGATAATGTTACTTCAGAAGTGTTTTCTTTCAAATGCTGACAATCCTGTGATAAACTGGTGTTTGTTAAAGGTTCCTTTTCTTTAGAGTCCTCTAAAGTTGATTCAACATATTTACTTGTTTTTTGAATCGGTAGAGACGCTTCACTAATATTACCATCAATATGTTCACATTCTTCAGGAATATTTTGTAATGATTGTTTATTCACTGTATTCATATCATCTATCTCTTGGTATGTCATTTGTATCAAGCCAGAATCAGCCGGTCTTCCTATTCCTACGTCAGCTTGCAAGGATGATAGACCATCATTTCCCAATGATCTGTAATCTAAGACAAGTACCGGCTCCACATTATTACTAGGAACTACATCTGGCAATTTGGGGTTTGTTGTTACATCATCACATTCTTCATCCCAATTGGCAAGATATTGACGGAGGGTTTGATTGTTTTTATTGGAATGCAAATTTTGGGATTTTTTTGATATTCCCTTGAGTCGAGATCTTCGCTTTTTTATATATCGACCTGTTCCATCTTCAAATGGTGACCTGTTATAAATATGTGGATTGTGTTCGTCGACATATGATGAATCTTCCAAATCAGAAGATGCTTTATCTGGTGGTAAAATACTTACATTGGATGTGATTGCACTGCTAGAATTTTGTGCTGGTGTAGGATTCATTTGGTAAGTTTGTTGTAAAGAATGAAGATTAGCTGGCATGTTATTTTCACCAAACATATGATAGGCCTTACTGCCATTCAAATTTTCATAAGAATGAGAAACTTTTGTTTGGACATATCTGGGAATATCACTATAAAAGTTGTTGGAACCTTGTAGTGTTTGATTACAAAAATATGGTTTAGTCTTAACTAGTCCTGGACAGTCTACAACCTGCATTGTTTTACCAAGCACTGTACTGTCAGACATTTTATTGCATGGTTGTAGTGTGGAATAATTGGGCCCAGGATCAGAATTTTTCGAGTCACAGTATTTGATTACATCAGAATTTTTGTCAACAGAATTTGTGACAAATTCAAAATTAGATCCACTTTCTTTCACAACACTTGTGTATTGATTGCGATTACTTGGTAAAATTTCAGAATTTGCATAGGCCATTTTGCTACCAACAGGCACAAAGTTGGTATTTTTTTCACTTGTTTCAATAGGGGGGTAGATGCACTGCATATAATTATTTGTTTTTGTAATTTTACTTTGAGTATAAGTGACATGAGAGCTGAATCGAGACGGTGGCTGAGCAATACCTGTTGTAAAATTAATATTAGCTTGAGAGTTTGTATTAAAATGTGTGGCCATAGATCTTGCAGGATGAGCATTACTTATGTCTGTATATCTCCTTGTTCCATCCTGTTCAACTGGATATGGGGCTGCTATAC
The DNA here is from genome assembly GCA_902151425.1 of Timema shepardi. Classification (NCBI taxonomy): domain Eukaryota; kingdom Metazoa; phylum Arthropoda; class Insecta; order Phasmatodea; family Timematidae; genus Timema; species Timema shepardi. The sequence goes on along the minus strand of CABFVX010000227.1, from coordinate 315,613 downwards.
CTTGCCCAAGTTCTGAACTTGTGATTGTATTTCTAGATATACCTTGCAACTTTGTACTACTCGGTGCTAGTCCATCATTGCTGTGGCCAGCAAACTCCTTATTCGTCGCTTCTGAGTAATTTAGTGTTTGAGATGACTGTTTTGGTAAATCATGAAATTGAACAGTATGGGCTTTCCTGTGAGCATCATGGTATCTTCCAGGATCCTGATAATTCTCTTCTGATTTATTTGAAGAGGCATCTTGGTACCTTGGTCTCTGAACTTCGTTGTATCTAGCAATATCTTGAATTTTCTTTTGTTCTGCTTCATGAAGCCTTACAACTTTCTGATTCATCATATGCGATTTATATCTTGCCATCCCATGAAAACTTGAGCGCATTGGCTGAGAAATATTTGAAGATATTTCTTCATTTCTGTCACCCCAAAAACTCACCGAGCCACTGGCATTCATTCGTACATTATCAGGTTGGACCCAAAATGGAGGATAATGACCATTTGGAAGCCACATCCCTGTTTGTGGCCTGTTTGACATATGCCACTGATTACTTGTAGCATTGTTTAATGCTGTATGACCCATATACCTAACAACATTTTCTTGCGTAGCATTTATCGAATGTTGATCTTGATGTATATTGTCTTGATTTGGAAACTGAACACTACTTTGATGCTTAAAAAACCTACACGATGACTGACAGCCATCTTGACAGGTGGCACAACTGTCTTTTTTAACTGGAATAGAATCAGAGCTTACAGCTGAGGAGGTATTCAGGGCTTTGGCAGAACTATTCACAATTGGGGATACATGATCTTGCTCTACAGCTGGGGATACGAATCCTGGGTGATTTGGATTTGCCTTCTCTCTTGAAAACCTAGATAGTTTGTTAAGTGAACTAGCAAAATCCCCAACAAATTTAGACTCCTCATGTGAATAGGAAGAAATGTTGGGATACCGTGGAAGATCCTTGGGTAGCGAGGATGAATTATCCAAATACCTACCATCAGATGTCACATTCCAATGTGAAACTCTATTAGAATGGTTGCAACAAGCATTACAGTTGGAATGACAATTGACCAAAGCTGTAGGTCTAACAATGGATTGATGAGAGTTGTTGTTGGTCGAGTAATGAGCAAGAGGGTTACTATTATCATGTCCTGGAATGTTAAGTGAATTTTCTTTCCTATCAAACTGTGGAATATTTTGATTGTGTATTACTGGTACCTGACGGTGATTTAAATGGGTTTCACCAGAAAAGTTTGGAATAGAATTGTAGGGCTGTGGAGTGTAGTCCCAAGGTGGTGCAGAGGTTTGTTTAGACACTGCATCACCAATTGGGAATCCTGGCTGATTATCAAAGTGTGTTTGATTGTTGAAACACATTTCAGGATTTTTGTAGCCGTTATACATGATTATTTCTTACCTTAAAAATGACTCCTATCGACCACAACCCCACCTCCCTTTAAGTTCGCCTACCGTAAACACCGCTTAAATAAGTTCGCCATGACGAGATGAACTGGAATCACAAGCTTGCTTCACGTCTGGAAAGACAAAGTAACCATACAATACTACAATCATGTGATTATAATACTCAAAAGTGTCCAACTCCAATCCAAAACAAAATATTATACAGTTTTGCTACAAATAAAATTTACAATTTTACTAACTTACCATGACAAGAATATCAACACCATTAAGGTCAACTTCCATTTTGAATACTCCAAATACGTAAACAAATGGGGGAGCTCGTATTTATATTTTGTTGGTTCTGAACAAGCGCTAAGGGTAGATATAAGTTTAGAGATAGATATAAAGCTCTACAAATAATATAATGTATTCAATTAGGATTATTGTTATTATTACAACAATTTTATTTGTTAAACATGATTATGTTATTTTCCTTAAAAAAATACTTATAGACATGAATTAAGGATATTTTTCTACTAAGACTTTAGGGGAAACGGCTTATGAGAGTTTACAAAAGAAAAGATATACCCGATTTAAAAAAAAAATTATCCTTTTTAAGATAAATTTGTCTCCCCTAGCACCCAAAACATAAGAATGGTCCGGAAAAGTAATCATTACAGTCTCACAATATTTTACTAGTCATCACTCAACTAATAGATATAATCCAAATATTGAGCTTCACCACGTAGCAAAGCAAATAACAATTTTTACTTAATTTGCTATAAAATTGATTTATTATTCAGTAGTCTATTAATTATTTATAGATTTTAAAAATAAGTAATTGATTTAATAAAATTAATTTTGATGTAAGTATAAATTTTGAAGCTCCCCTAAATCATAGCTCTCTTTTTTTTTTTAATAATTATACGTTATAAAACTAAAAATTATAACATAGCCTTTGTTTACATTGTAAGGAGACAGACTAACCTTACAAGGTTCCACTAATGTGTAGTTTTAAGAAAAAGCCATACATCAAGGTAAGGTACCATTCACGTAAGCAAGGCTATTTTGTGTGATAAACTATGGTATAGCTTACGAGACAAATTTTCCAAATAGTTTATCATTACAAATACTGGCAAGCTGGCTACTTAAAATACGAGAAGTGAAGGTACATTTCTCTACACGGCTCAATGTAGTGTACCATCTCCAGCGTAGACTGGAATTATGTAAATGGTTTAAAACTTTTGATCTAGGGTTGTTTTTTTCCTAAATTGTTTTTCGGAGTGTGAAACTAAACAGCAAGGGGTCAGTAGCAAAACTTGAGTGGTGTGGACCCTCCCCCCCTCCCCCATCCCATCATCAAGAAAATCAAATTGTCATGTTAACAAAATATGTAGTGGATAAACACACTGGCACTTAGCGTAGTGCCATGAACGAGTAGTATAGCTGAAGAAAAAGAGAAACTTCACTGCACATGCGTTATTAGACAATGCACCTCACACTACGTTTTTTCTTTCTCAAACCAATAGCTTCCACTTACAAACTATCCAAAACCATACAGTATTTAGTAACGATTCAAACCTTTAAATTTATCTTAGAAATTATGATAAAAATTAATTTGCGGAAAACTCTGCATGCACATTTGTTAAGTATATAATTTATTATATATATATATATATATATATATATATATATATAAACGCTATTTGCTTATATCTTGTAAATACTAATTTAACCTAAAAATATATGTACAAGTTTTATGCAGAATATGCAATTATGCACAGTAAAGTGACTATTGAGTAATTTTTGTTTGGATAGTGAGATCTTTATGAAACAAAAACCGTCTTAAAAAAGACACTTTAATCTTTAAAAAAAAATGGATGGATGGGCGTGCGGAATGGGCCAATATTGAGTGCAGGCCTGTGACATTTCACCACTTACACCATTATACTTTTCACTTCATTCCACTTTGGTTTTCCACTACCCCTCCACTCAAATGCGAGTAGATATTCGTTAAATTCAACTTTACTCATCCTTAGCAGGCACTAGCTTAATTAGTTCATATGTGTATAGCCCGAATGAGCAGTAATACATGATGAGTATAAACATGCAGGAGATCCCGAAGATCTTTTAAAGTGGGGGGAGAGGCTCAACTGGGAGGGAGTCCAGAAGTCCTTATTGGGTAAAATTTTAGGCCCTGGATGACTGTTGAAGCTATTTGGAGGAGGTTTATAGTCCACGGGTAGTATTTTTTGTATTTTTTTTGTCTTTATATATAATAACAACATAGTAGAAACTTGGGTGGGGAAGGACATTGTAACGTTTTTAGGTCAACAATTAATATTGTTAATTTATAGGTAATGATACTACTCAGTGGTGGTGGAACTTTATTTGTGAAATAAGGGTAATTAGCAAAAAAAAAGTTATTTTTTAAACGTATTGGCCTTCAAGCCACAAGGTGGATATGAAGTCCTTCAAAAATTTTCTGAAATTCGGATGCCCTTAGAACTTAAATAAAAGTGGTCCAAACCTAAACAAATTTACGAAACTTATATCCCTATAGAAGTTATTTGGAGTGGTTTTCACTAAGAAGATTTTTTTAAATTTCGAATTTTCTAAAAGCTATTGTGGAGGGCGTAAAACATTTACATGTTGAAATATCTTCCTAACATATTTAATCTAGGAAAAATCTTTCAAATACAAATAGAATGTTCGTTTGAAAATTTTAAGTAAAAAAAAATCTTGATAGTTCGTATTGCAAGTCCGTTATTAGTGATACGCAAAACAATCTATTACAACACTTTTGTTGCGATTACATTTTAATTTATTCTGAACCTATCGATGAATACCATACTATAATATAACGCCTAGTGATTAAACATTAGTCCAACATTATGCTGGTGTAATTTCAGTTTGAAATATATTATTAAGGGTAATGGCTGATTACAATTTGAAACAAAGCTAATTTCTGCTGATAAAATTAATTTATTTTACACACTTTCAAACAGCGCTAATAAGGCCTACACTCTAAATTTCTTTACTTTACCAGGTTTTCCAGACTCAAGATGTACTCTTCCAGTATTTTACAATAAAAGCTATACATACAAAATGTCATAATTTCAATGCCTTCTATTAAATTATTGGCATAAAGATGATCAAGAAACCAAATTATTTGTGGATATAATTTATAGTTTAGAGTCGGTAATGCTCTCTACTTCGTATTTATCAAATTACTGCAAAGAATAAATAAATAAGAACTTAAGTGACATTTTATAATAGTTCATCTGACTTATCTATGAATTTTCCTATCACTACCCAATCACATCGCTTTTACAGGTTTTCTCTGTTCTCCATGTAACCTACACTCCTTTTACTCTGAAAGGTAAAAAGTCTTACTTAGTCTCGTGTACATAAGGATAGTTTAATTTTGGGAGAAGTCCAAATTGTAAGCATATGACATGATGTTAGCACTCCTAAGAAATAACTATTTTAAAAAGTGGTGGTGGAACCCTATTTGTGTGATGAGGGGAAGGGNAGCAAAAAAAAATCTTATGAATATATTCCTTCCCAGTTATTGTTTGAAAATTGGATGCCCTAAAAAATTGTTAAGGAATTTTTCTTTCTCCCAATTAATGTTTGAATATTGATTGGATGGCCTAGAACGTATCTGGAGTGGTCCTCAAAATAAGAGCGTTTTTGAAAATTACACTATTTTAAAAGCAAGTTAGAATAGACTTCCTCCGATTTTTAATTTCGGGTATTCCAAAGACTATTTGGAGTAGTCCTTAATCAAATTTTTGGAAATTGGATACCTCGAAAAGTAATTTTAAGAAGTGCTCGATCAGATGATTTTTTTCTTAAATCAGATTATCTAGAAATTATCTGGTGATCCTACTTAAGAAATGTTGATGCACACAAAAGCTATTTAGAGGTTACCTTGTTTGATTTTCTTACCATCATCGTTAGATGCTAGGCTAGAAGATATTCAAAGTGGTCTAGCACCATCAGATTTTTGAAAATTGAATGCTTTTACATTATAAAACTACTATCCCTTAAGATCGAATTTCAGAATAAAATTAAGATACATAGTTTGACAAACTAGCTTTTTTAAACACTCTTTTGAGATCAACATTAAAACTCCAGAAAATTTCGGGGAGATGTGGAAGTTTGAACCCCATCGCCCCCCTTCCCTAAGACCATCTTATATTTCTATCGTAAAAGCTATGCCATAGTTGAACCATGCAAAGTTTAATTTTATTGGTGACTATTATTGTCTGTATCAGTAGTTCTTAAACTTCTTAGACACGAGGATCTTCCAACCAAATAACAGCTGATTGGATATGTTGGATAAATGATTTAAAATATGTTAATCATAAATTTATAGCATATTATGGGAACAAATTAGTCATAGTTTATGTTTAGTGAAATTATAATTACAATATAAATTAAAATAAAATAAATATAGGTATTATATTTGTACATTTTAGATTTTTTTTATAAGTGTAAAAAAGAATTATAATAACAACGATAATAAAATAAAATATGTATTACATTTGTACATTTATAATCACCGATAATTTATATGAGAAATGAAAGTGATTGTGTGAGTTTTAAATATAACTTATATCTGTATCAATTTGAATGACCATCTCTTTAGGTCTCTTTTCACAGTAAGACGATTTCATTTTACATTTTTACATACCTTACCATAGAGAGAAAAGGCTTGCTGACAAAAAATAAGTTGTTGGAAAAGGCATAAAATGTTTCACTGTTTGTATTAAAAGTTTTTTGTGTTGGCTGAGATGAAAACTAATATAAAATTGATTTTTCAAAATTTCCTCTTAAATATATAGGCACAAGGGCACAAACCCCCACTTTTTAGCCTCACGTTCTCACTGTGATTTAAAATGGGAAGACATCTCCATTTTGATCAGTACAAACCATCTTTTAACCCTTTTATATAACATTTTATAACATATCAAAAATATAATGGTATGGTATGTCACGGATTCCCTGGACGATCTCGAGATCATATTGGGACTTGAGTAATTCCATCCACTCAATAGAGCATTTAGTGGGCGAGCCTTGACCTGCAAGAAGGTAGGCAATGTCTTCTAAATGTTCTTTAATGTTTTGTTTTACTTTGTTGATTTCTTCCTAACAAATGATATATATATATATATATATACCAGAGCATCCCACAGTAACCAAACCATTCCAGAGTAAACCAGAGACCCTGAAAGAACCAAACTAACTCTGGTTGTTTCATAACTGATTGAAAACCAGAGTAAAACCCAGAGCTTGGTTTGATCTGGATATTCCTGGTTTTATACTCTGGTTTCCTCTTGAGATTTTCACCAGGGTATATGATCTGTACTATTAATTACAAGAATTAACAAATAATCATGAACAATTTTACTTTGTGTTTTAAATATGTACAAAATACGGAAACCATTAATTGATGTCATAATAAATACCATTTCCAACAGGTTATGGGCCCAGATACGTTTTTAAGGTTCAAGTGAAAGTTTAGACAGAAGTTTTGAGTGTTATTCATGAACGTTTGTCTGCAACACTACATCAGTTCGTGTTAGTTAGCTTCTGATTCGATTGAACTCAAAAACTGTGCTCAAAATGTCATAAGTTAATGTCAGTAATTATAAAATAGAGCCATTTAATAAAAATAATTATGATACATGGGAAATGCAGGCAAAAGCAGTCCACATTCGTAGTGAACTTTGGTGTTGCGTGAGTGGTGAAACATAAATACTCGCAGAAGAAGCAGATAAAAAGAAATGGCAGGAATATAACTCACATGCAAAGTCAGATCTAATATTGATATCCCTAAACGAACTAAAACAGGAGAAAAATGGTGACGCATCGAAGTCATTATGGGACAAATTGAAAAGTGTATACCGATCCTGATACTCTAAAGCTTATGTCCTACCTAAGAAAAATTTCGTATAGCAATTGAGAGAAGGGACAATTTACCAACTCATAGTGAATTAAAAATCAATATTATGGAAGAAACAAATTCTAGACACAAGGATAACCTCAAATATAATTATGAGGATGCATTTTTTGTTAAAAAATTTAGTAAACATCATTATATACATTTTAATTCAGGTCGAAATCACACACACACAAAAAAATCGATTTGTTCAAGGTTATCAAAATAAAAATAATAGTGGTAACATAAAATGCCAAAGATGCCAAAAGTCTAATCATAGGACGGAACATTGCTGGTTCAACAAGAAAAAGGAATCCACCTTCAAATTTGAAGAATGTATTTCAATAGGCCTAAACTCATCACCAGCCATGAATTCTATTTGGTGTTTGGATAGTGGATCTACTTAACAAATGTGCTATACCAAACAAAAATTTCAAAACTATCTGAGCCAAATAATCATGGCATACTCAAGCTCGCATCAGAGGAACACACTGCAAGTATTTCAGGTATTGGTCTAGTCAAAATTCAGCTAGATGATGACTCAACAGTAAATTTAGCTGAAACTTTGCATGTACCACAATTGACCACAAATCTTCTCTCTGTTGCAAAAATTACTGATAAAAGATTAAGTGTTATTTTCAAGAATGATTGCGAACAGGTTCTAGATGATCATGGTAATATTATTCTAAAAGCAACACGATACAACGGTTTATACTTTTTTGATGTAAACATGTCAGAATATGCGAATTTATCTTCAGGAATTCCTAAAAAATAAAAAATTGAAATGTGGCACAGAAAATTGGGTCAGATAAATGAGTCTGATTTAAAATTATCTCTAAAAGATAATCGCCTTAAAGATTTGCATTTCAACACCAGTTAAATTCTTGTAGAGCGTGAAATATGTATTAGAGGAAAATTCACCTGACTACCCTATCTCATTAGGGAACAACCGAAAACTGTATACAAGTTGGAAATAATACATTCTGATGTTGGATAAGGATAACGCCAGAAGCCTACTACAGGAATAAAATTTGCCCCATTCATTTTGAACTGAGGCCATCTATTGTGCAAATTATTTATTAAATCGCAGCCCATCCAGGATTCTGAAAGGTGAAACACTATATCAAAAGTAGACTGGTTATTTACCTTTAGTTCATCCTCTTCAAGGAAGTATCAAAGGCCTATCGTATTTGGGTGCCATCCTAAAGAAAGATTTCAAATGCGAGAGATGTAAAAATAATTAACAAGCTATACTATGAATCCAACCAAGAACCCTCAAGTGGTGATCCATTCAGAGAAGAATACTGTGAACAACAATCAAATAAGCTGAAAAAGGAAGAAAACCATAACAGTCAAGAGATTTCAGTAATAAGGAATGACGGGAATTTAGATGAAATTAATGTAGTCGCAAGGGGCAGAGAAGAAAACAATGAAGGATCTGAAGATAGCTTTGAGGAAGAAGAAGTTGAGGAAGAAGGACAAAGATGTTTAAGACCAAGAAATAAAATTAAACTACCCCCTTGGATGAATGTATATGACATGTTATCATTATGTGAAGTTAAGGAAGCTCTAGAAGGGCCAGATGCGGAAGAATAGCATGAAGCCATAAAAAAAAATGAAATCAAGGCCCATTTAAGAATGATACTTGGGAATTATGGACAAAACCAAATGTAGCAAAGGTAATAAGTTCTAAAATGGTGGTAAAAATAAGTATAAGCAGAATAGCAATCTTGAGCGGAGAAAAGCACGTCTTGTTGCTCAAGGAGTCTCACAAAGACCAGGACTCGACTATGTAGAGACGTATGCCTCAGTCGCCAGATTAAGCTCTATTAGAACTATTCTTGTTGTAGCAGTCGAAGAAAATCTAAAAATAAATCAACTTGATGTCTCAACATCTTTCCTCAATGGGGATATAGACTAATTTTTTTTATACAAAAGACAGAATTTCTAGAAAGAATCTTATGCAACATAATGGTTGAAGAAAGTGCTAATGAAGACTCCACTATGTTCAAAAAGGTAAAGAAAATGTTTGAAGAGCTACGCAAACAAAATGTTGAAAAGGTATGTTGTCTTAAGAAGGCGTTGTACGGACTAAAGCAAGAAGGACGCCAATGGTTCTGTAAATTAAATTTCAAACTTTGACAATTAGAATTCATCCCTTCACAGGCTAATCCTTGCATCTACATTATAATCAGAGGGAGAGAAAAATTACTGGTTGCAATTTATGTAGATTATGTAATCATGGCATCAAATAGTCAAGAAAAATTGAATCATATAAAGAAGGAGCTGATGAACGAATTTGAGATGAGAGATTTGGGAAATCTCCAATATTATTATGGTATAGAATTCGACTGTAAAAATTGAACTATTTCAGCCTCTCAGAAGAAATAAATTGATGAGACCCTTCATAAAGTTAATATGGAAACCTGTAATCCTGTGAAGACTCCTATGGTTCCGGGGTTAAAGTTTACCAGGACGTCAACAGAAAACCTGCCCAATTTTCCATACCAAAATCTGATTGGAGCCCTTATATATCTCGCAACAGGTGCAAGACCGGATATTTCACATTCGGTAATTTACTTAAGTCAATTTAATAATTGTTTTTCTAAGGAGCATTGGCGAGCAGCAAAAAGGGTCCTCTGTTACCTTCAAGGTACTAAGGAACTGTCTCTGATCTTCCAAAAGACTGGAGAACCATTGACCGGATATGCTGATGCAAATTGGGGATCATGCACCAGTGATAGCAGATCGTACATAGGTTACTGTTTTAAGTATGCAGGATCAATGATCAGCTGGGAATCCAGAAACCAACCATTGCTCTATCTATTCAAGGAGCTGAGTATATGGCCTTAACAGAAGCTGCAAAGGAGGCAATGCATTTGAGGCAACAGCTGAACGACATGGGATCTTCTCAACAAGTCATCCAAATCTTCAATGACAACATGTCTTCCCAAAACTTGACAAAGAATTCTATAATAAGTTCACGATCAGAGCATATAGGTATAAGGTATAAAAGAACACTTTATTCACGAGAAGGTTCAAAATGGGGACATTTCTGTGACATACAAGCCTTCTGAATACCTGGAAGCAGATATTTTTACAAAGGGCTTGGCAAACCCCAGACACACCATCTTGAGTCAATCTGTTGGACTACATCCTCAGCTCTAACGAGGGAGGGGGAGTGTTGGGACTTTATTAATTCTATCTACTCAATAGAGCATTTAGTGGGTGAGCCTTGACCTGCATGAAGATGGGCAATGCCTTCTAAATGTTCTTTAATATTTTGTTTTACTCTGTTGATTTCTTTCTAGCAAATTAAATATGTATGATCTGTACTATTAATTACAAGAATGAACAAAAAATTATTAACAATTTTGCTTTGTGCTTTAAATATGTACAAAATATGGAAACCTTTAATTGATGTCATAATACCATTTCCAACAGATCACTATGAACGAGTCCCGAGGACCCCACTTTGAAAATTTCGAGTCTATATGATTTTAAATAAAAGTGAATTATTACATTTTTCACTATATTATTGTTAAGTAGGCCAACTATAACATTCATGATAGTAATAACATCGGATTAAAATAAAAATCTAATTTGAATTATTATTATTACAAAATACTAAAATTTATAAATTCAAGTTTTAAATATATACAGTTTAGTAAACGTTTTTCAACGTTTATATATATATATATATAAATTATCTTTAATTAATATATATATAATACTGTATACACTATGTTTCTCTATAAACCGACGTATGGTATTTTTTAAATTATGAATTGTATTCTGGTTGCAACACACTCTTTATTATTAGATATGCTTTATGCATAAATATAAATCCAGCCTTATTGTTACCTGTGATGTTAGTGTAAAGGAATTTGTCTAATTTTATTTTCTATAAAATCATGTTTTACTTCACGTTAATCCATACCTTGTTGTTTTGTAGAATGGGTAAGGGACGTAGAATCCAATGTACGGATTGCGTTGCAAACAATTAAATGAAAGACTTGTAAGACTTAAGTTGTGTCTTCTACTGCAGTTTATTAAATATTGTCATCTAGGGTTGATGAGGGCCAGAGTCAAAGATATATAGGCTGATGGTGCCAAGAGAGAGAGAGACAGAGAAGGCCCCCCCCCCTCAAAAAAAGTATTGTTTTTTTACATTTTGCTGAATTATTTTATTGTTACTCAAATGGTTAAACGTCAAAGCACCAGCCACAAAATAATAAAAACAATATAAGGTTTGGGTGTTAAAAACATACATTGTTGAAATTATTGCTCATGAATTTGTACAAAGGACACGTGCTCCATCTGTTACAAATTAGTTCCGCGATTGATTGGCACTGTCACGATTCCTCTATTCAAGCAGCTCTTTATAATAATAATAATAATAATAATAATAATAATAATTATTATTATTATTATTATTTAGCACCTCGTCTTACTAACCGTTCGGGTTATACGCTCAAGCAGCTCTTGATTGGATTATTGATCATGATGCACTATTATGAATGATTGTAATTTTACCGTACACTCAGGTACAACTGGGTTGTAAGGGGAGGGATGGGACCAAAGCATTCATTCATACCTTTAATAATGGAATATAAAAATATAATATCAAGATTCTTTAAAAAAAAGTCTATACCCTATGGTTCATAACACCACAGGCCATAAATACAGCCAGCTAAAGCCAGATCGTGGACAAGTGTTGTCCATTCTGGGGCAAACATTGTATGTTCGTTTTTGTCGACCCATGATGTTTTGATAATTTTGCGTCATCGTAATTTCCTAATATGGAGAACAGATTCTGAGAACAGTTAAACTAGATACTGAGTTGATATTCCAGTGTTCGTTGATTCTTCTAAACAAAATATGTAGATGAACAGTAGCTGAATCCAATTTGTTTGGATTAAAACTTAAGTACTTTGTTCATCATTTCACAGTGTAGGTTGGAATAGTTTATTTATTGCTATTTCAGTTTAATCAAGTTAACTCGACTTAGTTCAAGAACAGCACTAGCTCCTTTGCATTAGTAAATAATAAATTAGTGTTCCTTTGAATGTTATTTATAAGCGTTTGGCTAAGAGGTAATGGACCACTTTTACGGCAAAATCTTATGTGATGATCGCTGCATATCATTTAAAAAATATTTGACGTGTATTAACAGCTGTTTTCGATGGTTTTAGACAAACTTTAGTAGAAATCTTAATAGTAGTAGGGATAAACAAAGATTCCATTTTAATTTTCATTTAATTTAGTAGTATATTTATTTGACTAAGACTGTTGTTTAAGTGATTTCAACCTTGAATATATTATATTTAGGATATACAGGCACCGTGCGTAAATGTATGTGGTGCTGGTGGTGGCAAAATATTGAAACACTTGCATGAACCACGAGGGAGATTGCTGAAACATTGCCATTCATATCTAAAGCCCGTATCACACGACACTAGCTAGTACTTGAAATCCAGTGTGCTAGCTAGCACTAACTAGCACGTCATCATCTAGTGTAATGTGAATCAGAAAAAGTATACTGGTTCTGCCACTTGGTACTGGCTACCATACTAGTTGTGAGGATAGAACATGCGCTATTTTCATACTAGTTCCGACACTAGTTTGTGTAATTCGACCAATCAATGCCCGCTCAGACTATGTGTAGAGTAAATAATAGAAATGGCGCCGACATGGTCTTCGGATGTGATTTTGTT
>CABFVX010000227.1:273288-301700 GCA_902151425.1 Timema shepardi | reverse complement strand
GGGGGGAGCGAACTAAGCAAATGTCAAATGGGTTCAAATAGACAAAAGAAAAAATATAGTATATCAGTCACGATCCATATTAATTTCATTCTGATTAATTTTTTCTCAAAAATAAATAAAACCCAGTTTTATGCCAAGAAACAAATCAATTTCAATATTTTAAGACCTTATTTGTGAAATAAGCTCGGCATACCTTAACTTTTATAGTTCCTGAAGTAAGATTTCTAATCATACCTGTATTTTTTATAAAACAATAACTAGTCTATTTCAAGGTTTTTATACTGAATAGTTGTAAATCCTGTACTCGAATAGTCCAAAAAAACCCTAGTCTGACCTTTGAATTTTAGACTTAATGAATTCTTGATGATTTTAAACCTCTCGCTCTCTTCATACCCATGTGAAAAAATCATATCTGGCCAGAACTGAGCCAGATATTCCCAGAACTGGGGCAGATCTGATCCAGATCTTGGGCAAATCTGACATTATCATATCTGTCCCGTTTCAGCTCTGGCATTTTCCCCCATGGGTAGCGAAGACTGCATCTCTTTATAAGAACAGCAACAACCTTATTAAAATGGCGAAAAACGTAAGTCAGTGCTCTATCAAACAAAGCAATAATACTAAAACAGTTGCCAGTCAAACACGGCAAATGACACCACGAGAACAGTGCACGGCTGGTAGCCTTCGTATTCATGGTGACCAAGACCTTGAGATGATTGCATAGGTATCCTTCGTAGCTATCGTTTTAAATAAATCTAATCTCTCAATAAAGGAAGGATATAAATAATACTTAGCATTAACATTTTAAAAGCCACTATTGATTATTATTTGTCCATATCTTTTGCGATACTGACTCTTACTATCAAATTTAAGTATATCATCTAAGAACTTCAAAAATTTACCACACAAGCGTTTCATGATTTTCCGCTCGCCCCATCAACGTCTAAATACGGTTCTTATAGTAACAGTGTCTGCGGTGCAGTCACATTTTATCATGAGTCCTGTTATAGGGGATAATATTTTTGAGATGAAAAAAAATACCATGAAAATGTGATATTAAACGGTCCCATTGTGCATTTTACTAATTTATTTTAGGCATGCCAAACATTAAAACAAATATATACAAAACAAATTTAAAAAATCATGTCTGATGCGGCTTAACCTAAAATTATGTAACACTACAAATTAAAGTAAGTTTCCAAATGCCTTTGCCAGATAGTCATCACTAGCTATAAAAATACTTACTAGTTTTGCAATTTCAAGTTTTTTGAGCCTTTGAGGCTATGCATTAAGGTGATTCGACCAGCAAGCTTCTCCTAGAATGGATTGGCCATAACATTTTGACAGGGAATTTTTAACATGTTTGCAAGAGGGGGGGGGGCGTTTGAAGGGTAATAGGGGGAAGGATGGGCATGCGGAGTTGGAAAGTAAAGCGAGAATGCTAGCTCTTTGTTCACAACAGTGTTGTCATAGCACTGCCTCTTTTTTTTCCGCCAAGAAACTTCACTGATAGAAAATATATGGCACCACATGGCTCACTCGGGAGTTGTGGCTTGAGTTTGAATCCTGGCTACTAAGATTCATACAATATTAATAATTTAAAATAATGAGCTTATTACACGTGTCACAAAGTATTTATTGTACCGAATACTACTAAACCCATATTTATAAAATGTGTTTTAGAAGATGAAAATATTTACCGGTATTACTAAGCAATTTAATGAAATAATTTGAGTGATAAAAGTTTAAGGGCTCTTTTATTATTCTTTTACACCTAGTCTTACTATCCATTCATGGTATACTTACTTATATGTACTAATTACGCTAATTAGTTAGGAATTAGGAAAGCTGAACTTGAGAGGAAATGCACTCGCATTTGCGTAGAAGGGTAAATTATTTATAATAAAACTACCCTCAATACACCCGATTGTAATCGAACCCCAATCTCTCTGTCACAATGGTCTGGTCTACGAGGAGAGTGACGCCTTAGAGACCATGTTGGTACCAGAACCAGTTTTAGAGTTATTTATTAATAGTAAAAAAAGTATCACTTTTCTTTATAATTATAATAGTTAACAGAGCTCATGATGAGTCCCTTACAAACTGGCCGACAAGCTGTAAAAATGTTGGAATGCCACGTGCATAAGAAAGCAAAGTTATCGACAGCCAACTGGTTTACCAAATAAATAAAAATATTTCAAAGCTTGAGTGTGTCAATTGATCGGCACGTTTAGGACCATGTGATAAGATATACAACTGTTCGACATGAGAGGACCTGCTGGTATACATAAGTCGAGATGGATTCAATGAACCAATTGACCGACAAATTAATACATTGCAAACGTGTTCGACAAGAAAATCTTAAACGGAAAATAACAAGTAAAGTCTGTGAAATTTAAATTTTTTAATATAATTTAAACCTCTAATAAATAAACATATTTGTGGTCACATAGTCCAATGCGTCAATCTCTCATTGAACTAAATTACTAGTGTTGAGAAGATTGGGGTTAAAATTCCGGTCATACGTACAGAGGTATTCACCCCCCTAAAAGTTTATTCACTATCCCTCCACGCAAATGAGTGCATATTTCCTTAAATTTTACCTTTATCATTGCTTATCCGACGTATAGCTCAAACTGGGAGTGAGAAGCTAAGGGGAAAAAATACCAAGTTTATGGATTTTTTAACTTCGCGTCTTACTACCCGTTCGGGTTATACGCTAATTTTGTGGACTAAAATCATCATTAGTAAGGAATCAATTTTCTAAGTTGGTGTTTTTGGGTCAACCAGTTGGCTGTGAATCATTTTGTTTGCATATGCATTTGCTCAACCAGTTGGTAAAAGTCATATCATACTGTCTTGTGTCGGCCACTTGATCCACATTAATCCTGCTGTTTATCACTTGTCTTTCTTCCCCTTTGTTCCTCCCATGTCAGCCAGTTTGTGATTTATCAGTTTGCTTGCACCCGTAACGAGGGTAGAGTCGTAATTCTCATCTTATTTGGTTTAACAATGACAGGGAGATCAAGATTAGTATCGCAGCAGGATGTAACTAGGTGTTCGGTTCTACCTCTACCCAAATGCTGAGACATTTTCTAAAAATATACCTTAACTTGCCCTCCACAATTAGTCCGGTGGAGTCCGACGCCTTAGCTCAGTCGTTACCGTGTCCGTCTGCCGAGATAAGGGTCCTGGATTCGATTCCCGGCATGGTCGAAAAACTTATAATTTGTGAAATGTGGGTTTACCCTTTCATAGTGATGAGTTAATGGTTAGGGGCTAGGGGGTGTTTTGTTTGTACTTGATTTAAGAACATAGCGTAAATATTAGATAAACGTGTAAACCGAACGCGAGGTAAGACGCGGTGTTAATTTAGCTGGATATCCCAAACGTGTGACAAGATGTGAAGTACTGTTATAGAAAATTACATTATATCATTACATTGTGTCTTTTAGAAGGAGTGTTTATTTATGTTATGGTAAAAAAAATAGTAAAAAATATTGAGAGCTTCAGAAATCCCACAGTAATTCACAATTTTACATAAGCCGCATGATATAGGGGACAAGGTTTATATACTAAAGATTAAAATAGTTACATACTGATTATCTTTACACGAGTGATTTTGAAAACCTATACCAAATTCAAAATATAAAAAATAATAATGACACTCACTCTATTTTGAAAAAATAAAACTAACATTAGTTTAAAAACAAACATTCTATTAAATTCTGTCCAAATTAAAATTAAACGAAAGGGATTATTTTAGAATTACAAGCTTAAATTTTTATAAAACGTAACTTGCTTAGTTTCTTACGGCTAGCTGTAAAATTTATGGTTGGTTTTTATATAAAATTAAAATGCAAATATCATAATACGTACATAATTAAACAAGTTATTATTTTAAAAAATGTGACCAAGTTAATTTGTAGAGTACACACACCGAAAACTACAGTAATAAGTTATAAACAATAATATTAG
The DNA here is from genome assembly GCA_902151425.1 of Timema shepardi. NCBI lineage: Eukaryota > Metazoa > Arthropoda > Insecta > Phasmatodea > Timematidae > Timema > Timema shepardi. The sequence continues at coordinate 297,722 of CABFVX010000227.1, read as the reverse complement.
GAACTAAAATACCAACCTAATAGGCCTACATGAATGTTATTATGGTTTCACAACCCTTTTAGAAATTACGAATTGCTTGATTCTTTCTAAATACTTGTAATATTTCGATTTTATAATTCTGAATAAATAATTATAATAAAAAGTCTAGTATAAATTTAATTCATAAAATAGTAAATAGTTTTTACAAAATATTGGCACAACAAACTCTTGGAGGAATATGTTGTTTTTATCTCTCAAGAAATGTTTTAACTTAATTTATTTTATCGAGATCCATGTAGTTGAGAGAAATTTCAAAAAGGTTATATTTTTTAATTCAATGATCATAATGTTTGTTGAACTCTATCCACATAGTAAATCTATAATTATAAACAATACATCCTGGTATTAAAAAAAATTCTTAGTAGCCCAGCTGAAGTATGGAATTTGAAACACTACTAACTCATATCCAAAAGTGTTTTTTTATTTTTTCTTGAAGTCTGAGCTCCCATGATATAGGCAGTATCTTTGCATCTCATTTTTCGTCTTATTCAACTATCTATAATCTCAGTAGCTATACAATGTAAGTAAAATCTTTGTAGTTTGGGCAGCATCGTGTCATTCCGTAGTTTTATATATTTGAAAACTCTCTCAATACGGATATCATTTTCAGCATAAACAACAAAATCACAGAATGTCCTCTCTATAATGTTAACTGCCCTTGTATTTGATAAAAATACACATGACAGGTTTTCAATGTTAGTTGGTGACTTTTAATTTCAAGCATAAGTTTTACTTCCCATTCCTAATAGAGCCTTTAAAACTTCCATACTTCCATATAACACAGGCTTATTAAGTTTGTATATAATTATTATCATATGCAAGGCGTAAAATACCCTCTCATTGTTAAATATACATTTACCTCTGTCTACTGTATACAATTATTATAATTATTATTTAGTATGCCTAACCAAGAATATGTAAATCTTAATTTTAAATATACTTTAAGCTATCTTTCCAAGACACGAACACAAATATTCTGGAACACATAACAATTCTGTAAAAATGTAAATACAAGATCAGATTTGTAATAGAAAACTTACATAAATATTGTAAAAACGCGTGCGTTGTAATATTATTTCACTTTCAATTAGGGAATTTTAAACGTTATTTGAAGTTGAAAACACTTTATTGTGGTATATTATTTGTGTATTTAACAACAATTATGAACCAGTGGTAACAAGGCCTCGGGACAAAAAATAGATTATCATAAACCAGTGGTAACAAGCCCCCCGGACATCAAACAATAGCAGATTATGAACCAGTGGTAACAAGGCCCTGAGACGTCAAACAATATCAGATTATGAACTAGTGGTAACAAGGCCCTGGGACATCAAACAATATCAGATTTTGAAACAGTGGTAAAAAGACCCCGGGACATCAAACAATAGCAGATTATGTACCACTGGTAACAAGGCCCTGGGACATCAAATAATAGCAGATTAAGAACCATTGGTAACAAGGCCCCGGGAGATCAAACAATAGCAGATTATGAATCAGTGGTAGCCAGGCCCCTGGACATTAAACAATATTGAATTATAAGCCACTGGTAACAAGGCCCCGGGACATCAAACAATAGCAGATTATGAACCACTGGTAACAAGGTCCCGGGACATAAAACAATAAAATATTATGAACCACTGGTAGCAAGGCCCCGGGACATCAAATAATGGAAATTTTTCAACCACTGGTAAGTAGGCCCCGGGAGATCAAACAATAGCAGATTATGAACCAGTGGTAGCAAGGCCCTGGGACATCAAACAATATCAGATATAGGAAAATACCTAAAGAAATGCAGTACTCATGTGAAATTAGATTTTTTTTATCACTTTTAAGATTTTTATATACTGTTTAGTGTTCAATTTACAACAAGTAATAAAAGTGAGACAAATATATTTTTATACCTTCATGAAGTTATTGTAATATTCAGATAAGCAATAGGTTTAAAATCAATACGCATTTTGATGCACCAAGCTATGGGTTCCTTTGTAACTTTGAGTTGAAGAACAAATCTATAACAGTAAAATATTATCAAAGTGCCGGAAGGAAATACAGACAAAATAAATGTCACAACTCAGCACTCAAGTAGTAAGACGTGATGCTAAAAATAAACACTCTAGGATGAGTCATTAGTAGAGAAGGATTGACTCTTCCTTTTCGGCTAGTCTGTGTTATTGGTAGGTACAGTCAAAGAAAGAAATTTCAGGAAGTAGACATAATAAATTTACATTTGCATTGATCAATTTGGTGTCAGAAATAAAATAAAAGAGTAGAGTTAGTTTAATAAACCAAACAAATTTGAAAAAAACGACATTATGTACTACAAAATGATATAAATTTAAAGTATCGGGGTATAAAACGAAAAATACTTCTATAAGATTGAAAATGATGTAAATTTACAATTATTAAATATCTTATAGATTAAATACTATATTTGTGTAAGATCTTGTAACTACTTCATTGAATACACATCATATGCATGTCTAGCTATAATAAATTTAATATCTATGCATTAACTACTTTACCTTAAAATAAGCAGGTAAAATGGATAAAATAGCAAGTTTGACTGCTTATTACTCGATAACTGTAATGATTTGAGATAATTGAATCAATATGTATAGCTTATATTTATACACTTATTAAAATAATGCAATAAGATTTTGATGGTCGAATGACCTTAAGCGAGCACAGTTGATTTAGTCTACATTGCTCATTTGTGGAGCTAAGATAGTTTTTTTATGCATCCAAGAATTGAAAAAACTGCTTACTGGAACAGATGTTGGTATCACTATAAGACTTTTCCAAATATATTCAGTGTGTGCTCCAAGAACATTTTATTTTTACTATGTTAACTTTGTGTGAACCTTGTATCTTGTCTCAACAATATCTTTACAGTATGTCAGTATCTAAAAGTTTTATTATATAATTTTGTAGGGTAACAATTATATATTTATCTCCTCAGTTTTTTTAGGGGAGGGGGTAGGACTTAGCCTCATATTCCTCCATTACTGCGCCACTGAATACTTTTACGATTCAAATATGACACAATGTGTTTAAAATTATCCAACGTACATACCTAATTTTAAACTAATAATATATTTATATTATTAGCAAGTGGATTTAAATGCTTTTATCTTGAGCAAATAATATTTATAGTCAATATGTATGTTATTAAAAAAAATTATTTGGTCACAATATTACCTAAATTTATAAACTGAAATATGTGTGGTTTGAACTTTTCATATTAATATTTGAATTGCACAAATACTAAACCACTTGTATTTTTTTTTAATGTCTGGCCGCTACAATTAGCTTATGGAGTATTCCATACCTAGATATCTTAGACCGTGATTGACAATTACTATTCATAATATATCTTAGACTATGTTGTAAAGGCATGATCAGTAGACTGTGGCGCTCCAAGTGATGAGTTTTGTTTAAATATTTAGAAAATTTTTAAGCATATTTTTTTAAAGTATTGTTTTCGGTATGGTGCAATACAATATTTATGTGAATCTGATACCTGAAATTGCAAACATTAATTATTAAAGGTAAGCATTTATTGTATTTTATTGTTTCTTCGTCATGATTTTTTAAAAAGAAACTCCATGTTTCTTTTTAATGTCTGATAATTAAATGACCAAAATCCTAGTATATACAAATTATTACTATCATTTTTATGTTTTCTTAAAATCCATTTATTTATTTTAATTCATTGTTTCTTAGTTTTTGAAATAAATTTTATATATTTCCAAATATTACCTTTAAGCTTTCGGGTGTGCCAATTTTTTTTTTGTTCGGATACAATTATAAAATGTGTAACCTCAATGTGTGTTCTAACTTTAGTATTTTTGGTGCATTATATTATATTTAAAGATATAAAAATAATTTCCAATAATTATTTAATTAATTTGGACCTGGATTTTGGTATTTTTAAAAACACTTTTTGCAATGTTTATTATTAATAAATAAAAATATAGTCTCAAGTGAATAAAATAATCGATTTACTTTACTCAACATGGTATATGTTTAAATTTATGACATATTTACAAAAAACTCATAATCCCAAATGATCTAATTTGACTGCTAGATACATCACAACTTATTGTAATAAAAGCTTACAAGAAATTGGAACCTAAGGATGGTGTCGTGTGGACACCAAAGATTTTACAAGATCTCCTTTGCACTAATAGAACACACAATATGTATAGTGGATTTCTATTGTTAAACTTTTGGATTGTTAACAATACCATAGGTCGGTGACCTGGCGGTCTAGGGGTAAGGTGTTAGACTTCTGTGCTGGTGGCCGGGGTCCAATCCTCGGTCCCAGCAAAGATTTATCTGATTACCAAACCCTTCCTTCACCTCTGACAAGACATCTTGTGAACGTGGAGAATGCCAGGCCTCCACCGTGGTTCGGATTCCACGTTAAACTGTAGGTCCTCCATTTCATCTCAGAATCACCCTACCATTACATATTAGCGTAAGTGCGTATAACCCGAACGGGTAGTAAGACGTGGTGCTAATAATAATAACAATACCATAAGTAAGATTACCCTATCTTCCAGAAGGGAACTAATGAAATATATGTTAACATGATTTTTAGGTAGTATAGAATTGTTACTGTAATAAACTGTAATGGGTGGTTAAGGACTACCAATCACTGCAAAGTAAATATATGCACGTTTCATCGAAATAAAAGCACCAATCACAGTGAAAGAATCCGTTGTTATGGAAACATACACAAAATGAAATGATGGTTTTTCGCATAGAGCTATTTCAGAAATATTTATCTGGGAATTACCAAATTTCCAGAAAATTTGTATAGATAGTTAGGCCTATAGTAGATAACTTGTTATTAAAAATATAAACCCAGATGTATATACATCAGATATACAAGAAGCATGAAAGTAATATTAAAAGTACAATTACTTGCTTTGTTTGTATCCAGAATTCTGGTACCTGCATAGGCCTATATATTTATTTTGCATTTTCAAGCAATACTAAAACTACAGTAGTTAAATGTTTGATGAGCCTAGTTAAATTCGTCTATATAGGGGGATGGGGCCTACTGTATATATTTATATATTGTGTTTGCACTTAATTTACATTTCAATTAGGTACTTTCTGGATGTTTTCTCAAAAAACGTGTTTTTGGTTCTTATATTGATAAACTGCTTGCTCCTTCCAGGGGTGCAGGATATGTTCAGAGATCCAATATTTCCTCTGAACGTAATATTTATATAAAAAAAATTCACCGAAAACCATAGCACTCAAAATAAAACATTTAATATTCTATAGAGGCTGAAGGGAATAATTATTGTTACCTACAACATAGTTTGGAAAATTCAAATATTAAATATATATATATATATATATATATATATATTTAATCATAGTTATTTTTATAGTGGGCTACCTACCTTATAACAAATTTAATTGTCTTGCAGAAATGGCAACCTTCCCATTGCCTTGTGTGGATTACATATTGTTATTAATTGTTCTTTGATGCCAGTAGGCTTACCGGTACTAACATTTAATTTTACATCTTGAGGGGTGACCTGGTGGTCTAGGGGTAAGGTGTCAGACTTCTATGCTGGCGGCCGGGGTTCGATCCTCGGTCCCGGCAAAGATTTATCTGATTACCAAACCCTTCCTTCACCTCTGACAAGACATCTTGTGAATGTGAGGAATGCCAGGTCTCCACCGTGGTTCGGATTCCACGTTAAACTGTAGGTCCTTCATTTCATCTCACAATCATCCTACCATTGCACATTAGCGTAAGTGCGTACAACCCGAACGGGTAGTAAGACGCGGTGCTAATAATAATAATAATACATCTTGAGAGTAAGAGCCAATGGAGTGTCATTCCAGAAGACCTTGGTTTAATTATTAATTTTCATGGACTTTTTGTTTTTTCATAGACGTGCCACTACTGCACTACCAACCACACTAGGGGAAATACTATAGCTATTTAAGACTATGAGTTTTTCTTGATCACATAATTTACATTTTACAAAACTTGCAATACTTCCTTGATCCTTACTTCTAGTTTTTTCTTAGCGATGTTTATTAAATTAGTGATATCCAAGTCTATCACATCTACCACGCCATTCACAATAAGCAGAGTTGACGCCTTGTTTGCTCTTAAAAGTCGACATAATAAACATTTGTTTCACGAAACCATCTAAATTTTTATAAACTTATATCTATCGTACAATGTACAGACCTTAATAGGTCTGCTAAAAACAACAATTTCATAGCTACACAATTATTACAAGCATGTCACGAGTTTAAATATACTGAGTGCACATCGCCATGTAATTAGGCCGCGATATAACGGGTGACTGAATTCAAACTAAAACCAAACATCGCTCGCCCTTCCCTACCTTCCCCCGCCTGCCCATCATATTTACCAATCACCCTACGGTAGGGTAGGTGACTGATGACTCATCATTCAATCACGCTATTAGCCAGGTTGAATTATTAGATTTTTCCTTTGCCCCTTATCTCAACCTCTGACTTATTAATTTAACCCCTAGACAGCAAGCAACTCTTCGTGCTTACACAGACACTGCCTCATTAATTTAACCCCTAGACAGCAAGCAACTCTTCGTGCTTACACAGACACTGCCTCACTATGGCACATACTGATAGTGTTGGGTGTTGAGTGTTGCATGTCATTGGCCTTAGTTTTTCATACAAATGAAACTACCATATCAGAATCAGAATTTACTAAAACATCAACAAAATTGTTGGACTTTTCCTTGCCTCAAATTTCCCCAGGACTGCTTTAATTTCCCCTGAACCTCATTCGCACATCCGGACATATTCTGCACCACTAGCTCCTTCTTGCTGTAGGTGATTTTTGAGGTCAGGGAAAGCAAGGACATGTCAGAGAATTTGATAAAAAAAAAGGAAAAGTCAGGGAATTAAAATAATTTAATAATTCTGCACCTAAACATAATTTTAAATAAAAGGGTTGGATTTTGTTTCCTGATGTTAACAAAATGCATTACCCATACATGTCATTCTATCGTGAGTTTGTTGTACAGGGTTTGTTTTATATAGGCCTAACACATTTACACATTTAATACCTAAAACGTTAAATACGAGAAAAATAACTTGGGTATATAAAAATCTTTATCTTTAGTAGCCATTAGGATTGTTTTAGAAATTAATTTAGACCTAATCAATGCAATTAAATGAAAAAAAAAATGCTATTCACAAAAAAAGAAAGTCAAGATTTTTTTAAAGCTTGGGAAAACCTGGAAAAATCAAGAAATTTTATACTAAAAGTTATGTTAGCCACCCTGAGTACTCAAAGATTTTTAATACCCTTTGACACATCACATTTAGAAAATAACAAATCATTTTTTTGAAAATCACTTTAAAGTAGCCTATTTTACAGTAGAGCAAGGGTAGTGTAAAATAAGAAAAATAATTATATTTCACATATAAATGATAGCTTGTTTGTTATACAGTAACTTTTGAAAACAAAATAAAATTCAATAACAGGCCTAATTAAAAATATAAATTACTGTGCACTTAAGAATGTAGTGAATTTTATCCCATTGCCACTTAGTTGTAAAAGCAGTAAAACATGATAAATTAGTACCTAATGAAAATATGTCGTTAGTAGTAGCCTTAGTTTTCTAAGTTGTTTGTCACATGGCCTAAGGCGTCACGCTGGCAATAAATAGACTGGACTACTGATACAAGGAGATTGGGTTCAAACCCTGGTGATGTGGGTTTTAGTAAAATGTTTTTTTCATTTCTCTCCACACAAATGTGGGCACACCTAATTTAAATTCAACCTTCCTTATCCCTAGCGCATTAGCATAATTTGCACATATACATACAGCCCAAACATACAGTAAGACGCGGTGACAACAAAATAATATATATATATATATATATAATTATTTTGTATAAATATATGTATATATTTAGGCCAAAGTAAGTTAATTTTATTGGACTAGAAATCAAATTTAGGATAAATATGCATAGTATTAGTGTGAATAGAATTTGGGAAAGCCAGAATGATAAATCACATGAGGAAAATTACCTCCATTGCACTCGGCCAAAATTTGTAACTTTATCTCTTGTCACCGCCAACCCATTTTACTGCCTTGGAGTTAGACAATGCAACACTGGTGTGGAGGGGTAACTCTTGATTTTAGTATGTACACATTAACAATGCCAAATCAGCAGACAAGAAAAGACCAAACAAACATGATTATTTTATATTAATAATGTCCTTTTAAGTATTTAAAAATACAATAACCAACCTTTGTAATTAATGTGTTATTCAAATTCCTACTCTTTGCTATAATCTAATTCAAACCCCAAAACAGTTTAATTTTCATGGGAATTTCTTGGTTCTATCATCTAGGGTTGAAAAAAACCCATCCATTTGGTTTTCGGGGGAGGGGGGGTATAATTGGGTTTTATGTGGTTTAATTAAAGGCATTATGCATGTTATCTGATCAAACCAATAATTCAAATATAGGTTGAATAAAAAAAAAGACTGTTTGTGTAGAAGGAATAGAAAGAGGGGGACATGCATCAAATTACTGGCAAGCCATCTGTAGAATTGATTTGTTGCTTTCTTTACTTGAAGATAAAAGGTGACAACTTTGGTTATCTCATGTGCTTTTTTGAAGTATTATTTCTAGGGCCTCACATTAATACAGTGTAGGTACCTTAAAATGATACTATCCTGAGTTGCTATTATTGGTTTATTCTAACCTGAGACCAGAAGTAAACAAACAATCTCATATCACTACGCGAAGGACATACATGATTGGTGGAACACCAGTGCAATATTTTAAAAAGATGAAACCATGTATAGTCAGTCTCATAGTAAAGTAGGGCACTACAAATGTTTGTATTTCATAATACTTTAAAATTTCCTGTCTTATGTTTAACAAAACTCGGGCCAGACTCAGCAAACGCCATAAATACACATGAAATACGCAACACTCACAATTATCACTTAATACTGCTGAGATGTACTATAAACTGACCGTTAACTTGACGTTCAAATGAAAGGATAATTTTAATTTTAATTATTTTCTGTTATTTTAAAACAAGTTTAATACAAAACAATGGAGTGACTATTTAGTGAGAGGATACCATTGAAGTCCGTTCAGTAGCAAATCAAAGCATAGACTTCTAGGTGGCTTTATTTACATCAGGTCTCAGCTTAGGGTGAATCATTAATAGTTAAACGTATTATTTTGTTCAACCAATTAAAACATATTTAATATCTTAGTTTGTTGTATAAAATTGAACCCTATCCCTAACCCTAGCTTATTGTATAAAATGTGAGGAATGCCAGGTCTCCACCGTGGTTCGGATTCCACGTTAAACTGTAGGTCCTCCATTTCATCTCACAATCACCCTACCATNCTGTAGGTCCTTCATTTCATCTCACAATCACCCTACCATTACACATTAGCGTAAGTGCGTATAACCCGAACGGGTAGTAAGACGCGGTGCTAATAATAATAATAATAATAATAATAATAATAATAATAATGTATAAAATTGAACCCTATCCCTAACCCTAGTTTATTGTATAAAATTGAACCCTCTTCCTAACCCTAAAACCTAACTAATAGGGTTCAAATACAAAACAAAATGAATCAATCAACAAAAAGAAAGAGTGTGCTTAGTGAGTAAAGAGTATAGAAAAACCTGGGCAAGAAACCAATACCCAGAACACACAATTTGGAATAATTGTGGAACCCGTCCCCACGGTCAACCCCAACAATATATAAACATTCCCCTAATTCAATTACCAGACAAAAATATTAGAAGCGGAATAACGTTATACCTAAGGAGAGGAAAAATAGAGTAAGTTGAAATAAATTCACAAAATGGTTTGTTTATTAGATATTCGAAAAAGGTATGAACAACAATTAATATGAAAGATCCCAAAAAGGGGAAAAATAAGGTATGAAAAAATTTGTGATCACAATAGAATGGTTTAATTAGAAGAGCGCATTAAATATTTTAGCGATCACCATCACTAATTTACATTAACAAAAATACAAGTTAGATGCGTACGTTAGCCAGGAAAGAACAATATAAAGCTCATGAATTAGATCTCTGCTAAATACTCATATGCTTTACATAAAAATCAAACTTATTTATATCATTATCTTTACATTTCTCCATCCCAACAAAAAGGAAAAATATGTCTTATGTTGATTTACCCTAGACATAAACTATCAAATTTCTTATATTGATTACAAAGTTGAGCAATCGACATTTTAGTTGACATTTTAGTTGCCAACGGTCAAAAAAATTACCATCAATAAACAAAGTTATTATGGCGGTTATTAATGACCTATACACTAGCGCTGATGATGCCCAATAAATTAAGCTCATAAGTAAATATTGGAGATAATAACACCAATAGCACTACTTCCTAGTCAGTCTAATAACTCAAGTTAATTACAATTGAAATAAAGTTTAAGTCCAAAAGAAAATATTACTAACAACATCACAAGCGCTGTTTTCTAGTTGGAGTTCAATAAATAAAGTTAATTAAGCCAAAAAATAATTCTGAAATGAAAAAGATTACATGCCGAAAAAGAATTTTGTTTACATTGTTATTAATCTCCGAAGCATTAGCTTCCCTTAGCGATGATCGAAGCCATTCCAAGAGTGCTTCTCAACTCACACGATCACTCTTTTAGACAGTTTTAGCACAGTCTACAGAACACGGAATGATGGCATCACGAGGGGAGGAAAACCAAAGAACATAAACAGGGGGGGAGGGGAATTCTACACACTTCTAGACTGGAGTAGAAACAAAACTGGACACTGCCTGAAGAGTATCTTCTTTTCTGTTGAAAGTCTTTGGTCTGGGAATTTTTGTAACAGTCGTTGAGTTCGGGCATGTTTGTAGTGGCGGGTTGATCGAGTGCGTAGTCAGGCCAACTGCGGTTGGTGTTCGTACAATTGGGTAAGTCTGTTTGTTATTGACTTGGGTATTGCTGACTTGTGGCTAATTCTACAAAATCTGTAATTTCAAAACTCGTGTATAGCACCATATACAAATCAATTTATTATTATTGGGGTTGAACCAAAAGGTTTTCAACATACTGATTAACCATTTTGAAAAAATTACTAGACGATTCCTTTGCATGCAAACTATAATAAGTGTTTTTTTATGTTGGTTTTTTGGGACTGGATAAAATTATAACAACCCTGGTAACATTGTTTCAGCTGGTCACTAAGACACCAAATTATTTTTTATACCACTTAATCCAGTAAGTAGGTCCCCCCCTCTCCACAAAATCTATCGGGGCTGTGGAGTCGGTGCGCCAAGCTTTCTAGTCAGACTCCTCTATTTTTCTATTGTCTGGCTCCAATTCATTCATAAATGACTAATGTATATTAGTTATTAATTATAACAAATTTACTGTGCCGTAAAACACTCCATTACAGATGACTTCATGGGAAGCATCTTTGACATAGTGATTGTATATTAAAATACATTTTTAAATACAAATTACAAACATTGGTTTAAAAAAATAACAAACAGTATAAAATTAAAATCATATAGTTATTTTATTATTTATTGTTGTAATATTATAAGTTTTTATTTTGAAGTCTGTGCGTTTTTACCGACCTCGACTCTACCCACAATTGCTTCAGACTACACAGCCTTGCTCCCTGTAGTCCACATTATTATCAAAATTTGGCTAAAAACAATATTTTGATAGGTGAGAAGTGAAGTCATATTGTATGGTGATGTGGAGGGGAAACTTGAGCAAATAGCTCGGAACACTGAGAATGGTTCCTTGATTTGGACTAATATATTTTTGTGTGAATCGTGTCTTTCAAACTTCGATAAAGAAGTTCATTTGTCGGGTGGCTCTTGAATTGATATTTTCAAGCTTCAAAGAATGTAGGCATCAAAATACAACAATATGATGTTAAAAAGTTAAACACAAGTTTTTGATAGATGTGCCATATTATTAAATTAGTTAAATAAAGTTGATTCAAGCTCTGTTTTTTCCCTGATATAACTAAGTTACATTTACGTTTTATTTATTTACTTACTCTTTGGCATCAGGAACTCTAAAGTTAATTGCTACACTTATAAAAGTACTCCACATATCCCTCTTTTGAGCTAGTTGTATCCAGTCGAGTACCTGTCTTTTGGCCTAAAAGTCATTTGACCTAACGTCATTTGGCCTAAATTTAAGGTCAAATTACTTTAGTCTAACTGACTTTAGGCCAAATGACTTTTAGGCTAAATGGCTTTTGTCGAACTTAACTAAATCAATTTTTGTATTTGAAATACATTTTAGGCCAACTGACTTTGAGGCCAAATTACTTTCAGGCCGACTGACTTTGAGGCCAAATTACTTTAAATACATGTTTTATGTCTGAGTTTTGTTCGGAAACATTCGCTATGATATATTGTGATGTTAATAGAGGACAGCATGTGTCCTATTTAGTTAAATAGTATATACTCTTGTTTCTAAATACGTGAGTCTTCTTTGGTGAAACTATTTACCAAGGTCTAAAGCAGTGGTTATCAAAGTGTGCTGCGCAACCTCCAAAGACGAGCGCGATAGTTGCTAAAGGGGTGCAAGATGTAAAATTTATTTATATAAAACTGTTTTAATTCAAATGATTTTTAATTTTTACTAGGCTAATTTCCTAACGAAATGTAAAAATATGCATTACAAAATGTTTGTATTCAAATAATACAACACTGGAAGGGGAGTGGATGGTAGAGGGGTCGTGGTGCAACTTCCTCACTTGGTTGTAAAGGTTGCCACAGAGTAAAATTTGTTAGAACCACTGCTCTAAAGAATACAGGTCTCACTGCACTTTAGTTCCTGTGATCAGGTAAGAAGCTAGAGCGTGCTAGTATCTTTTCTCAATAACATGCACTCCAGTCAACCAGTAAAAGAGTGTGAATAACTAAAGTTTCAATTTATGGTTTTAACTTTTTAAGTACCGTGGTGATTGAAACTAAAGCACCCCAATCACCCTCCCCATATATGGTAGAAAGAGAATATACTTAATAAAGTACAACAAAAATAACTTATTTATAATACACATAATAACTACCATTTGTATTTGTTTACAATTGTAAAAGCACTTAAATTTGCTTTGTAATGTTTAATATTTGTAATTCTTTCGTCGATCCAGTACGGTTGAGTAATCTAACATTGACGACATGGAAACCTCGCCAATAAATGCATTCTTTGTTGTTATCACTCTTAAAACGCTCTTTGTGGGCCCTCCACCCATCCGGTATTCGAATCCCAACCTTCCCAATACTATCAAACTGATATATACCCCAATTTTCTTACGATGTGGGTAACCCGACTTACCGCCCGGTCTTGGGGAGCATCGGACAGCTCTGTTCAACAATGACTTAGAAAGGGTGTTGGAGAGGGAGGAGAAGGGTGCGTGATGGGGAGGTACACTTTCAAATTTTGAATTTTTTTCAGTGCCAAAGTTTTGTACCGCTTTGTGCCAAGAACAAAACGTTTTGTACCCCACCCCCAAATCCTCATTTTGAGTAATTAGCATATCAAAGTACTCAATCTAAATTATTGCAGGAGTACCACTTTAGAATTTTGAGCTTTTGTCAATGCCAGTGTTTTATAATAGTTTTGTACTGTTTAGTACTACAAACAAATATTTTTGTACCCCACCCATTTTGAGTAAGCCTATTAAGCATATCAAAATGGTCATTACAAATTAAGAGGTGTTTACAGCTTTAGAATTTTGAGATTTTTTTTTATGACAATGTTTTGTACTTGTTTTGTACCACAAACAAAATTTATCACATCCCCACCCATTTTGATTAGTTAGAATATCAAAGTGGTAACGCAAAGTTAATTCTGGGGTAATATTTTGAATTCAGGAGTTTTTATATGCAAACATTTTGCAGTAGGCCTAGTTTTTTACCCCAAATAAAAAGTTTTTATCCCAATCCATTTTAGGTAATTATCACAACAACGTGGTCACTCAATTAGAATAAAAAATTAAAGTGAGAATTACTCTAAATAGTTTAGAGGTGCATCCAAATTTGAAATATTTCTAGGTGAGAAACACTTTATATGGCTTAGGCCTATAAAAGAATGTATTTATTTTTAAAAATCAAGGTGAAGAATACTCTTATCTTCTAGAGTGATTAATTTTACAAAAAATTGTTGAAGGAGGGCCACTATAAATAGTTTATAATATAAACTAACTGATTTTAAAAAATATAAGAGGAGAACCACTGTTTAAAAAATACATAAGCTCAAATATGAATGAGAAACTATTAAATGGCTTTAAACAGAACTCTAACATTGTAAGTAACTATGTAATTTATAATTATGAGACCCCCATTCCTCCCTATGAAAATGATTTGTATCCGCTTTTGAGGTAGTATATTGATTTTAATTATATTATACTTTAATAACCTCGATTAATATGGCAAGATATTATATGCAAACCAAATATATGTTACAAAGCAGTACAGGATTATTACAAAAAGTTTGCATTGAAAAAAGTTCAAAATCATAAAGATCTAATTACCCCTTAATTTGGAGAGGCAACTACTACTACTACTACTACTACTACTACTACTACTACTACTACTCAAAATGGTGGGGGTACAAAACTTTTTGTTTGTGGTAGAAAACAGTATAAAACTAAAACAAACTGTTGACATAGACAAAAATTCAAAATTTGAAAGTGGTTCTCCAAGTTAATGCATCTCGTGACGGAGTCTGCATGACTCTTGTATAGCGCGGGCGGTTATCAGGTGTTGGTCAAACAATTCAAACTTGACGCTTGATTTAATCAGATGAAAAACAACATTGTAGCCAGTCAGGGACAACGTTAAGTAAAACGAGGGTCAGAGACTCCTGACAACGTTTTAAATAAACAATGTTGTAATAGACTACGTTACAGCAGGGTGAATCAATAGGCTGGATTTTATTGCCAATGCTGAGATTGTTGAATATTTGAAAATATATTTTATGTAAAGCAACAACAACAACACCTGTCGCCAGGACTCTTTCTATTAGTTAGTTTTTACACTGGTGACGACAGGACCAAGAGGCAAGGGGTATGTCATATATAAGCTGCTTGTGCGTATGGTTAAGGGGATGGATCACCATGGGAGATGAGCGCAGCCGGTTTCTAAGGCGATTTCTCTGTACCCGATTACTAAGAAAACTTTTATACATATTTGAATCAGATTTATACTAATGTAAAGATCAAATCATTTACATGGTTTATGTTTTATTCATATCCAACCAGTCAATTCAAATTTAAGTTTAAAAAAATAATTTAAAGAACACTACATAAAACAAATTGGGCTTGTCAATGAAATGTGGGAAGACTTAGACTAAAACTATTTTCGTTATATTACAATAAACACATTTCTCTATCATTTAGTACAATTTAACGCCAATTAAAAGTTAAATATTTGTAAGCCACTTTGTTTAAATTATTTTTACATGATCGTATTTTCTTGATTTAATGTTTTGTTTTTTTAAATCTGCAGACAAAGAATAAAGCTAGTAAATAAGATTGAGAATAATTATCCTTTCGTTTTTCAACATACATATTGTTCTAAACTATAATAAAGTGGTACAGTTTTATTTTAATTTAAAAAAGTGTTTTGGTGCTGTATGCTGCGACCTATCGGTGTAAGGTTGAACAAGATGAGCCTCTCGTGAAAACTCAAGGCAGTGATGCCAAGCGTTCCACTGTGATCCACAGATGTTTGCAAGAATAATATCAATTCGACTAGGTTCATTTAAGAAATCAATTGTGTGAATACGATGTGTTTTGCAACGGAAGTAGTTTCTGTAAAAAGAGCTCGAAGAAAATAAAACAAAAACTGACTTTATCTCTCAACCAGATGAAAGAAAAATAAATGTTCTCCCCTTGTGAATTAGATTAAAGAAAAAGGTGCTATGAATTTACTATCGTTTCTGCATGGAAAATACAATTTTAATACTGTAATTTAGAAGTCGTCCATTAATTTCAAATCTAGTGCGTAGAATACCTAATTAATATAATTACGGGACTCGCTTTGGTGACCGCATGATCTAAGGCACTACTCTCGGAATAAACTGGACTGCCGATTACAGGGATCGGGGTTCGATCCCAGTTGGGTGCTATGAGGTTATTATTCCTAAAATGTTTTCCACTCACCCTCCACATAAATCTGAGTGTATGTCGGCGTAAGACCCACACGAGCTCGGTTCACTTAGGTATACCAATCAAATACTTTGGCCCTACCTTTGGTAATCTGATCTGTAAACAGTCAATAATTTGGTATTGCTAATACAGGGCTATCTAAATCATTATGGACTATTGGCAATTTTAACAAAAAATACACTTGTCAAATAGATAAATGTCTTGAAACAATATTACTATCAACTGTATAGGTAGATAATGAATGGGGAGTGGAGGCACTAGTGAACATGCCTTGACCACCACTTTTTTGAAATTAATAAAATTAATACAGTTCCATATTTAATTTTGACAATTATTATTTGGCACAGTAAATTAATCATAAATATCATTCTTACCTACCCGCATCCCTCGGGTGCCATAGCATGCCAAGTCAAAGAAATGGAAATAATGTAAGCCTTAGAGAGGAAGGGGAGTGGGGAACACAAATGCTAAGATGAGGATGTTACTCAACACACACAAGAATGTGCATTGTAAAGATTATTTCCATGTCATTTTTTTGTTCTTGTGATATTAGAAATACTTATCATCTTATCACCTTCAATGTTATCTGTAAATTTACAATAATGAAGTAGGGCGGATATTAAATACAGTAATTTAGAGAAAGTGTTCCTACATTTGCGAGGAGGGAATGAGCAATCACGAGGAAAAATCAACCTAAATTTGCAGCACAGGTCCCGGATAAATAACAATTAAAAACATAATTTTAAGTGTGTTCATTGCAGAAGTTTTGATGAAGTACTTTGAATGTATAAAGCTGTAGAATGCATGTATAATTATATACTGTGTGTAGCAAAAATTATATAATAGCTTTGGGTGAAAAACTTTTTCTTGCAGTAAATTTCTATGTGTTTTATTGTAATTTTGAATACTTATTTTAAGAGTGTTTATAGGTTTTGTAGTAGAGGCAAGTTTACCTATGTAATATTTATTCCATACAAATTATCCATTTTTAAAAATTAAATGTTTCTTTTTGCAGGAAAATGTTCATATGCTATCTTCAAATTTGAATATATATATATAATATTTATTTTGTAATATTATATTTTATATATAAATATAATATTATGTAGTCTGGTCAAAATATTTTCTTTCAGTAGGAAAATGCTCAGATTCAAATTTTTGTCAAATAAACAGAGAATTTGTGAATAGTTTTGTTTTTCAACAATTACGTTAATGGCTTTAGGGATCAAGAAGGTTATATTCATAGGAAGTGTAACCACATTTGCAAGGAGGGAGTGGGCAAAACCAGTTTGGAAAAACCAACCTCAGTACAGGCGACCGAGATTCGAACCTTGATCTCCCCATCATCGGCAGTCGGGTCTACTGTGAATGTTGCGTTAGACCACGTGGTCTCCAAAGCGGGTGTTATACATATTAAAATACGTTTAAACGAATAAAGCTATATTTGATAATCGAATATAATTAATAAAAATAGGTTAAAAGAGAATTCTTGATAGTTACAAGTCCAGTGGTGTAACTAGAAGGTGGTGACAAAATGCCGCAGGCCCCCGCCAAAAATAGGACCCACCACGCAGGTCCACCCGCCTAAAATTAATTTGGTAAGAGATGAAAGCGTTGTCTTTTTAGTCTATTTTTGTTTTGTAAAGATTTAATTATTCAATCAAAAATTACTCAATAGTCACTTTATTGCGCATAATTTATGCTGTACAAAAAATGTATGTACATATTTTTCTGTAAAATCAATAGAAACAGCTGAAAGGTTATTTTTGAAACTTTACTAAAATTTATTTAAGGAGCACATGAATCAAGAAAGGCTTCAGGGATTAGCTATGTTGTCTGTTGAGCAACTGCCCGTAGCTTGTCCTTGGAGGAAATGTAGACAATCTCACAGAGATCAATGTTTGTTTATCCTCTATAAGTATTAGTATTGATGATTGATTAGAGATTTGTTTATAATATTAATTAACATTGTGTTATTTAATTCAGACTAACTTTTTATAAATCATATTGAAACTTTTCAGCAACAATTTTATCAACTTTTATTGCTGTATAGTAATGTACTTAAGGTGGTTTTTCCTCAAAGGGTTTACACTCTTATCCCTCTAAGCAAATGTGGGCGCACTTCCTCTAAATTTAACCTACCTACTTTATATTATTACATATTATAAAAGAATTCCAATAATAAATGTCAAAGTGTTTTTATAATCTACAATTGTACATAAGATTTGTGGAGGTTGGGGTCTTTTTTTCTTGGGGTGACCCACCTTGGGTCCATTACTGCATAGTTACGCCTTTGTACATGCTACAAGCTAATACCGGTAAAGCTAATTTTACAATAAGAATTGTTAGTGCATCTCTAAGTTTATATTATATAATAATGATAACGTTAATAATTAGTATCTGGCTTATGTAATACAAGAATGAAAAGTAAAAAACACAATTTCTTATTTATAATGTATACATATGTCTCTTCCCCCCTCCTTTACTTTTAAGGACTCTAACAATTTTTAAGGGGGATCCATACCTCTGACCCCCAATTTTATAGGTCCATGAAAGAAGGTTTAAGAAATAAAAATACCTTTATGTCAATTGATAAGATATTTCTATTACCATTATTATTATTATTACTGTTATTATCATTTGGATTTTTATATTAATTTATTAAAAGTGATTACATGACTGACGTATGAATCTTTTAAGTAAAATTAAGTAACCATTGTGACTCTCGGACACTGTCTTCACTCCTCATAACTTGGTTTAAGTTAGACACTGAGGAAATGATCTACATTCTACGATGTGTATGTCGATAGTTTTATATCCAGTGTTACTCATTGAGGGTGGACTGGGAAGGGGGGAGGGTTGATAGGATGGGGTATTACCACATATTTCTCCCACTCACCCATGCCCCCATTGAAATGTACCTTCCTCCAATTTGTTAAACTTGCCTATAAATACTCGAGTTTGAAGCTGAAATATGGTTTGCATCAAACTTAAAAAAGATTCTATAACAATTTATTATTATTTCTAAATGCTTAAGGGACCTGGCTTAAAGTCAATCCGCTAAAAAACTCCTCAAAAATATATACATATATTTTTTACAAACTACCTCTCCCGACACTAATAAAGTTTCGTCAACACTCTTGGTAGTCATCACAATAGGTTTTTTTTCATTGTGACTTACTACCTGTTTGAGTTATACACATACATAAATTTACCCTAATGAACTAGGAATGAGGAAGGTGACATTTTAGATTGACTGTATCTACATTTGCATAGATTGAGAGTGGGGAACCATTTTAGGGAAAAATACCCTTGTTACACCCGACTGGGGTTTGAACTTCAATCTTCCCACCACCAGCAATCCAGTCTAATAGTGTGTTACCCACCGTGTTCAACTGACAATTCAATTCTGAAGATGGGGAGATCACGGTTCGATTCTGGTCAAGTGGTTTTCCCTAAATAGTTTTTCGCTCTCACTCCACAAAAATACGGATGCACCTCTTAATTTAACCTTGCAGATGCCTAACACAGAGTAATTAGTACATAAGTGTTAAGCCCGAAAGGGTAGTAAGACACGCTGCTAAAAATAAATAAATGAAATTACGTGTTTGGAACCGTTTTAAGAAGAAGAAAAAAATCTCATTACACTACTGGGATTTGAACCCCGATATTGTCACCAGCAATCCAGTCTAATACGAGAAAGTCGAATGAAAACTGTTTTCTTCCACTAGGTAAAAAATATAAAGGAAACCATACTACTGATTATTTGAGCTCAACCTAAAAATAAAGTAGCAGATTTATGCAAAGTAAGTGAGTGGTCTTTGATGATAAAAGCCGCACTCTGGCCTTTCCCTTCCAAGAAACTTGACCCATGTAAACAACAGATTAGCTCGCTCCTCCTTCACTCTTTCAGAACCAAACTTGACAGATATGAAAACACCTCAACTCTGCAACTCTAGTTCAGTGTCAGTTAAACAGTCCAAATAGTTCAATATATGGACGTTTCTTAGGCGTTGCGCTGATAGCGCTTTTCAAATTTTACAAGGTAGTCCTTCCACTTAAGGGCACAAGCAAGCACAAATACACGCACTGGCACTTGCACTCGCAGTCTAACACTCAAAACAAACACACACAAGGCGAAGCACACAAAGATAAACACAGAATACAATAATGCACGTTAATATCACAAGTGTGCATTGATATCAAGCATTTAATTGGAGTATGTATCCGTAATTAACAGATGTTAATTGAATAAACCGTGTGAAACAACAGCCATCAATAGTTCTCTTTCTTTCATTTATTAAATATACAAATTTAATTAGTGCTTGACCACGGAGCAGTTAACAGCTAGTTAAACGGTATCTATTCTGTATAGTGATGATAGGTGTTCGACCACGGAGCTATAGACAACTGAAATATTATATCTGGAAAAAATCCGTAGTGTTTCGACATGTTGGCAGCATTGTTTAGGTGCATCTACACCAGGACAACATTGTTGGCAATATAGTAAACAGCATTTAGTTTTTTTGGAGGCTCCACCAGAGAAGTTTGTCTTTGTTCGCGCTTTGTGAATTTGGTCTTAACCACCTGATAATCTTTTTTCACCTTTAGAAAGTCCATAGTTATCACATTTTAGATCTCACAATAGATCTGGTCCGGCATACCTGTGGCAACTCTGGAGAGAAAGGCGAGCCTAAAATTGACGTCTAGCTGGACACACACTAATAATCACAACATTTGCCGCATCTGCAAGCAGCACATCTTCCTCTCTCAGCATCCTGTACTCAACCATAGTCCTTACCTAACCTTTAAATTGAATGTTCGTTTGTCAAAATCTGTTCAGTAGTTTTCTCAGAATTTCTATTAATGTAAATAGGATTATCAAATTATACATAAGGAAATATTCATGTTTGTTTATATTCCAAAATACTGTTGCCAATGAGATGTACAATTCATTTCTTGTTCTTTCCAAACACATTGTTGCCAAGAGTTCTTAAAAATAAGATGTATGCATTAAAATTTAATCTATTTGAATTGATACAAATGTAAGATGCAAAAAAGACACCTACAGTCGGTTTTTAGACACTGCTAGACACTGCTTTGCTCACTGATAAGACAACATATGGATTATATGGAAAAACCTGCCTGTATAAATATCCTACACATTAAAACAACTCCATAAGAATAAATTAAGCTATTCCAAAGATCCTAGACAACAGACAGATATACATACAGAACATTTTTGCTCGCAGACCCCTTAAGGCATTATAAAACATCCATGGATACTCACATAAATATAGGTTGTCCGGATGATTGGTACCCAAAATTAAAAATTTGGATTGTAAAAAATCCAAACTAACACAAAAAGTATACATTAAAAATTATGTTCTGTACATTCAATATTACTTAATAGGTTACTAGTGTGAATAATAGTGTTTCTTCTTCGTCTCACTTAGTTCTTTAAAGTTGGGAGTGGCTGTAGATAACTATTCTCATGTCGGGTGTGACATTCAGTCCGCAACGCTATTTAGATTTGGTTGCCGCATAGCATGAAAGTTCAGTTTCACACAAGTTGGGAACTGTAAAAGTTTAAGTACTGCCCATTCAAACACTTGAGGATATTCTTGAAGAAGAATGAGGGAGAGAAATTACAGTTTCACTGCAAAAACTAACACCTATGATTTTGGGCCTAGTGAGAAGTTCACCAATATCCAAGAAAATATTGTGTCGACAGTATAAACTGCGGTGGCTCAATTGGAAATAAAGATATTCAACAAGGGGTTTCTTGGTTGGATATTATTATAACAGTCATAAATAAATAAACACATTTTTTAGCCAATTAAAGAAGTTTCATAATTTTTTAGTCAAAATATCATATTTTAAATTAATTATAATTCAAAGAAGCCATTCCAGAAATTAATCCACAGATCCCCTGGGTATTGTACACAGATTCCTTGGGATCCACAGAGCACAGTTCGGGAACCCCTGCGCTTATGTGTTGAGTTTTGTTGATTTTTTGCTTCTAGAAAATATTTTACAGTTGAATGGTTTTGAAAATATAATTCATATTAATAAATAAGAACTAATGTCCATATTTAGATATGAGAAGCCTAACTGTATGATCACACAGAGAACACAGATTGAAGTCAATAGTTTAGATAGTACAGCAAACAACATATCATTTACCCGCCTCGGTGGCGTAGTTGGCTAACGCGCTTGTTGTGTTGAGCTCAACCGCTGAGGTCGGGGAGATCGAGGTTCGAATCTCGGTCGGGTGAACTGAGGGTGGTTTTTCATAAATGGTTTTCCACTCTTCCTCCACGCAAATGCAGGTTCACTTCCTCTAATTCAATCTTCCCAATTCCTAATCCATTAGAGTAATTAGTACTTCAAAGCGTATAACCCGAACGGGTAGTAAGACGCGGTGCTAAATATTATTATTATTATTAACATATCTTTTGATAGAGTTAGTGAGTTCAAATATTTATAAACAATTTTAACTAGCGATAACAATATTAAATTGGAAATTAGGAAAAGAATACAGTCGTGAAATGCTTGTTGTTAGTCGGTCAGTAATTTGTTGGCGTCTCACCTGCTGTCAAAAAATGTAAAACTTAAAATATACAAAACCATAATTTTACCAGTCGTTCTCTACGAGTGTGAAACGTGGTCACTTATCTTACATGTCAAAAATTAATTTAGAGTGTTCGAAAACACGGTGCTTTGGAAGATATTTGATCCAAAAATAAATGAAGATAGTGAGGAGTGGAGGAGGCTACATAATGATGAGCTGCACACCCTCTACTCATCACCAAACATTGATAAGGTAATAAAATCTCTCAGGTTACGGTGGGCAAGTCATGCAGCGCGAATGGGAGTATTTAGAACCGCGTTCAAGGTATTGAATGGAAAAGCCAATAGGTGGAGACCACTGGGAAGACCTAGACGCAGATAAAGGATAACATTTGGATAGACCCGAGAAACATAGGATGTAATGAGATAGATTGGATAGAACTAGCTCAAGATAGGGATAGGTGGCGTACTTTCATGAGTATGGCAATGAAATTTTGAGTTTTTAATGCCATAGAGTAAGTCATTAGATTAATCTGTGTTTAAATAAAGTCTATGTTTTTAGAAATATCTTAACACCATCTACCATCACTTGTGCTATCTATAATCAGATGAAAAAACTAATAGTGCTTATTTTACAAAGATACCCGAAGGTTTTAACATTAAATTTTAGGCTAAATAATTTTAGGCCAAATGACTTTAGGCCAACTGACTTTAGGCCAACTGACTTTTAGGCCAACTGAATTTTAAGCCAAATGACTTTTAGGCCAACTGACTTTAGGCCTACTGCTGCGTCTCCATCCAATCCAACTCATTACACATTATATCTTTCAGGTCTATTATAATGTTACCCTCTCATCCGTGTCTGTGTCTTCCCAATGGTTTCTTCTCATTTGGTTTGCCAGTAACTACCCTGAACAAGGTACTAGATTCTTCCATTCACACATGTATTTAAATACTACTGGTGATAAATATAGCACCCTGGTGAGAAAGGTGACACAACTCATAAATTTGTGTTTTTGAGTTAATACCATAGGGCAATGCAACATCTTGGCCGACTTTAGCAAAACAATTAGTGGAATTTCTTAATGTCTAGATTTACAAAAATCGTGACAGACTGGATTAAAGCACCAAATTTGGTACACTGATCTTATACATCTGTTTTAAAGGTTTTATGGATAGGTGCCCGATTTTCAGTCCGCCATCTTGAATTCTTAACACTACTTTACTCTAACGCTTTTTTCTAGTTTTCTAATTGACGAATTTTTGACATCTTTTTTTAAATGCAACTAAAATTATCAGTAATTTCATGGTTTCATTAAACACCCAATCTTTATAATATAAGAGACATAATTTAACATTTCATCTCTTTGACTTAGACCTAACCCATTTTTACAGGAAAAGGATGGAAAAGAGCGAAAATATGTCCTCATTCATTTAAAAAGAAAGGTTAATCACCTTTAATTCAATACCATAATCATAAAAATCTGATGATAAATAAGTTAAAGTGTATTATTGCTACTATGCACTGATCCCGGAGTAGTGGCCGACACCTAAGCCTCGTTTGTGTTGGAGTCACTTGGTTGTTGTTGTGTTGTTGTTGTGTTTTTTTTTTTTGGGGG
>CABFVX010000227.1:238083-266270 GCA_902151425.1 Timema shepardi | reverse complement strand
TATAAAACAATGCTAGATATATATATATATATATATATATATATATATATATATATATATCTAGCATTGTTTTATAGTTATTTTTATTTTATAAAAATATTGGATGCAAATCTTAGATATTTTAAGGGTGTGATTAGTTAATTTTAATTTAAGTTTATTTAGTTCTTACAACTATAATTGACTCCATACATCCCATGATAAAGCCATGCTTGACCTAACATTTCCTGGTTTCTTTCAAACTTATGATTAATATGTAAAATAAATTATTTTACTAATTAAAAAATTAATATAGAACTTGAACACTTAAAGTGTAAAAATATTATTACAAGGACAACATAGTTGTTTTTACTAGTGATGATACTATAGTATCGCTAGCAAGTAAGTGTTATGTCATTGCTACCAAGTAAGTACTATGTCAATTAAAACATATTCTTGGGTGATTCATTGACTATATGGCTTACTCGTTGATTTAGGTGAAAGCAGAGTGTCCATTGTGTAAGCAAAACTTCAAATCTATCATTCATAATGTACGTTCGATTGAGGATTATGATCAGTACCATCTTAGGCCTGCCGAACCACCACGCAACTGGTTTAATATTGCTCTTGATGCAAGGGCCTTTCGCTACAGGTAAACTGACTCTTATTTTAAGCTAACATATAATTAATAATTGGCTTTATAATTTATAAATGAGTGTTTTCTAAATAAGTAAACTATGTACCAAGTTCTCGATTAATGATGTGTAAGGAGTCTGGCACATTAGCTCAATTGGTACATTCTACCTAGTGATTTTTGGTAAATTAACTGTTACTGTATCATTTGGGATCTTGTTTCTTGTGGTTCTCTCAGAATTATGTTGGGCTAAGCTATTGATAACCTCGACAGGTATATAATGAGCATACCAAAATGAAATTACACAAGTTTCAATTATTAGACTTTACATTTCTAGGCTAATTACAGAACAGTACATTTGGATGTGATTGTGTTTCTTGTCTTAGTCCTTTATGTTATTCCTTTTACATGTTTTTATCTAAGTGTTCAATCACTCTTACCATCTTCCTTTCTCCCCCTTATGTTATTTGGTTTCCTCTTTTAGAAAGTTGCATTGCACGTTTCACACTTCTTCCTGATGAGTTCCAATATAAAGAAACCTAGGTCGGTGGCTTGGGCGGTAACAGTCAATTTTCTTCCAGGGGCAGTCATTACCTCTGTCCATTGGCAGCACTGTAAAGTGTGAACTTTATTCTCCTTTTCATTGTAAAAGCAATGTTGTGTTCATTCCCTTTTATATATTTTTATCGAATTTTCTTGTACCTTCTTTCAAATACTTATAAAACTACAGTACGTTTGTAATGATTCAGGGCAATACAGCTAGTGTATATTTTTGTTGTTTACCTAGAACCACAATGCTGGCTGAGTTTCGCAGAGATGAGGCACGAGAACATTTTACAATGTTGTATGACCCAGAGAACCCTGTCATTCCTTCGCATAGGCGATATCACTTGAGAAACCGTAATCACCGTCAGTTGACATCTATAGATTTCCGGCGTAGCATTTATGCTCGCGATCTCTGGTCACAACCTCTACCAGATGTGACTGGCCGCTACCGTGAGTGCTCGCCAGAGTTTTACAGGTGAGATATTATTTATTGTAATTGTTCAAGGATTTATTTAATTTCCTTCGATATTTATTGACAAACCATTAAGATATTTGGCTTCATTGCCCTTCAACAGCACCAGCGCCAATAATTGTTAGAAAACATCCTACAGTCTTTCACATGTTTCATTATATTCCATTTTAGAAATATCCCACAGTCTTTCACGTGTTTTATTATGTTCCATTCAAGGTATTCTTGAAAACAGTTTGGATCTAAGAGAATATAGAGTTTCACAATTTTTAGAGAAAATGTTTGACCAATTAGATATGTGTAACATAAATGATTCAATCCAACCTCTGCTTTTTAGTCATTAGAAGGGCTCACACAATATCTGACCAGACCCAGGAAGCAAATGACAACACAGGCTATATAATATTCCCAGGTATCTCTATTTTTCTAAGTCTTTCAAAGAAGCTATATACATAAGTAAAGGAATGAGTCGCACCCTGAAAGATAAAGAGCAGGTGGAAAGTTCGCGAGGTGGGAGGTTTGCTTGACATGTCAGGAGTACAATATTTTGATCATGTTAAAGCCCTTGTGGAGGTATGGCAATAAAATATCAAAAGTATTTTAAACCAAACAACCTAGAAAAGTGAGGGAATTTCACTTGTTCTTTCCTATACCTTCTTCCATATAAAACAAAACTAGAGATGGCCCGAATCAACTATTTTACAAATCTGAATTTCACATTTTCATTTTATCTTTGAATCACAAATATCGACTTCAAATCTTGTAAAAAAAAGTCTGGATTCAGCTAAGTGGTAAATTAATGGCCTAAGCTCTGGTGCGTAAGTTTTTTTTATAATTATTTTGTGGCTGAACCACCAATAAGCATTTTAGACCACCTAAACAATTTTTTTTTTCATATCTGATATATTATTGAATCCTAAAATTTTAAATATCCTTAAGGATCCGAGGATCCCACCCCTAAATAAAGTATCTCAAAAAATGAATAAAGGGTTTCCTTAGAGTTGTATAAAACTTAAAAAGGGAATTAATCTTGTATAAATAAATACATAAAACAAAATCTTAGATAATTTATTGACAAGCTTGCATTGCTGTCAGTTGACCAGTGCAAGTTAATAGAGCAGATTGTCAGATTGGTGACACTGTAGAAAGGGTGAATAGACTAAATGCTATATAATTTTAAAATAATTAAACTAGTCTTAAGTTGGATTATAAGGCATAAAAGAAGCTCTGACAGGCCTGGCAAGCCAGTAGAGGAAAATATATGGCTTAAATAAAGAACTACCACAGGATAGAATAAAACAACTTTATCGTATAACTGAAAATATCATCCTTTCTTAAGAATTTGGGCCATTTTCATAATCAGACTTGTACACCTCAAGTGCGGCACTATACTTAATACGGGATTACACCTACCTAAACTCGAATGCAATGGGTCAATTTTGCATATGAAACCTTTTCATTACATTCTGGTGGTCTAGGTAGGTGTTCTGTATTTAGTGTTGCACTGCACTTGGAGCATACTAATTCTGGCTATGAAATTGGACCGGTATCTCACAATCATCACTTTTCCAACAGTAAATACATATTTGTGTTTTTACTTTATTAGTACATTTTTTTGCCATGTCACAAAGTGCATGTTTAAAAATATACACTTGTTTTATATTAATTTTAGTTTATATGGGTTGAGATTAGATTAAGAATTTTATCTATACTGTATTCAACTTAAACATACATTCTTATGTGCTACTTGTGTTATTTCAGAGGGTTGAAAATGTTTTCATATTTAAGCATAGATCTTTTTTTTGTGTGAAGGTTATAGAAAATAAAACTGGCCCTTTAAATTTGGTAGAAGAGTTCTACAGGATCTGCCAAAAGTAATGTTAGGATTTGAATTGAGTGTGCAAACTTAAATAATTTATCATTAATATTTATTTAAACTAAAACATGATGCTTGAACATTTAAATATAATAAACTTATTTGTGAAACACAATATATGTTAAATTTTGACCTTGTTAAGAAATTTACAAATGTACCCTCAAAAGAATATTATCCATGATACTGCGCAAAGTTTACTAACCAATTCCATGAATCGGTTCTCTTATATTCGCCGTCAAATTATGACGTGGATTTATTGGTGTAAGCTCTCCACCCCGCTCGGGAAAAATCAGGTGCTGTTAAATCGTGGGACCTTGCCTGCCAGATGATGTCCTCATTATGTGAGTTTATTTGATTTCCAAAGTTTTCATGCAACATATTCATGGCATCCCTGGCTGTGGCTCCATCGTGTAGAAACTTCATTTCATGGCAGTCATTGATGGCTTGCAGAACTGGTATCAGAAAAGTATCAATCATGTGATGGTAACTTTTGCCATTTACAGTAACAGTGATACCCTCAGCATTTTCAAAAAAGTAAGTCCAGACATCTGTGTCATGCATAATTCCATATCATACAGTCACACACTGGGGGTGCATTGTTCTGGGCTGTTCTTGGTTTTTCCATAGCTCCAATTCACTAGTTTTGCTCATTAACAAATCCTTCTGCACGAATATGTCTCATCCAACATCAGTAGCCTAAAATGTTATTCACCTCTGGAACAACATTCACAAAATATATTTCATACTGAAATTGTGTTTCATAATCTTGCAGCAAAAGTTCTTGTAAATGCTTAATCTTGTACGGATGACAATCAAAATTCGCATCAAGGAGGTTTCAGAAATTTGAAGCTCTAAAAAAACACAGCCTTGGAGATTTTTCTGGACTTTGCAAGATGTGTCTCTTTGTTCCTACAGTTTCTGCATTGCTTGTTCTTCTGTCCTCCAGTAGGTACTATTTTCCTGATATTATGTTACACAATGATGGATAACATGCTCTTAAGGGATGACATTGCATGGGCTTTCATGGCAGTATGTTCTTTGAGCTGTGATAGTAGAGTAATTGTTTCTAAAATACAGCTCACCAGTCTGTGATCATTGGTGACTTGGCCACCTTACCAATCTATATGAATTTTAAAGTTTAAATATTTACCTGAAACAGACAAGAAACAAAGTTTTCAATGTTTTACATGTGTTATCGGCTCTAATACTTTTGGAAGAATTGGCATGTATACCTAGTAGGCCTATCCATCATATGAAGGAATTGGGAGGGAGACTTGGAGGGTTAAAAATAAGAATTTTTGGTGTTAATGAAATACATCTTGCGACTTAAAATAAATTTGTAAGACTTTAGAAAAAATAGACTAAGCTTATAAGGAATTAGGAATTTAGAATTAGTGGTATGTGTAATTTCATCACTTCATGATAACTACTTCTAATTAACACTAACAGATAAATTTACCAAGCTTTTTATAATAAAACACATAGGCCTAAACCTAACTGCACATAAACATTATAATAGGTTAACGAGGTTTGGTTATTAAATAACCGGACTGATGCTCTAAAAATTGTATTTACAAAATTACTCATTCAATGTAGTCCCCTCGCCAATCCCTACACCTCAACATACAAATTTTTCTCTGTTAGAAGCAAGGTTTCAGGTCCTTTTCTGAGAGGCTGTTCATGAGCTTCGTCTCTTTTTCCTTCACAGCATCAACAGACTCGAAACGGGTTCCTTTTAGTGCATACTTGATCTTCGGGAACAGAAAAAAGTTACACGGGGCTAGATCAGGTGGGTAAGGTGGATGTTCGAACACTGGAATCTTGTACTTCGCCAAAAATCTCTGAATAGACAGCGCTTTATATGCTGTTGCGTTGTCCTGATGAAGAATCCACAGGCCGTTCTTCCACATTGAAGGTCTTCTTCTTATGCATTCACGAAGGGTTGTCAAAACCTATAGTAAACCTGGTCAACAGTCTGACCTTCTGGTACCTACTCAATGTGAGTCCCTCAGAAATAAAAAAAACTATCATCATTGCTACGAATTTGGACTTGCTCATCCGTGCTTTCTTTTGTCTTGGTGAAATGGGACTCTCCCAATGCATGGATGGGCGCTTAGTTTTAGGGTCGAATGGAAAAAATCTTAATTTGTCACAAGTTATCACATTTTATAAAACGTTTGGATCATTTTCGATGTTATGAAGGATGTTAGCACAAATATTCATTTGTGTTTTCTTTTGCCCAGGAGTTAACAGTTTTGGCACCATTTTAGAGCAAACTTTTTTTCATGTGTAAATTTCCATGTATAATTTGTAGAACAGTTTCCTTATCGATAATAACTAAGCCAGCAATTGCTCGAATGCTCAGGCATTGCTTTTTTTTTTAACAATTTCACTCATTTTTTCAACTTTAACATCTGTGTTTGATTTTGAAGCCGATGTTCTTGTTACCAGCAAACCAGATGAAATTATTATCTTAGTGTATTTGCCCACCTATGCACATTTAAGTACTCTTCATATTGGTACTTTGAAAACATCTAGTGAACATCACTTTGATGTAAAGTTGGCTCCTAGAAAAACCATTAAAAATGTTTGCAAGTTGTTTTAGTTGTAAAATCATTTTACCATGCTTGGTACCATTGTGTTAAGTGTTGGGTAGGGCGTATATTGTACCGATTGTCACATATGCAGCAGAAATATGTACAGTAAATGTAAGAGAGACTAGGAAAGTGGAGGCCATGGGGATGAAGTTTGTGAGGAACATTTTAGCTGTTCCGAGGATAAACAGTACTAGGAATGAAGTTTCGGGAAAGAGAGGGGGTGAGGAAGATTATTGGCGAAGCAAGACTGGGATAAGGTGGTTATGTAATGTGGATAAAAAAGGGGAGAGTACCAAAAAGAATGATGGGTATGTTAGAAGGAAAAAGACAATATTTTATTAAACTGACTTGGCCACAGGCAGGAAACATTTGGTTGTGCTGGTAACACAGATGTCTACTCAATCATAAATCAAATTAACAAGTCAATGATCTCGTTTGATGAACACTAGTTACCATGCTTCTTCTAAAATGGTTGTGTGTTAAGAATTATCTAATTCTTTTTTTTTAACTGGAAAAAAAAAGTTTTAGCATACATTTTCTGTCCAATATCCATGGGAAGGACCTGAATTGATATATAGAAAAGTTATTAAATCCACCTTCATATGTCAGGTCAGTTATCTGTAGCCATCCTTTTTTGGGTAGGCATTATAAATACCTTCAAAATAACACTAATAATGAAGTAAAACAATACCAATATTTGTCTTAAAATATGTTTGTATTTCTAAAAGGTTCTTTGTATGTAAATTGGATTGTATTGATAATTTTGTAATAATCTAATCAAGGTTGTATTACATGTTTCAGGAACAACCCAACACAAGTTCATCGGCTTGTACCCTGGTTGAATCGTGAGTTGAGCGTTGTTCTCAACCATGTCTCTCACTTAACCATAGTGCTAGATCTCGTCCTTCACCTCATTACAAACTTTGAAATCGTTAGTTCAGAGTTTCGTAGCAGGGTTGTGCTGCATATTGGACACAATGTGGACCACTTCATTCATGAGTTTTATACATTTGCAAGCTCACCTTATGACATGATAGGTTTTGATGAGTCTACAACATATTTTCGAAATAATAGCATTGCTGTGGAAATTCCAACAGAATTGTCGTCTTCAGATGAAAGTGCTGTCATGGTTATTTCTTCACCTGAGCCAACAAGATCTCCACAACAACTTACTCCAATATCAGTTGGTATCCAAGCAAATTCAAATGATGTTCCAGGGACTTCTCGTTCCCACATTATGAGTGTTCTATCAGACCTTGCATACAACGTAAGTTCAACACATGCAGGAGGTTCTAGCAGTAATGACTCTGTAATAGGTCTAGATATGACCATCAGGAGACCATCCAGCATTATAAGGAGAGTTTCACAAGTGGATTATAGTGACAATGATGACGTTCAATTTGTGGGATATGTAAAACCACGCCATGAGCGCACACCAGATATTATTACACTTTCATCAGGGCCAGAAGACAATGTTCCTGCTCAAGAATCACCTCAGATTGTTCCAGACTCTGACAATTCTAATGATTTTTCAAATATGCTTCCATCAACTTCACGCGTTGTGCATTTTTTAGTATCTAGTGGCACAGAGTCATCCTTTAAGTCACTGTCATTATCATCCTCTGATTCATCTGGTTCAGAGTATGTCCCTGAGGTACCTAAGCAGACTAAAAGGGGAAAAAAATCTTCTAAGAAACGTGTCAAATCTAAAACTAAGAAAAAATCTTTAGAGCGTAAAAAGTACGACATACCTCCCTCCTCTTCATTACATGTACGAACTAAGACAAAGAAGCGAACAAGAATTTGTAGCATTTCATCCTCTTCAGAAGAAGAAAGTTTGTCTGCAATAAGACAAAGCGTGAAAAATGAGCACAATTTTCTTAAAGAAAATTGGCAAATAATGAAGTTAAACCAGCAAAATACTGATGATGCAGAGAATGATGGTAATGATAATGGTGACATTTGGCAAGGTTATCACTCCACCACAGACTGTGCACCCCCATATATTTCAGAAGAAATTGTTACTACACAAGAAAACATAACTCAGCCAAAGTTGCGCAGTATTGTGATAGCACGCTCTTCAGTACAAGATGAGCCATCATCGTCATCATCACGACGACGCAGCCGCTCCAGTTCTCATCACTCTCACAAAAGTAAACATAAGAGACGTATTAAACTTTGGGATGATAAAAAAAAGAAAAAAAGTCGAAGCTCAAGTGGAAGTCATCACAGAAAATCTTCATCTGATTCGTTTACATCCAGAAGCAAGAAAAAAAGAAAGTAAATGGCTGCACAACTATGGTAACATTTCATAAATAGTGGCATTCACTATGTTTTGATGTTTCTGGACGTGAGGATTAAGAACATGTATACATTATCTTTGTCAAAATTTACATTGAAATATTATATTTAACCCAAAAACTAAGAAATTAAATCTGTACATAAGATTCATTGCTGTGCATTGAAATTTCTTTGAATATTGTTATTTCTTTTACATGTTGCTATCTAAATGTCCTATAATTCTTTACAAATTTCCCTTTTCTCCATTTTTTTTTTGTTTCTTCTTTTAGCATTTCATACTCCCTTCTGATAAGTTCCAATAGAATGAAACCTAGGTCAGGGATAATGATTGGTTTTCTTCAAGAGGCGTCCATTAACTCTCTCTCCAATGGCAGCAATGTAAACTGTTTACTGTGTTCTGTTCATTGTAAAGGCCATATTGTGTTTGTTCCTTTTATATGTTTCTATCCACCTTTCCTGTACCTCCTTCCAAATATAATACAATTATCTCATCTATATCAAAAAGAGGTTTTCCTTATAAAGATACACATAAACTTATGAAATCGTTCAATGCCACTGAAACATTACACTTTATAAATTTTACTAATTTCAATTTAATTGAACTGCCTAAATACGAATCAAATTTAAAAATATTTAAATAACCATAAAAACCACAATTTATAATTTTGTCACTCGTGATTAACTGAAAATTTGATCTGTATTCTTTTAGTCCAATAGAAATTTATTTTTAAGTACATGCAAGAAGGTTAAGTAAAAATATCACTGGTGTTTTACCTAAAATATGTTAATGTTGACTTTTTTTTACCGTTTAAAAGAAATATATTTCATAGTTGTTTTACACTTCATAAAACAATATTTTGCACTTATAGTGATTAATCTCCCCAATGTTTTCACATT
This sequence comes from Timema shepardi, assembly GCA_902151425.1. Classification (NCBI taxonomy): domain Eukaryota; kingdom Metazoa; phylum Arthropoda; class Insecta; order Phasmatodea; family Timematidae; genus Timema; species Timema shepardi. Next base: position 256,974 of record CABFVX010000227.1, on the reverse strand, counting down.
ATTCCTCTTTGTGTTGAACCTAATATATATATAAGATAAATTAAATATCTTTTCACAAGATTGATATTGTTTAAAAATACACCTAAATACTAGGGGTGTTCAAAGTCCACTTTTTTCAATTCGAAGCAAACACTAATCAAATATATAAAATATTATTGAAGCCTAATTTGAGTTTGAATATTTTTTGTTAGTTTTTTGCTTTAATAAAGGTTATATTGTGGTTATTTATATAACTTTATGCACAAAAATTACTTGTAAAATGTTTTATTCCATAATGTAATATTTTGTTTTAATCTGATGAATCAAGTTGTTATCATGTTTTACAATTCATTTACTTCAGAAATTTTCCATTTGAATATTGATTATTTACTGTACATAACAGTTCAAAATATAAATAATTGACCTTAAATTGAGGATTTTGGATGTCAATATTTTTACTATTAAAGCTTCCCGATTGTCAAAGCCAAAATTGTTTTTAAGAAAAGCCAAAGCCAAATATAAGTTCAGAAATTTCCCACATCGCTAATAAACACTTAATGGTTTGAAAGAGGAGAAATAGCCAGAACACAAACCTGACTGATCCAACAGTTGAAATTGTTGAAATAAAATACAACTAAATACCTAATACACATTTAAAAAAATTAACTTTCACTGCCAGAGGTAGCTCCACCAGCTTTCGAAGTGTAAATTAAGAACATCATAGAAAACCTGTTTTTAAAATGTGTATTTTAAATAAAGTTTATGAAATAAATTACACTAGGCAAAATAATATAATACTTGTGTAGATGCAATCAAAGAATCAAAATTAGAGTAGAGTAGAATCCACTATTTTACGAATCGAATTATTGAATATGAATCTCCACTTTACCTTCAAATCTCGAATTTGTATCCAAATATAAGAAAAAAATTACTAATTGTTCAGACTTGAATAATTCCATCCACTCAATAGAGCATTTAGTGGGTGAGCCTTGACTTTCAAGAAGATAGGCAATGTCTTCTAAATGTTCTTTAATATTTGGTTTTACTTTGTTGATTTCTTCTTATCTATGATATATATGATCTGTACTATTAATTGCAAAAATGAACAAATAATCATGAACAATTTTGCTTTGTGTTTTAAATTTGTACAAGATATGGAAACCATTAATTGAGGTCATAATACTATTTCCAACACTAATACGAGAGGAAAGATAAATATAATTTAATAGTGACTTAATATTAACAAATTTTTGCTAAAATGTATTCATTAAAACATTCATACATTTGTTAAATTAATGGTCCGAACTATATTGCTTCTAAACCACCAATTAGCAATATTAGAGCTCTAAAACAAATTTCAATTGAAAAATTAGAATATCATTTTTTTTAAGTATTTGAATCTCGAATATACTTAAGAGTTTGAGGATTAGAGGATCCCTAGTAAAAATATTGAAGTGTGTGTAAATATGTTTATACTCAACCATCATACAGGTAAATGTGCTTGCTATCCTTCCTTTTTCAAACTGTGATTAGTCTTGTTTCTATTCCAAATAGTTTAGATACATAAATAATATTCTTACAGTAATATACTGTAATGAAGTACCATTAAAAAAAAAGTATACGCCTCTACCAACACATGAAGCTCCATTCTTTTATTCAGGTTGTAACTTTACAAAAATCAACATATTTTATCTGCATGTCTTATCATCATCATCATCATCATCATTTGTTCTGTCTTATGACAAGTCAATTTCTTTGGTCAATGCTTGGACTGCCAATGCACCATGTCCTCTGCATTTTCCTTCAACTCATCCCATATTTGCATCCTCCTTTCTTAAGCTCCTCTTTCCCTCACCCTTTCCATCTATGACGTCATGCAGAAGACAGTTCCTCCTAAGTATGTATCCAGTTAGCTTTGTATTGAAGATTCACATCCAAAATGGTTATCTTCACACTCACTGTTCCTAGGACTGCTTCATTTGTGACCTTTTCTGTTCACCTGATCTTCTCGAGTCTTTTCCAGCTCAACATTTTCAAAACGCTCCAAGTATTTATTTTCCATCTTCCTTAAAATCCAAGTTTCGGCACCATACAATGCTTCTCCAAATGTAGCATTTCTCAGATCCACATTCAACATTCTGATCAGTATTAACATCTTATTGTTGAAAGCTTCCTTGGCAATGGCAATCCTTGACCTAATTTCCTTGGTGCTGTAGACATCCTTTGTCAGCAGACTTACCAGGTATTTGAACTGCTCATTTCTTTCCAATTCCTGGTTTCCAATTTTGATTTTCAGCGGGTCTTAATTTTTTAAGATCTCCATCACTTTTGACCTCACTGTTGATCCCCATGTCATATCTTCTCTCCATCGCTAACAGCGGGTCCATCATTTCTTGTAACTGTTCTTCAGTTTTGGCCAGTGTATTTGCGTATCTGCATATTTTACTGATCATGGCATTTTATTACCTGTTAATACTATACTCATATGTACTAATTACTCTACTGTGCTAGGAATCGGAACAGTTTAATTTAAAAGAAGTGTACCTTAGTTAGCTTGGAGGAGTGGAGAATGGAAAACCATCCTCAGTTCAGTCAACCAGGATCAACCCCCAATCTCCAACATCAGCGGTCTAGTCTATTGCAAGAGTCATGCGGCCACTTAAGCAGGTCTTTACTGTGTTGATAACGCATCCCATCCTGAAATTGCTACGTCCCTCCAGGCTTCCCTGACCAGCCAGTCTCCATACAAGTTGAACAAACTCGGTGACAAACAACATCCCTGCCTCACTCCTATTCTATGCTTTTTGTTTCTCCAACATTCAGCCCCACCTCCAGTTGATGTTGATCTTGAGTATTTCCATTTAACTCTATTGAATGCCTGTTGCCAGTTGATGAAGCCAATGTAGATTTCTTCTTGACTTCCAGCACAATCTCTGAAATTATTCTCAGCATCCTGATGGCATCTCTGGTTCCTTTTCCCTTTCTGAATCCAAATTGGTCTTCCATCACACTTTATGTTTTCTGTTGTGGTCACCTGTTGAGTATTCTTACCATAATCTTCCCCACATGAAAAATGAGGTTGATGGTTCCTGTAGTAACTGCATTTCTTGGCTTATTTCTCTTTTTAATAATGTTCATGTTTATTTGGTAAGTAGTAATAATAATAATTGATAGCAAGGTAGGATCCTCTTGTTTATTATTTTTATTCCCTTCGCCATATTTTCTATATGTTTTAGTTTTCTTCTATTAGGACATGTTTCGTTAATTTTTCACTATCTTCCAAGTCTGAGGAAAACCAACGTTATTTCAAAACTATTGTATAAAAATATGTAGTAAAATAATGAATTTAAAAAAATTAAACATTAGAACTAGAAATAGTTAAGAGAAATTATAATGTGATACACAAAATATTACTCCACTCCACTCCAGCAGCTTTCCTTCTCTGCATGTCCTTTGTGGCTTTATACACTTCACTCTTTAAAATGCCGGGTCCTTTTTATCTTCCTTTCCCTCTTCTTCCGTTTCAATCTCCGGGTTCCCTGGTATATTTTCTATTCATTTTGTTTATACATCTTTGTTTTCATTCCCTCCCAGTTCCTTTGCTTTCTGCTTTTAAGTTTGATAATCTCATTGCAGGTCTTATCAATATGGTATTTCCTCTATTTGTCTGTTTGTTTCCTTAAAATGTTATTTGGTATCATATATTCTTTGTTCTTCCATTTTCTGAAGCATTTCTGTTTTTACTCAGAGCTTTCGTATTGTCCTCTTTACTTTTCCAACATTGTCATTCAATATCATTAAAAAATATTCTTAACACTATTTCACTTCACTTCCGCTCTTTAACTCTTCTGTCACATCACTTAACTTTTATTATATTAAATTTATTACATTGCCACTATCCTAAGTCTCACCTCGGTTTTCTCATGCTCGTCTTCCTGATCCTCTTCAGTCTTGTTTCAATACATGCCACCAGCATATTGTGATTCAAATCAATGTCGATTCCTAGCAATATCTCCACATCCCTCACTCCACTCCTGAATCACTATTTGACAAGGATGTAGTCTAGTTGGTACCAGTTAATATCTTCACACCCCTCACTCCACTTCTGAATCACTGTTTGATAAGGATGTAGTCTAGTTGGTACCTGCTAATGTCTTCACACCCCTCACTCCATACCTGAATCACTGTTTGACAAGGATGTAGTCTAGTTGGTATCTGCTAAGGTCTTCACACCCCTCCCTCCACTCCTGAATCACTATTTGACAAGGATGTAGTCTAGTTGGTACCTGCTAATGTCTCCACATCCCTCACTCCACTCCTGAATCACTATTTGACAAGGATGTAGTCTAGTTGGTACCTGCTAATATCTTCACACCCCTCACTCCACTCCTGAATCGCTATTTGACAAGGATGTAGTCTAGTTGGTACCTGCTAATGTCTTCACATCCCTCACTCCATACCTGAATCACTGTTTGATAAGGATGTAGTCTAGTTGGTACCTGCTAATGTCTTCACACTCCTCACTCCATACCTGAATCACTGTTTGACAAGGATGTAGTCTAGTTGGTATCTGCTAAGGTCTTCACACCCCTCCCTCCACTCCTGAATCACTATTTGACAAGGATGTAGTCTAGTTGGTACCTGCTAATGTCTCCACATCCCTCACTCCACTCCTGAATCACTATTTGACAAGGATGTAGTCTAGTTGGTACCTGCTAATATCTTCACACCCCTCACTCCACTCCTGAATCGCTATTTGACAAGGATGTAGTCTAGTTGGTACCTGCTAATGTCTTCACACCCCTCACTCCATACCTGAATCACTGTTTGATAAGGATGTAGTCTAGTTGGTACCTGCTAATGTCTTCACACCCCTCACTCCATACCTGAATCACTGTTTGACAAGGATGTAGTCTAGTTGGTATCTGCTAAGGTCTTCACACCCCTCCCTCCACTCCTGAATCACTATTTGACAAGGATGTAGTCTAGTTGGTACCTGCTAATGTCTCCACATCCCTCACTCCACTCCTGAATCACTATTTGACAAGGATGTAGTCTAGTTGGTACCTGCTAATATCTTCACACCCCTCACTCCACTCCTGAATCGCTATTTGACAAGGATGTAGTCTAGTTGGTACCTGCTAATGTCTTCACACCCCTCACTCCATACCTGAATCACTGTTTGACAAGGATGTAGTCTAGTTGGACCTGCTAATGTCTTCACACCCCTCACTCCATACCTGAATCACTGTTTGGCAAGGATGTAGTCTAGTTGGACCTGCTAATGTCTTCACACCCCTCACTCCATACCTGAATCACTGTTTGGCAAGGATGTAGTCTAGTTGGTGCCTGCTGATTTCTTTTAAGCTCTTCCATGTGTACTGTTTTATGTTCTGTTTCTTGAGCCAGGCGTTTGTCACTACCAGCTCGCCCTGCTGGTAGAATTCAATTAGCATCTGCCCTCTTTTTTATCTCCCCCAGTCCATGTGGCCTGATGATCTTCGGCTCCCATTTTTCTCTGACCCTCGCACTGTTCCAATCGCATATGATGATGGTGTTCACCTTTATTTTCTTCCTTCCTTTTGAAAGATTATTTCAATTTTAAAGATTTCTTATACTTCAATAGCATCATGGTCATTTGTTGGCATGTGCACGTTTACTATCAAAATATCTACTAGTTTAGCATTTCATTTGACAAACATTGATATCTCACTATAACAAAAAACTTAACCAATATATTCACACCACACCTTTCTATTTCCATGTTCAGATTTTACGGTTTCCCAACCCTTCGCATCAGGGTACCCAGCGACTTGGAAAATGGAAAAAATCAATAATTATTAATTAATTAAGAATAATTAATAAAATTTCTGGAATTTTCACATATTCACTTTAAAAAATATGTAACTTTTTATTTACAATAGTCAAAATAACACTTTTCTTCCATTTAATAGACACCACGAATATCTTTTAAGACACTTGTCCCAGTTTAGCTTACATACTAAACTCAATTTTCAAGTCATGTGATAACCTTGTCGTCTTTCCACCCCTCAACCACACGTTTTAGCCCCAAAGTAAATTATGTGCATGTGCAAAACTTCAATTATGTTATAGGAAGAAGAAACTATAAAAGAATGTGTCTCACAACAATTTTACACTGTACTTTTGTAAGGTGAACTTTTAATGTCTCAATATGATCTAACTACCCAATATCTGTTGCTATAGGCTGAAATCCTTTATCCTCTTAATAGAGAGATATCATTTCAAATCAAGTCTCGATATTAATAACAATGTTGGTAATATATAGTAGTTGGAAATGTTGGAACTTGGCTCTGGAAAAACTGGAAACGACTGGGAATTTTAAAATATAGTTTGGCTGGGCACCCTGAGGGACTAGCTTACTTCCAGAATTAATATTTTTACCTCATGAAGAGCCATCATTAGTTTTGTTCTCTTGATGAAAGGGTTTTTCAGAGGAAAAATAATGTAATTTTTCCTTTTCACACCGAAGCATCATGGCCGGACTACCACTCCATGCGGTCACACCCATAGTTGTTCAATCTTGAACCATCTTGAGCATCTTATTCTCTGCCTCAAGTCAATCCTGATACCCCTGTTGTCCATTATTAGCCACGTAGCCCTGTGAAGAGGGAGTGATATACCCCACATCACTGGGTCCTTACAGAACTTAGCCGCCATCAACCTTAAGTTGCCACGATGCCGTTGTCTTTGCCACGATGCCGTTGTCCAGCCCCGATAGTTGGAAGTGTCTATTATGTTTTACCCATGGGGACTCGAAAACAGCTTTCATCCTCTGGTGTACCATGGGCCGGTGTAAGGAACATATATGAGACCATGCGGCCAAGGCCTTGATATTCAAAGAAAATTTAATCATAAAACTATAATATGTACAGTTAGCTAATGTGCCAGTCTTGTTGAGCTAGACCACCGAGAATGGCGAGATCGAGGTTCGAATCTCGGTCGGGTAGACTTGGGGTGGTTTTTCCTAAATGGTTTTCCATTCTCCCTCCACACAAATGCATATTCACTTCCTCTAAATTCAACCTTCCCAATTCCTAATCCATTAGTGTAATTAGTACTTAAGCTTATAGCCCGAACTGATAGTAAGACGCGTGCTAAATAAAAAAATATGTGCAGAAGTTTTTATACCTTTTTTTTTTGTAATTATATTATTAAATATAGTGGTAACCTGGTGGTCTAGGGTAAGGTGTCAGACTTCTGTACTGGGGTATGGGGTTCAATCTTTGGTCCCGGCTCAGATTTATCTGATTGCCAAACCCTTCCTTCACCTATGACAAGATGTGTATTAATAACAGCTTGTGAATGTGGGGAATGCCAGGCCTCCACCATGGTTCGGATTCCACTGTAGGTCCTCCATTTCATCTCGCAATCACCCTATCATATTAGTGTAAGTGCGTATAACCTGAACGAGTAGTAAGAATTGGTGCTAATAATAATAATAATATTAAATATACCCATTATTTGAATTGTTTGGTCTAGAAATGTGTCCCAAGGTTTATTAGAAAATTTATGCATATAGTCTGTATTGTAATTTCATATTAGGTCGGTGATTATCATCATTTCATTGTTAATATGTAATATTCCATGTTCACTTTTCTAAGTTTTGGTAAATTTAGATCCTGCCTTGTTCTTATGTGTTAATTGTTACTCTTAGGGCCAGTTTCATAGTCAAATTTAGTACGCCTCAAGTGCGGCGCTACACTAAGTTCATGACGACACCCACCTAAACCAGAATGGAATGGGCCAGTTTCCTATGCGAAAACGGCCCATTCCATTCAAGTTTAGGTAGGCATTGTCTTGTATTTAGTGTAGCGCCGCACTTGAGGCATAGTAAATTTGACTATGAAACTGGCCCTTATTTTCAATCTGGACTCCAACTCCACTAGTATTTTATTTAATTTTTATGACCATGAGACACACCTGATGTATTTTCACCGGACATCCTGTGTATGCTAAAAATAAATAAAAAATTGATTTGCCTTTCACACATCTATCCTGGTTGATTACCAAACATGAACTGTGGTGATTAAGTCACCTCTGGATTTTTGCATTAAGTCACCTGTTTGATTACAATAACGCTAGTGTCTTTCCTAACTTGCCTCACAAAATTCTATTCCAATCTTGTGGTTCTTCAGAAAGGCTCCTCCAATAACTGGTCCACACTGGACAAGTTCTCTTATAGAATAATCACTTAAAAACGAGTGTAATCTGTTAGATTGGGTGAGTATTTTTAGTAGACGTTTGTTTCTCTTGTCATGGCAATAAACCATCGATTAAACAAACCTGTTCTCCTGTCAATTAGAAAGTGAGAAAATAAGGTCAAAAGTCTGAGAACAAAAGTTAAATAAGCCATGTTGCTAATAAAGATAAGTTGCATTACAAACAAAATGTGAAAACATTGTAAAATAATGTAATATTTGTAAGAAAATTTTGGAAAGATGGATAGGAACATAAAAGAGAACAAACAATATATGACCTTTACAATGAAAAGAAGAATACAATTCACACTTTACATTGCTGATTTTGGACAGAGAGGTAATGACTGCCTCTTCAAGAAAATCACTCGTAAATGCCAGGCCCTCAACCTAGGTTTCATTATATTGGAACTCATTAGGAGGGAGTAGGAAATGTGCAATGCAACTTCCTTAAAGAGGAAACCAAAGAACACAAAAGGGAGAAAAAGGAAATAAGTAAAGAATTATAGGACACTTAGATAGGAGCAGTGGATCTTTCTTTACCAATTTCTCTTTTTCCTGATTTATATTCATGCCTTCTTTTACTGCTTTTTGTTGCAAAATGCAGGCTTAGTTTACTTTTTTTTTCATGTTACATTTCTTAATAACTAATGGAAATATTTTATATTAATTTCTATACGATGTTGAAAGTCAGATTTATGAAAAGAGATTGAATACTCTTTCTTTTCTTTTAATGCAGGAAGTTCATTTGTAACATGTGTTTTTGAAACATTGACTTCTTAAAATTTCAAATTGCAAATATTTATGTAAGGACTGCCTGTTTTTACTCTTTGTGTAGCGATGGGGACATATATGTTGTTACTCAATTTGTTATTTCTCCTTCCTGTACCTTCAATGTCATCATAATGCACAATTTCCTTCCTCTGGCAGGATCTGTCTCAAACATAAGCCTCTCCATTTACTTCTATCCTCCACGCTGGCCCAATCCCCTCCTCCGCACTTCCTCTTGGCCTGCTTGCTACCCCCATTTTGTGCATCCTCTCTTCCATTTTCTTCACATGTCCGCACCACCTCACTCTCACCTATCCTATTCTGCAGGAATTTCTCCTTTGTTCTTATCTCTTTCCTTCATCACCCAGGTTCCTGATGCATACTGGGACATAGTATGCCCTGTACATCACTCCTATGCATTTCTGCAGCCCATCTCTTATTCCAGGCAAGACTTCTGACGTTTTTGTAGAAGTCCATGTATTATAATATTAAAATTACATCTGACCAGTAAACATTAAATTAGGATTCACGTGACTTCTAATATAAATATTATTTTTATTAATAAAATAAAAAATCATTTTTTGTTTCTTATTAAATACTGATCGCCTAAATATTTTCAAGCCTGTGAGCGCTAAAATAAAAGTCAAAGTAATCAACCCTAAAAATAAAGAAGTTATTTAGATGTAATTTTTACTGACTTGGCAAAGTTTCACAATACTTCTCTTCAAGATAGTCATATATTTTGATTGTCAATCTGAAAATCCCATGCTATCATTACATTTTACTGTACTTTCATAATTTTAAGTTTTAAATAAAAAATCTTTTTAAAAACATGTGTTAAATATGATTTTGTAAGTTTAAAAAAAACTTGTATCAAAACATGCTTTGAACTTAAATGTATTATTTAATGCACCCTTTAAGTTTCTAAAATAAAAATTCACAGATCCTAGTATATAAAGCACTAAATTAAATATACACTTTTAAAAGCATATAATATATTTTAGTAATTAGTCCTATTACTCTAAATATTTAATGTTTGATAGGGTGTGGACTGGCAATGAAAATCCTGTAAAACTACTTAAGGTTAAAATGTGAATTTTTAAGCAACTTTCATTTGGAAATAAGTATTTTATAACTGGATTGTAATAATTTATTTGATTCATGTTATTTTGTGTATACACAAGCATAGAAGTACAAAATCTGATTAGCAACAGTTGGTGTATCACAAGCAATAAATTGATTTACTTTATTTCTGCATCATTCTTAGTTTTTCACAAATCTAAATAACATTTCTGATACATTACATTAACATATTGAAGTAGTGTTTAATAATCTGAGGTCTCTAATAATGCAAAATTTACATTTGCGATAACACATTTTAAGTGAATTTTACTGTTTTCACACAACACAAATTTAGTTTTTTTTTTTATTAAATCAACACTTTTTTTTGTAATTTCAATTTGGTAACTCCCACGTCATGATAATCTTCAATGTGGAAATACTGGTGACTTTGCGCTATGCCAGGGCTGTTGTTTTTATGGATAATATCTGTTTTTCGCAGATTTTAAAGGTTAAGAAAGTGCCGGATTTTTGAGTATTTTCACGGTTATTCCTGTGGTTTTGTTTAAGGTTAACATTAAAAATCATAATTCCTACTTTTACCCATCATGATACTTAAATTTTGATTTCAATAAATCAGTTCTTTGTTTTCAACCTTTAAAAGTATGTACACTAGGTCCATGCAAGCACATTAAAAATATGGATCTTACTATAGGAACCTATATTTGGTATGAACATACATGTAGTTTTACAATCAAGTATTAGTAATATTAGTTGACAAAATACATGTGAGTAGGCAATTTGGTTACCATGTATATGTTGACTCAAATATTTCTTGCGACATACAATGTTCTGACAGACAATAGAACGAAGCTTAAGGAAAATGATCTGGACAAAATGGAAATGTTTTTGTTTGAGAGTTAGTATAGTTAACAATGTAAGAATAGTTTATTTTATTATTAACTTAGCATGGAGAAATAAATAAATACTCATTTTTGGAACAAGTCCAGAATACAGTAGCACTGCTTTGAATCATGATGGAACCATTTATACATTGAATGGAAACTTGACTAAACATTATCACTGTGTGCTCACCATATGCCAGTAATCTAATTTTGGTGCATATATTGTTTTGTATCTGGAAGCGTGTGGTGCTACCGTAGTCTGGACTCATTTAAAAAAATGAATATTAATTTTATTCATTGACATAAATAATAAATACTAACATCACTTTCAGCATAAAATAGCATTGATTTTTGAGAAAAATAACCTTGCCTTTTGCATACCTTTACTTATGAACGTCATGGTATTAAAAAAGATTAGGAATATTTTCTGAATCTGTGAAGATACATAATTTGTGCCACATTTATCTGTATTATATATTTTTACCACCAATTCTATCAATTTTTTTTAAACACATTCCGCAGGTATTTACACTCTATACTGTAACATTTGTAATGGTTGACACTGGATGATCTGGAAAGCTCTACTAACCACAAATCTATTCCACCAACTGGCAATACCCAGCATGGGTTCTGATTGTTATAAAAGCCTGTGTGTTTATCTGAGAGCTGTTCATATTGTGTGAAAATATCAATTGAGATCTTTAAAAAAATTAATAAAAGGTTGTATTATATAAAACATAATTACAGTAATGATGAAAAGAGAAAATATAATGCAGCAGGGAAAACATCATAGGCGCTCAGACGTAAATTTAAATATTTTGGTCTGTCCATGAAATTGTGAGGTACACTAATACAGTGTTTCTCAAATTTGGGGAGCGAAGGACCATTAATATCCTAGGAGTAAGAAGAAAAAAAAAACATTTTTAAGCAATTCCATTTTCCTTATACAAGACTTAAATTAAATACTGAAAACAAATGTCATATAAGCACATTGAATTAGTAAGTAATAGTTGCTTGATTATTTTTAAACATCTAAACCTCATAAATTTTGGTGAATAATTGTTCAGATTTGTTGACTTAAAGTTGCTACAAATTTTGTTTTATATGTGACTTAAGCCTACTAAGGAAAGAAATAGAGAATATTTTGCATTTCATGTTTTTATATTAAATGTGATTCGCATTCTTTAATTCAGTTTTATTACAAAGCTTCTTGGTATCCAGTGGGCTGAGGATCACACTTTGAAAAACACTGCACTAACATAAACATTAGGTATAAAATTGTAATATTGAAAAAAAAATTAAGATATTTATTATTTAATTCCAAGATATCACAACTTTTATTGTACTTTTTAAACCTTATTCTTTCATTGGTAACAAATAAAAAACTCTAAACTAATTGAAAAAACAACTTAATTTCATATGAAATATCAAGGCTATCAGTAACACAAGTTAAAAATGAAGTTTGTCAAAACTGATCCGTATTTTACAATATGTGATAAAAAGAAAATAATCCTAATTTAGATAAAATACTAACATTATTTTCCTCACAAACAAACTTCTGCTTTTAAGTTATTTAGTATTATGTTTAATGGTTACTAAAGAAACATTTAAAATAACTTAATTTGCCTATTTTTGCTAACTATGTCATGATGTAATTTATCCAGATTTGAATTAAAATAATAAAGCTGAAACAATCTTGGATGCACTTTTTTTCAAATATAGTAAAAGTCTAATAATCTGACACTCAAAGATTCAGCATACCCAAAAGTCTGGCACGTGTAGCCCTCCCTCATAAATCTTATCATTTGAATGCCATTAGGTCTTTGTTTACATTCGTGAGACTGTGTATCTTTTGTATTACATAGCTTGTTTGTAATTGTATGTCTAGTTCTTTAAATTGTTTTCTGAACCTAATAAAATTGTTAAACGACTAAAGGAATGAAACAAAAACATGTGACACTAAAAATACATCGTCTGGATAATGCAATATTATTTTTGTCAATACATAAATTATTACTTTATATATTAACCATGAGCTTAGCCATGAGCGATTTCAAACATATTTTTCTATTTTTTACCACATTACACAGATAAAGTCTGAAAATCCTGCATATTTGGTAATAGCATTTCCAGTCTTGAGCATGCCTGATTATTGGACTTTTACTGTATCTTAAAAAATTGGTAATTTTTGCATGTGAACATACATAGGATTTAGTGAAATTTTAAACTGGTTCATAATACAACCTATATTACAGGTACAATAACACTTCAAACAGTTCTATAAAGTGGTTTATACTTGGTTTTTTAATTATTTGTTTTAAAATTCCTTAATTAGACCGGACCGGATTCATAGGCACCAAAAATGTTTAAGATAGGCAGGCAAATAGGCACTAAAAATATAGGATATAGGCACCAAAATAGGCACTCAATAATCAATGTAAAATTTATTTTACTACAAGATACTTACTACATGTAATCTACAAGCAACTCACATTGCTCTAAATCACTATATAATTTTCTAGATTTTCAAAAGTGAAATTTTTTCTGTGGTCTGATAGAATATTTTCATAGTTTGAAAAGCTTCTCTCAACTTCACACACTGTCAAGGGACAAAATTTTAAATTTGACAGTTCTGAAGAGTTTAAAATTATCTCCTGCAATGGCGTGCTTTGCCCTCCCAAGATGTCTGATACCGCTACCATTGTTCTCCACCTGGGATTTTGTTGTAGTACTTGTTCAAGTTTTGTTGACACTGACGAGGCAACAGGTCCAGGGGTTTGATTCTACGCCTTCTTGTATTGTATGCATTATCTTCACTGATTCTATTAAAGGCAGATCCCTGGCTTCCAGTGACACGATAACTCCAGGAAGATTACCGAAATAGCTCTTTACATAGGCCAAATCAGACACAACAGTGCTAGAAGATGTAGCAACCTTTCCTCTCTTATTGACACAGCATCCTCTTCATCAAATGTTTGAACTACCTGAATATTATTGAGAATCAATTCATTATTTAAATTCTGAACAAAATTAACAAGCTATAATAGAATTATAGGAAAAATTATTTAAGTATCTAACTCTGAATAAATAGAAAAATTGTGTTCTTAAAAATAGACATGTACCCTTTGAATTTTGTCCATGTGGTCAGCATAGTACAGTGCCACTTGTAACCAGGTACCCCAACGCGTTAGAACTGATTGTGGTGGATGAGGTGTTTTCGGTAATTTTTCCCTAAATGTTGCTATGCGCAAAGGAGCTTTCAGAAATGATGAAATTACAGCATTTATATTCAAGAACTGTGCACGAATGTGTTCTGCGACTGTGAACGGCGTGTGCTAGGCAGGTAACGTGAATTAGTTTTGGGTAGAACACCTTCAAACTTGCCCCAGCTTTTAGCATATATTCTGCGCTATCTGTCAGCAGCACCATAAACTTCTAGTCATTGTTTTCTGATGGCCAAAGCACTCCCGTAACAGAACAATAAAATAAATATTTAGTCTCACAGAATTACATAAGATAAAGTTCCAAATGTAAAAAATTATATAAATCCAACTTACGCAGAGAATTGCGAACAACTCTGGCAATTGTCAAGCTGTTAGCGACTTCAAGCACTCTTGAGGCAATTCAAGTGCGGAGAACTGGGTCCTGTGGAGTCAAGTTTACCGACCACGATATTTGCGATGTATCTGCCGCAACGGTCAGTTGTCTCATTGACACTTGCCCAAAAGCAGGAATCTCCAATATTTCTTTTATCTTCTCATTGGTCTGAAAAGGAGTAAAAATTCACTTAATATTCCAAACAAATAATTATGTAAGTAAATGAAAGTGCACAGCTCCAATTAATTTAAAATATCTTTGAAATTGAAATGTAAAAAATAAATAAATAGGTTAACAAACAAAAAACTTACGGATAAGTATTGGGGATGTAAGTAATTCTTCCTCAATGTGGATTCATTGGGGATCTACTTGTTGGTATAGTTTGTGAGGAAATATTTTAAAATGGGATTGTTTAGCTTTGTCCATGGTATATTCGCGGTTACCATCGCAGCGCACAATTCAAGAGTAAAATTGTTCACAATTGTCAGGATATACAACTTGTGAAATTAACATTTGCCTGCCAGTATTTTCTTTTAAACTTTTGCACTGCATCGATGTTTGTGTTAGTCTAATTAATATTTCTTGTCACATTTTACCTAAAATACGTGAAAAAATTTACATAATTTGTAATTTTACCAACCGTAATTTATTACGTCTAACTATTCTGAAATAGCCCTAAAGCCATTAAATATATATCAGAAAGTATAAATCTTAAATCCATGAAAGAGTTAAAAAGTAGTGTACTTGTATATAAAAAAAACCTATGGATAGCCAATGCTGTTTATTTTAAAGCAAATAATAAATGGAATGATAGTTATTTTTCATATATTGCAAACCTATTTTGAATCCTATTATTAAATTTAATTATATGGATATTAAAATTACCTGTTTGGTACACAATTGGCAGAAGATGATTTTTCCATCTGTCGTGAAATTAGTATCCATTACTTAAATAAAGCGCTTTTGCTTTGCTTTTTTTTCCTTGGGCATTTCCACCACATTTAACACAAGAAGTGTTACAAAAAAATCAGTAAACAAACCCATTAAGACAGAAGTTTACTCTAAAAGACACAATCACCTACTAAAATAATTATGGTTAAACTGAGTGGTAAACTAATTCTAATCTCCACGTCAGTCAGGCTAAGGCTGTTGGACCACGTCACACCATCCTCTCCCATCCCTCTACTCACTCCCATCCTAATACCCCTTATTATTGGGCGTGATGTTCTAAACATAGTTTGTCAAGGTCATGCTAAGTCATGTGTTCCCCTCCCCCTCCTACTAACCCCTTTCAAACCCAAACTTTCATGTCTATAAACTAGACTCTTTTTCAGCAAAAAAATAAGTATATATATATATATATATCAAAGAAAAAAAGGCCGAAATAGGCACAATAAAGTTTCTTATTCATAATTCATAAAATAGGTGCAATTAAGGCTCTTATTCTTAAAATAGGAAAAAACCAACAGAATAGGCAATTCTAGGCACTATAATATTAACATATTGTATTTGTAATAACATGAAACGCCTATATATCTCAACTGCCTATGTTTTACGATAAAGGGGGAAAAAAATGCAAATAGGCAAAATCCGGTCTCTAGTAATTAACATAGTTTCAAAATTATATTTAGCTTTTCACTCCTATATGCAATATAATTTGTGGATGTAAAAAGTCACATGAAAACACATTCCATATTCTAGATTTGTAAGAGAAATGTAATCACTAAGATTAAAATTATCTCTCAAGTTTAAGTATTGTTGGTAGATTGATAAATCTTTAATCATTTAAAATAATCATTAAAAACAATGTCATGTTTAAACGACCTACTTAAAATAATTAACCCAAAAAGGTTGATAATAATTTATCCTTATTTAATAGTGTGTAATTATGTGAAAACAATATGTATAATATTGCATTACTTTGTTTATGGAATCAAACACAAAACAATTAAAATTTATTGTTAAACTGTTGGTACTAGTTACTGAAAGTGAATCTACTAGCTCAAACTGAATAACAAATTTGTATTATTGCATTTTTGTTTTGTTTTAAGTGAGTTAAAAATATTAGTTTATAAAGAAAGCATGCAGTACTACCCATTATGTTTATTTTTAACCTGAAACTGTAAAACAGGGTTGAGTCAATTCAGGCCAATCCTTGTATAAATAAAGCTATTTTTCGATACATTGCGTAAAAAGGTTAGCCTTAGCATGCTATTAGAGTTTGTACCTAGGCAGATCTAAAAGTAACGCACAATCCCCACCCAAGTCGTTTTATTAGTAGGACAAGCACGCAAATAGAGAAGCCACATGTTTTAGCTATTTTTCAACATACAAAGTATCTCAAAGCATTTCTCCCATCTCGGGATCAGTGTACACTTTGTTCATATAACTTAGTTTTCTGAGCATACAGCCACCTGCGAACGACTAATTTCATTTCTTTGAGTCAAATGGTTGGCCACCTAGAAGCTTCTTCATTGGTCCAAACAGATGAAAGTTCAAAGAAGCCAGGTCTGGACTGTATGGTGGACGTTGAAGCACCTCCCAGCCAAACTGCTGAATTTTTTCACTGAATCCGCGACATGGGAGAAAACATTGTCATGCAACATCTGTTAGAGCCTTTATCACTAAGGGCACGACACAACTTTGCCAAGGTTGTAGTGTAGGTTGTAGAGTTCACAGTGGTCCTGTATGGAAGGAACTTTTGCAAGAGAACGCCATGAATGTCCCAGAACACCGTCACTCTCTCTTCCCCCCACCCCCAAATTGGGCGACCTTGAATTTCTTTGATGTTGGCTACACGGAAAGTTTCCAAACCATATTGGCCTGCTTTGTTTCAGCTGTGTAGTAGTATGCACTGGACTCATCGTCAGTCACTACAAGAAAGTAGTGAAAGTAAGAAAGTTATGCCCTTCTTTTGTCAGATTCTTGGGCTCCCAGCGTGCACTGACTTTTGATAAGTTCAGTTTCTCATACACAATGTTGTACACTGTACTGTATGAAATGTTTAGCAGCCCTACCAAGCTTCTCAGGTGAATCCGTCACTCATTCCAAATTGCCTGCCTGCCCAATGCCTCTGACATTGGGTGGTTTTGAAGTGGTTACTGGTCGACCGGAAAGTGACTGATCAGCAAGGTTTACTTGGCCCTCTTCAAAGAATGTGCACCATCTGGAGATGTTGCTGCGGTCCAGACAATCATAACCATACACACCTAATATTTTCCTTGGATCGTTTCCTTTTGACCACAAAAAAGGACTACACTTTGTTGCTCTTCCAATGTGAACTACGATAACACACACCATCTTAAAGTCCGTTCACAGTAGGAATTGTTTTCTGAAAGGCCTTTTTACCTACCAGGAATCTATTATATAGTAGGATATTGGTAGGATAAAAGACCTTTCAGAGAGTAATTCCTACCGTGAATGGAGTATAGATCAGTAATTCACACTTCTTCTGCCAGGGTGACACATAATTGAGCCAGCAAGGTCTGTTCCTTAATATTCAAACTACTCATATTGCCAACGTTCAAGATCCAGGCAAAATTAAGCATTACGCCCAAAAATGGCTGTGCATTACTTTTCGATCTGTCCTCGTATTACTACTTTCTGAAGGGATGTCGCATGGTAGAAAAGTTGCATCAAAGCAAAGTTAATGGCCTTCAATCCTCCTACAAAGTGAGTTTGATTCAATGTGAAAATAGAATAATTTACTTGACACTTCTGCCCTGGCATTTAGAGCTGTCAATAATATAAATAAAAATATATGTACAACTATAAAAACAGTGTACATATATATATATATATATATATATATTGTTTTGTTTCATATATCACCATGGTTTGTCAGCATTATATTTCTTGCTTTGCCTAATATATATATATATATATATATATATATATATATATATGTGTGTGTGTGTGTGTGTTAGACATATATTTATTTTTTCTTCTAACGTCACCATAGTTGGTGGGCTTGATATTTCTAGGCATCTACCAATGTTGGCTATTACGTAACCGACTTCTGAGGTTGGGGCACCATGTAGGTGCAGTTACATTGCCTTGATGGGATGGTAATGAGTATGATTATGTGGTGCCAGTAGAAGTATTAAACCTTAGCTAAGCCTAATTATAATTAACCTGACGACAGTGACCATAGAAACAAATCCTCATTCGGGAAAAATACCTATGGTAGTGCCTGGGAATCTAACCAAGGACTTCAAGAGTAGTAGCCAGGAATGCTGACCAGTAGACCAAAGTGTCCAATCAAATACTTTTTCATATACTTGAGTATTGCATCACAATAAGTAGTAGTTTGGTGAGAGTTCATTATGGATCGATCCTCTTTC
>CABFVX010000227.1:222197-238073 GCA_902151425.1 Timema shepardi | reverse complement strand
CTCTTTCCCTGTTCCAATATTTTTAATATTAAAGTACCTTATTGTTTTATATAACAATTTTTCTTTCAAAAAAGATATGATTTTTGAGCTGTTAAGACAGCCACGGCAAATCAATAATGGAATTTATTAGAAGTAATAAAAAAGCACAAATAAGAAATTATGTGTAGTCTAATTATCTCATTCATTTACTAATTTATTTTTATATCAAACAAATTTTAATATACCTTATACTAAAGTATGTAATTGCAATTTCAACTTAAGTAAGTATTGTTCATGGTATATTATCTCAAGAAAGATTGTGAACAGCTTGAAAAGCATTGTGATAGTGTCATTATAATTGGTTTAGTTTACTTTTGTGAAAGTTAATCAATAGCTTTCCTAATTTTACTTTATTACAGAATGTTTTAAATATATTTCAATGGTCCTAGAGTAGTTGGGAAATTTTATTGCAGTTAGCTTTCCTGATGTACATAGAATCTGATTTAACTTTATCAGTGATTTTCATAGAAGTGTTGTGAATCCTTGTGGTGTCACATTGGTTCCTTAGGAGCTCCGCAAACATTAGATATTTATAATCAAGTACACAACTTTTGTACCAAAATAGTTTCATTTCAAATGTTGAATGTTTCTGTAGTAAATTTTCAATAACAAAAGGTAGTTTTTTTTTTAAATTTTAACAGGGTGTCTACTCAAAGGAACAAAAATTCGTGACTATTTGGTGACCTTTTATGACCACAAAATACCTTCGGGGGCGTATAGCCGAAACAGTCAGTAAGACGCGGTGCAAAAAAAATTCCTTCGGTAAACGATCGAACATTATATTGTACATCGGGCTTAAATATTATAATAAAAATACCTTGGAGTAGGGCAGAGGCTAGTTTCAAATGCTTCTTACCTTTTCCATGAATTTTCACTCCATTCAACCCACTATGGCTTATATCAAATTTCGATTTATAAAATGTACAATAAGCCTTATACTGGTCATCTTCAACAGGT
This sequence comes from Timema shepardi, assembly GCA_902151425.1. NCBI lineage: Eukaryota > Metazoa > Arthropoda > Insecta > Phasmatodea > Timematidae > Timema > Timema shepardi. Next base: position 237,077 of record CABFVX010000227.1, on the reverse strand, counting down.
CGCAACCACTTTTAGTATTTATTCTCTTCAACAGTCAGCCAAAACTCTAAAATGCATTAACAATAGTTTCGGCTATGTGTTTCATTAATATATGCAAACCCTGTACAATTATAATTGTCAAATGGCTGCAAAAATGCCAACTACCGAGTCGCTAATGGCTGTGTTGTCTGATGGCTGTGATCCTAGATAATCACATGTTTATAAGCTGACGACTTTCGCACGTCCATCTTAGACTCTGCCTTAAACTATGAGTGAAGAATGACCATGGGCACGGGACGAATCCTTGATAGCTCAGTGGTAAGAGCATTGGCGTACTAAGCCGAAGATCCCGGGTTCGATTCCCGTGCCCAGGTGTCATTTTTCAATTTTCAGAATATGATATCTATGAGGGACTATCCCCACTAAAATGCATTAACAATAGTTTTGGCTATTTGTTTCATCAAAACTATGTGTGTCTAGCAGTGCCCGTTTTCGTTGCTAGAAAAGCCTGTTATTGTGAAGTTGTTTCACCGTAAGAGCCCATGTTAAAGGCGATATTCATTGTTCTAATAGAACAAAACGCTGATTATTACTTTGTTAAACAAATGTTTTATATCACATTTTATGATTGAAAAATAAATATATTTATGCTAGTAGTTTAGTAAAGATTTAAGAAAAAAATATTTCTAGTCTTGATGCCCAAAATTAAATTGTCACTTTCTAAGAAGTATATTTCATGTTTCACAGCTAAGAATGATTGAGATTTTAAACTTTATTGAAGTAAATATTATATATGTGATACTGTCACTCCAACATTTATTTTTACACTTGGGCTGTACACCGAAAAATATTTTTTGAAAAACATGTATCAATGAATGCAAAAGCTACAAACTGTAATAAGTCAGATAATTTTGACACACATGTCAGTTGTATGACACTATCGAATATTTTAGGCTTAAAATTTGATAACTAGACAACCCTTGAACAACAAATATATCTTTTAGTTCAAATACTTGTTATTGTTTCAAATCTCGTCATGTTTACTAGTGATACACACTGGTTCAACCAAAAAAATTAACTCTGAGATGACAATGAAATGATTAAATATTATTGTTAAAAACTTAATAATTTTGTTTGGTTTGATTTATAACTAGGTAAGGCAATGATAAAAATTCAGTTATAACAATAAAAACATGTCAGGATTGCCATTAAACTATAAGTTAACAATTTGACCTGCAGTTATAGTGATAAAAGGTCTACACTCCAAATAATAGCATCAACAGGGGTGGACCGTCATTGATGGCCAAAGGGGCCAGGCCCCATCAACATTTTTCAACATAAAAAAATATTTTTATTCTATAAAATATTTTGGAAAAAAATATTCTCTACACACAGTGAATTATTGAATTTGTTTTACAGTATTCAAGTCAAAATTATTCCCTCCTCACTCCAAAGATCATGTGAGGACTCTACCAGTGTTATATTGACCGAATATAGAAGCTGATCAGGGCCAGCTCTGACATGCCATCTCAGAGAAGCCACACTTGATGTGCGCTGTCTCTCTGGGTCAATCCCCCTACCATTCCGGTGCCAGCTTTACACTAGCAAATAGGGCCAGCCTGAGTGGGCCCGCTATATGATAAACGTGGTCTACAGTTTGTTTTTCTTTTACGTGTCCGTGTTTTAGTATGTGATAAGACCCAAGAAGAAAGATGACGCATGAAAATGATTAGCCAAAATAATTAATGGAAATGGTAGGAGCACATCAGCCTAATAACTTTATATTTGTGCTGGTGTATGGCAAGGGGGAAAAAAAACTTTTAATGATGCTTTGTTTGGTAAACAATAATTGTTGTTAACCATGAATGAAGCAAAAACAAAGCTTATTTTGTTTTTCTTGTTTATTATTTGGTGGTGAGGGGTTGTGGACAGCGGTTAACTGTAAGAATCTTAAACTTTTAAGTTTAAAACATTCAGAACACAAATATTGCATCACAGACAAATCTCGTGATCAAAATTTTATTCCAAAAACATAATGAATAGGTATAAAAAAAGAAGCATATATTAGAATGATTAAACTGTGGTACTCATGAACTGGTATCAAGAGACAGATGTGCCCCCCTTTTGTACAAGTAATATCATCTCTTGGTAAGTTTTATTAAAAACCTGTATTATTTTATTCTGTCTGTTTGTAAATTTGTTTAGTGATTTTTAAAAATTAGATAAACTTGAATTAATTTAATATGTTGACACATGGTGAGAAAAAATCATTACTGGTAAGTTTTGACCTGGCCCCCAACAAAAAAAAAAAAGATCAAGCTCTGCCATTGAGCATCAATATGTATAGAAGTGGATAGCAATATGACGAGTAGGGTAGTTAAGTTGTAATATCACTTAATATATTTTGTTATAGGCTATAATTGGTTTATTTATTTTATTGGTTAACTCAACATGAGGGATAGTGACAACTTAATAATAGGAAAAAGCTGGAGGAACTGTTAAGTCACTAAATAAATTTATAGCCATCACTGGAATTGTAATTTTTAAAAATGTGTGTAAAATAAAAGGTTTTTAAATGTAAACATTAATTTTTGTTGCGCTTTTACATTATCCTTATGTTCTTATGACATTAATAACATTTTTATCCATGCATAATTTACTGTCTAGAGATGTTATGTGATGTTAAGAGGTTTGAGAATAAAATTTCCAGGAAAACTACCAACACTACCCAGTGCACCTTGCAAGAATTTAAACCCCAGTCTACCTGTTCAGTCAAGAGTAGAAACTGTACATGTTTCAAAAGCTTTATTAACTTTTATTCTTATCAGACATCTGTCCCTAGCGCTCTCATGTTTTCATACTCAGCTTCCATCAACCTCTACCATCTTCTTACTCCCCATTCTTGCTTCAAACCTAGATAATTATCTTTTCCAATTTGTCAACATCCCCCCTTCTGCAAAGATTCCACTCATACCAACCATACACGCTTTGCCTTAATCCTTATAAAATATGCCTTAACTTTCACTATATTGATAGTGTTGAATGCCCTTGTACTTTTTTTTTGTGGGATACTCTTACTCAGTCCAAAGTATTTATAAGTGCTAGCAATCCATCTATTTAATACAACCAGGTAAAAACAATTATGACAAATCTCTTTTGATTGCACTTGTACTGTCATGATATTTCTAAAGTTTTCATATCTTGATTTCCTTTATATTATATATGATAAGCCTTTTAAAGCATTCATGGTAGGCCTATCTCATTTGTGGATAGACAAATGTAGTAGCGTAGTTAGTGGTGATTTGGGGTTGATGGGGGGGCCGACGACTCTGTTCACATTCTTTTTTAAATGGTTTGTACTATGTATCAGCCCCCAAAATCTTTACTGACAAAACTTAAGGGTACACACATTATACTACAAATAGTTGTAAATTCAATAGTCCCTAAGATAATTTAAGAATTATATGAAAAATATTTAAAATTGTATATATTTTCTTTAAAAGCCATCATAATTATGTTTAATATTTATTTCACCTTCTGTGAAAGGGATGAAGTAAGCTATATTCCATTTTGGGCTTGGTGTTTGTATGTTATGAGGCACATCCAGAAAGTAAGTAGGTCTACCATTCACATTTATTTGCCACCCATAGTGTGATATTTGGGTTGCGTCCATGTAGTAACTTTCTTTTATTCAAGGACAAAAGTGCACACAACATTTTATGAGTTTATTTTTAGTTTGAGGTGACTTGTGTCATATTAAAGATGTTTGAAACAAATAATCAGCCCACCAAATGTAAAGTACAATCGGCAATAAAGTTTTTGAACATGAGGAACATTCGTCAGTTCAAAAATCATTGCCAGATTAGTAATATGTACAGAAAAAATGTGATGAGTGAAGATATTGTGAGAAAGTGGGTTTGACAGTTTAGTGAAGGAACAGAGAATGTTCACGACAAGAGTAGCAGCCACCCATTTCTTGACAATGCAGATATGTTGAAAAAAGTGGTTAAGAAAATTCACAGGAAAAGACAACTTACAATGTCTGACTGGTCAAAGAAATTTCTTGATATGTCTCTGTCTTTATTGAATGAAGTTGCGACAGATAACATCAAATAAAAGACATATATTTAAAAAAAATGCATGGGATCAGCTTTGGAATTTTTACAGTGGTATCAAGAAGTAGTATAGTGGCAGGTGATGAAATGTGGGTTTCCAATGTGAAACCAGAAAGTAAGCAACAATAAACGCATTGGTAACATACTGGCTATCTTAGACGAGATAAATTCAAGCAGAGGCTGTCCAACGGAAAAATCATGTGTATCATGTTCTGGAACAGGCAGATAATTCTATTAGGATTCATACTACAAGGTATGACAAACACATCTGTGTACTGTGACACTCTATAAAGAAGTTGTAGTGCACAATACAGGACAAAAAGCGCAGCCTATCGAGTTCAGGAATTGTGCTACTGTAAGATGAGTCCCCATACACTGCTGTTAGGGTATGGCAGTTGACTCATTTGACTGGGAACTGATGGATCCCCCCTATCCTCACAGACTAGACCTGGCGCCAAGTAACTTTCACCTGTTTCTACATTTGAAGATATTTCTTATAGGTGAGAGATTCAGCACCAACAACGATACAAAAGGGAGTGTTGATAACTGACTCAAGTCACAGACGGCCAACTTATATGAACAAGGTCTACAAAATGTGCCACGTTATGAAAAATTCCTCAACGTTGGTGGTGTTTTATGTTGAAAAGTAGATTAAGTTATGAAAAATTAGATAAAAATAAAATTATTTAGTTAAAAGTTTAGTCTTTTTTTTAAAATATATATCCGACACCTTAGTTCAGTCGGTAGCGTGTTTGCCTACTAAGCTAAGGGCCCTGGGTTCGATTCCGAGCATGGCCGAAAAATTTCTCATCAGTGAAGGCCAATTTACCCTTTCACGTCGATAAATTAACAGACAGGGACTAGTTATTGTGCCTGTCCTAGTCTTAAGTTAGATTATAAGGCAAATTAAGATACGACACACCTAACATATGGTTAAATAAAAACCTTACCCAGACCATAGGCTGGAAACAGTTATGGATGTAAAAAAAGTATTTCTTTTAATATACAAATGATACTAACTTCCTGGATGCACCTTTTACTATGGACTCCCCCTTAAATATACAATATTTAAAAATATTATGGGGTACTCCCAGAATCCCTTCTAGATACACTCATTATAGTCCTCTAATTAATTTTATTTCAGGATATGCATATATAAAGGCAAGTCATGTGAATTTGAACCTTTGTAAAAGTTTATCAATGGTGGATTAATTAATCGACTTTATTTTTTACAAAAGATAATATCTCTTTGGACATGGAACATAAAAAATAATATTACCTTTCCTCTAAATATTTCTGGTTGCTAGGTAGCTTGCCATCTTGGATTTATTTATAGTTTAACCTTTTTAAATGCAATGCATATTTTGTTAATTCTTTTTCTTATTATAGTAGAAACTAAATTAAATTATGTCCCCAACTTGAAGCAAAAAAGGTAAAACAATCATAAGAAGTGTATGTAACCAGAATGAGTCTATGATTAGGTTTATGTAGACACTAGTACTTATATTTTTCTTCTTTTGATTATGTTGAGTACATTTTTAAGATCCTCTTTAGAAAGATAAAACTAAGGTACTAAATATTTCGGATGTCCACACCATTAGAAATTTTTAAATATAAAATATTTTCACTCCAATTTTTTTCATACGAGAGACAACTAATTTTACTAACTGCAAGCTTTAACGATTGTTTTAATACATTAAGAGAATGATCGTACCAAAGAGGTAATAGAATATATCACAATTTAGTTTATATGTAGGGCGCTAAAATATTTTTGTAAAGCAAAAAACCAGGTGTTTTCAAACCAATATAAACATATATATATTAAAAGTCAGTTTAATAAAATAATTTTTAATCAAACAATTAAAAAATATGGCTATGTAATTGTCTATTGTAACTTATTCTAAGATATTATCATAAAACCAATATGAAAATAATTATTTTTAAACAAAACCACAAAATTTTATTTTTATCACTGTACCTACCTATTCAGATTATACACATATACAATAATTTCTATAATGGGGTAGAAATGAAGGAAGAATTTTAGAGATAATATATCCGCATTTGCCTGGAAAGAGTGGGAAACCATTTAGAAAAACTACCCTCAGTAGACCCGACCAGGATTCGAGCCCCAATCTATCCATCCTCAACAGGTCATTCTATCTAACACGAGATTGACACATTGAACCTTTCGTCCACTGAAGGCCACCATAAAACAAAATATTAAAAATTACCCAAAAGAAAATTAAATACACATGATCTAACATAAAAAAACAACAGAAAATTAGTGTTGATTGGAAAACCAAGTGAAATGCTGTGTTGTTGAGATGTGTTACAAATGGTGGGAGACTCAACTGGCCATTTCACAAATTTGACGACTATTGTATTAAGCATATTTTGAATCTGTTTCAGCAACAAAAACGCAATTTGCCCAATGATAAAATTTATCTGAAAAATATTTGTATCTAATAACAAAGCAGATTAGTGATACACCGACCTTATTGAATTTGATAAAGTCTATTCATTATATAAACTAGGTTGAGGGTGTTTTAATCAATTTTGTCCCAAGTGATTTGAAAATCGCATAGACCTGCTGCATTATAATTTACTGTATGTGCATGTTTTATTAGTTTAAATTACATTATTATTTCAATTATTTTAAATTAAAAAGTAATCACAACATTTAACTAGGTTATTGTTTAAACTGTTGATACTTTTATAATATCTCAAAAAGTAAAAGTAAATGTTAAATTTTATTTAGGTACAAAGAAGAGCTTTCAGATGAACTTTATAAGAAGAATAGTTACCATATTGTTGACCAAACTGATAAAGATGAACCCATGCATATAAACCTTCTTACTAAGGAATATTCATCACCAAACAAAATTATTTATTTCAACAATGCTGATACTCTACAAGAAGAAACTTTGGAGAATAAAGAGATGGCATTAGCAAATATGTTGAATCCAAATGTAAATCTTGATGAAGAAATGGCACCTCATTCGACTATTCGAAAGAGACGTAAAATTCCAGTTGATTATCAAATAACTAAAAGTCATAAATATAGGCAAAACAAGAGAAAATAAGCTGAAAAATATAAACAAAGTTTGTTAACAACAAACAACATTTAAAATGTATTACTACTCAACAATGTTATAAGCAAATAGTTTTATAAAAACTTATATTCAATAAGTTGACTATCATATTTATTTGTTACACCTTTTTTGATTACCAGATTAAACACTATAGCTAGAACGGCCTACCCATAGAGCCCAGAGAGAGGGTGGAAAAACCACCTCCAGTTCATACTGTCGAGATCAAAATTCGGGTCACCCACTCCATTCATGACAAACAAGTGCAATATTGGATTTAATTTACAGTATTCAAGTCAAAATTATTCATTCCTCGCTTTAGACTGCACATTTACAAGTATGGGTCATGATTGCCTTTGAAATGCATATATTTGATAATTTATTAATAAATTACTTTTGTATCAAGTGTTGCCTTTACTAGTATCAATAAATACCACTCAAAATTTTTCAAGCAGATACCTAATCTCTTCAACTATTACTAACCCTATATTTCTGAAAAACCACAAAATGAAGTAGGTAGATACAGAGCATATTTACAGCATTCTGGTTAATTTATTTGTGAGAAGAAAAAAAGAGCCCTATACAAACATTATTTACCAATCAAATTAGTCCAAATTTTTAATTATACTAAATATAATATAACTTATTCATAATGTGCTTGCTGTAGCACATTAAAGCTACAAATAAGACTAAATTTGAAACAACTACCCTAGCTAGGCAGTTAAAAGCGTTGATATGCCCTTCCTCGCCTCTTGATCTCTTTGCCCCCAACACATATCAACTTCCCCACTTTCGGAACTATTTGGTCAGCGTCGTAAACTTTCTTTAGTGGCCTGCTCATGTGTCATGTTGATAATTTATCCTATATCAATATTTATTACTGCTGTGTTATCAATTCTGTGTTTGACTGTAACTTAGTCCAGTGCTTCTTAAACACGGCAATGTCTAAGCACAATTTTAAGTTTAATTGTGAACTGAAAAAGGATTTCCCATTCATATGAAAAAAAAAATGAAAAGTGATTCTGATGTTTGCAGTGAGACTTTTGCGAATTTTACAGTTTCACATGTTGCATGTCTTGTTAATTGGTTAGTGTATATGTTTTGTATAATTATTACGTTTATTATTTTACATCTTAATTCCTGGTGTCCATGATGGCCTGAAAACACCACTGTCAAGGCTTGCGTTTTAAAATGTTTCTAACCGGGCCCTCTCCTATCTCTCGGGAGTATTCCATGGGCCACATCCACACCATACCTCCCAGTATGGGCCCCTATCTAGAATATAACACATTCTCCAAAATGTTCCAAATATGTTCCGATTATGCGACTAAGAAATAAGGTTACCTTATGTATAGAACTCTCATGAATGCAAATGAGATAACAATTCTAAACTCCCTCTCTCAACATGAAATGATTTATATACTTTCTTTTATTCAACTTAATTTTTAAGTATAATTATAGCTTCAGAGTGAACATGGGCTTTTATTTCTCTTTAAATATTCAATGATTGAATATCCTTCCCACTCCCTTTTCTATGTTGTTGGCACGCTTAGTTCGACTCATCATACCCATATTCAAGATCTACATATTCTATTGTGTCCTGATTTCTGTTGATTGATTTTTTACATATTAATCTCCACTCCTCATTAGCATAGGCCAGGGCTGTTCAAATTTAGGGAATTCATGGACCACATAAAAAGAAAAAAAGATCAATCTGAGGGGCGAATTCAGAATTATAAATACAGTGCAGATATTAAATAGTTCTTATTGAAACATTAAACAAGATCCAATTAATAATAAATTAATATTTATTAATTAATTTTAACGTTAACTCTGTGGTTGTTCGTTTTCATTTACTAAAGTTGCTATAGCAATATCGATGCTTTTAGTTGCCAATTCCAGTAAATGAGAAAGTGATTTATCCCTAAATGAATCTATGGATTTGGATTTTATGAATTTCATCGCTGGAAAAGTAATTTGCAAAGACATATACTCCCGAGCATTGAGCATATCTTAAGACGATTGGTCCTTTTAATTTGGCGTGGAAATGCAGAGCCATGGGAAAAAATGGTTACCTTCAAGAATTGTTATTGCTTTGCATTTTTTTTTTTCCAGAAATGGTTTGTTCAAGAATAGAAACATGTTAATTATGTTATACTTTTTAAATACACATCTCCTCTATAATTTTAACAGTGATCAAATATTGATAATAATAACATTTTTCAATAGAAAACTGCCAGCTGCATAACAAAACATAATTAAATGTAACAATTAATATACATCGATACATTATCTTAGAAGGGGTGTTGAAAATATAAACATAAAAATTTCACTCGTTCTCGATAAAACTTACATTTCCAAACATATGATTTTTCAGCAAGACCTTTCCGGTATCTAACACCATCTACAGTTTCTATGATCCATCTGTTCTTGTTGGCATGGAAGGATATTTTGGTCGGCCACCTGACAGACTGGCACTAGACGTTGAATGAACTTGCCTGCCATTCCTTCTAAAGAGCGACAGCTCTCTTAAGGCTCTGAGGAATATTTTTTTTTACACTGAGACCTATGAGGTATTGTTTATTGATCTGCGTTATTGTGATTTGAGAAGAAAAGGAAGTACACGTTTGACTGTTGGTGCAAAAAGAAAGAAATGTAAGGGAGGAAATACTTTAAAAAAATGGATGTTAGCTCAAAGCTATGTAATTTATGTATGTCTTACTACCTGTTCTGGTTATTCACCAAAGCTATGTAATATATAATAATAACAACAACAATAATAATAATAGCTAAAATAGTAGTTGTAGACTTGAATGGTAAAATTATACAAAAGGGTACTAACTAAAATCTAAAGAAAATCTTTTTTTAACATGATATAATTTTTCTGCATTTTTTTAGCACCACATTTTACTACCCATTCGGGTTATACACTTATGTACTAATTACACTAATGGGTTAGGGATTAGGAAGGTTTAATTTAGAGCAAATGCACCCTCATTTGTGTGGAGGGAAAGTGGGGAACCATTTACGGAAAACCACCCTCAGTGCACCCAACCAGGATTGAACCCCGATCTTGTCTTCAGCAGTTGTTGTACCAACAAGAAATTAGCGTGTTAGACCATGTGGCCACTGAAGCAGGTCTGCTTTTTAGTTCAGAGGTTACAAAGAATAATGTTGCAGACAAATAAGCGCTCAAATATAATCATACTTACAAAATTCAAAATATTGAAAAAGAAGCATTTCGATTTGGTTAGTAGCCACAAACTACTGTAAACTGCGATAGGTAAAAATGTTAATCAATAATCTTAAACAATAAAATAATGACATATTTTTTCAAGTATAATCGTGTTTGTTACATAGGCTTTCAAGGCCATTGTCTTGATTACAGATTTATGGCTTGAGCCACTTGGATTGTCTGATTATTTCGAGAGAGCTATTTTATATATATATATGAAACTTGAAATTTTGTGTGAAGGTTCCTTTTATGTATGTATATATATGTGTGTGTGTGTGTGTGTGTGTGTGTGTGTGTGTGTGAGAGAGAGAGAGAGAGAGAGAGAGAGAGAGAGAGAGAGAGAGAGAGAGAGAGAGAGAAGGTTCCTTACAAAATGTAGGCAAGAGATAATATGGGGTTTTGCGAAATTTGACCTCTGAGGGGTGAGAAGGGGGAGTTGAAAGTTTTCAAATTAACTTATGTGTCTTTTGAATCATCAGACACAGAGAATTGAAATTTAAAATGAAGGTTCCTACCACTTATTCACAAATCAGGAAATAGAGGGGTTTTTTTTGCATAAAAAGACTTTGTGAATTTATTATCAACCAACCCCGATGGGAGAGAGTTCTCAATAGTAAAACATTCAATTCTTGACCTTGCTCTTTCTGAATTTCGGCGTTCCAGACCGCTCCGAAGCTACCCCAAAGCCCAGCAGTAAATTTCCAGACCAAGGGCAGGGGGGCGAGGGGGCGGTATAAAAGATGGAAAACCCAGTTGGCCCTCACCTGCCAAAACAGAGTCATACAAATCATGGGTTTGTGTCATTATGATCAAGGGGTGAAATCCTAACTTCGCACTAGACGGATTTGTTCTGGGGGTGCTCTTGCCCCTTTAAAATGATATTTCAACATATATTAGATTAATAGGTTACTTCTTCATTGAAAATCCTCATATTGCTTGATCTCATCATCTTAGTTGTCCGAATTAGATTTGTTTTTAAAGAAATAAGGGGATTTCTGCCCCCCTATCATAACTTATCACCAAAAAATCATAAAAAGAATGTTTCTTCAGTAACATATTTTTTGTTTGGCATCCTTTTGATATAAGTGTTTGATGCTATAATTCAAATTTGTGGGGCCTATGGTTGCTCGGGAACAAATCCCATCCTAAAATTGGTACATAAGTTATTTCCTCAAGAAATTCCTTTGAGTTCCTGCCACGCCAGCACCAGCCTGCGATATATCATGGGCTATTTATCTGTTCCTCTCTATGGATGGGCCAACCCTTTTAGAGGGGTTTTCAAATTTTATCCCATAAGGACTTCTTAGGAGTGAAACGGGTGTTTAAAGGGCTCAAATTCATTAATGTATATTTTGAACCAACATACATATAGCATTGGAATTTTACATTCTGGCTCCTTTCTAAAATTTGTCTAAACCTTTATGAGGGTTATTAAAATTTAATTTCCTAAGGGGGTGGAGATGGGTCGAAAGAGGTAGTAAAATTTATGTCCTCTGATATCAATGACATTTTTGGGCCACAGACATCCGATAAGAGGGTTTGTGAAATTTGATCGCCAAGAAGGTGAGATGGGGGCTAAAACATTTTTAGAACCATAATCATATCTTCAGGACCGCATGAGCTGGAAATAAGGAACGGACATATAGCATTGAAATTTTACATTCTGGCTCCCTTATGAAATTTGTCTAAACCCTTATGAGGTTTATTAAAATTTAATCCCCTAAGGGGGTGGAGATGGGCCGAAATGGGTAGTAAAATTTATGTCCTCTGATATCGATGACATTTTTTGGGCCACAGACCTCTGATAAGAGGGTTTGTGAAATTCAATCGCCAAGAAGGTGAAATGGGGGTTAGAACATTTTTAGAACCATAATCATATCTTCAGGACCACATGAACTGGAAATAAGGAACTGGGCAGAAAGATATTTTAAGTAATGGGTCAGAATTTGGGATTTTCTAAATTCATTCCTTAAGGGTACTAAGTAGTTTGTTATGTTTGTTATGTTTTTGTACCTCAAAGAGGTGAAAAGGGGGGTGGGTTGAACGAAGGTTGAAACATTTAAAGAAGAATAATCATATCTTCTAATCCACTTAGGCTGGAAGGATGAAACTTGGCAAGGTAGTTCTTTTTAGTTAACGAGCAAAACAAAATTTGGGAATTTTCGAAATTCATTCCATAAGAGAAGTAGTAGAATCGCTTGACTTAGAAATATGTTTCATTGAATGGGCGAAAGTAATTTAGGCAATTTTTGAACACAATTTTCTAAGGAATGGGAAGAGGGAAAGGGGTGTTTTTTCTGTATCTTAAAAATCACTTGAAATATATATATATATATATATATATATAACATTTTGCAGGAAAGTTCTTTATACGTAAAGGAGTGGTCCCTACCGATTACATTTTGGAAAATTAAATACCTTTAGAAGTTATTTGGAGTTTGATGCAAGTCTATCTTTCAACTTCATATTCGACAATATCAGAAGGTGTGAAATAAATATATAAGAACTTATTCCAAGAGCGGCAATGACCCCCTACACGTCACACCCCAGTTCTGTTGCCATTATTTTTGGGTGGTTCTACCACAAACTTCTGAAATTAGATTTTTTAAAAGCTATTTAGAGTAGTTTTCCCTCTGAATTATTTCAAAATTTTGTGCTGGAAAAAGCTTTTTTGGAGTAGTATTACTTCAGAAATGTTATTTTAAATGGTTCACAACAAATTCAAAAAATAAAATGAATTCCCTAAGAGCTATTTGAAGGGGTCTTGCTTGCCCCGTGTATTTTTAATTTAGATTGCACCTCACCTAATTACCTTTAAAAAAATTAGATGCCTTCAGAAGCTATTTCAAGTGTTTTTTGCCTGGAAATATTTGGCATCTCGCCATTGACCACATTCTACACGGAATGTTTACTTCCAAAGCTTGTTGACCCTAGGTACCCAAGAAAATTTCCTATTAGAGAGAAAATAAGTTTGTGTGTGTCAGTTTGGTTTTTAGTTTTATCATTGTTATGTGATCAATATAAATGTGTGTATATCTGTCAGTCACTTATAAATTTAAAAAAAAAAATTATCAACTAAACCTGAAACCCCCAATTTATACCAATATAAAAAAATAATAATTTTGAGGTGCCTAAGCCACTATTACAGTACTAGTCTACTCAAACAATTTGTGAACAAATTATGATTTGAATAATAAGTGCTCATAAAATAACTTATAATATTTTAATGTCCCTCAATGTCTTTAAAATACCCCAGATAAAATTATAATAAATGAGCTATTAATAATAAAACTTGAATCTTAATAATTACTGTAAAAGTGCAAGCAATAAATATATTAAAATTATTATAATTTACATCGGGTCAAATGTGTTATTAGTACTTGGAAGTGTGCGTACTCAAAGGCATGAAACATTAAAGATACTCAAATGTTTACAAACTTTAATTTTGTAAATGAAACCGAAAAACTTATTTTTGTAGTAAACACTTTTAAAATCCAAAAGTATAATATTGTTACTATTTTATGAGCTAATATATAAAATCCAAAGTAGATCCAGGATATTTTCATTTTTNTTTTTATTTTTTTTTTTTTTTTTTGAGCTACAAAAATTTTGAGTGAGAAAGAGTTCCAAAACAGGGTAAGGAGGCAAAATGGGGAGGATGTTCCAAAATACCAAAATCTGCAAAAAGAGCCTTTTCCAATGTCACAGGAAGGCTGAATTTTGGCTGGCAAGTAGCCTTTAACCCAAACATATGCAGTCTTTCTTAGTGACAGATTACAATGAGGGCCCTCAAAATGAGGAGGGTGTTCCAAAGAACCAAAATATAAGAATGTAGCGCTATTCAATGTCATAGAGAGATAATATTTCGTACGCATGTTCCTCTTCTTAGAAAAAACCCATAAATGGGTAGTTTGGACTGGAAATTATCTAAGGTGACCCAAAATGAAGGGTACAAAAAAAATCTGTGAGCCCAGAATACCTAGGAATCTGAAATTCTGCAGGCAAATAGCCCCTAGCCCTAAAGAGGGCAGGATTTTATTTTTATTGAAGATGGTGGGGTACAGGGGCATTTACTAAAAAACGAGAAAGTATATAGATAAAAGTTGCTTATCATGAAATATTCAAATGAGGAATAGTTTCACACTTTCATAGGAATTAATACTTGATCTACTATAGAGTATTTTATCTAACTACACTTCACAGACTTTAATTTAATTGATAATCATACAAATGAATCAGTAAAGCCTAGTACACACGAGTCTCCACCACTGATAAGTGGTCCACACCAAGCAGATGCATCTCGCCAGTCCCCGTACTTTTCGCAATGGATCCACACATTGTTACTGGTGTTGCTGCAGCTTTTATAAAAATTAAATTAAATGTCACTAAAAGAAAAAAAATACATTAGTGGAAAAAAGCGTTTATAAGACGAGGCGGGGGGGGGGGGGAGGAATTACGA
>CABFVX010000227.1:204465-222120 GCA_902151425.1 Timema shepardi | reverse complement strand
GGGGGGGGGGGGGGGAGGAATTACGATAACTGTTTGTTGTTGTCAGACGTATCATTGAATGATGGATGCTTATTTAAAAATTTGTAGTAACCATGAAACCACAACCACAATAAAATCATTACAATAACATTAACAAGATACTACTACTAGGATGAGGAATAGAAATCAACCGATTAAAATTCAAAAGTTGCCCACCAATTTTTGCGGGTGGGTACACACCAAGAGATGTATGTTTTCCATTGGAGGTGAGAGACCGAGATACTGGCAACATTCTTTACAGCCGAACACTCGGGTGATGTTTCTGTGTATCTAAATATACGAGAAACAACAGTGATCAGCGTTTATCTGGCAATTATCTTCTAGTGTGTACTAGGCTTTAAACTTTGTATTGATCCAACAGTTTTTTTTAAATATATATGTTTGTGTTTTGTGCCTTGTAAACATTCATAAATCAGAGTAAAATCAATTATATAATCCCCAAAATATATAGTTTGGGAAATATAAATTAACTTAAATAAGAATCTCAATATTATTCCCGCTAATTTTCAGATATTTATTAATAATCCATCTGGTTCATCTTTTAGGGAGCACACAATTTAGAGAGAAACTATTATCATTATTATGGTAGAAAAAATACACATATTTTACTAGATTTATTTTGAAAGGTATGAATAAATCTTTTTTTTTACACTTGTATTAGTTAGATTATTTAGGCAATCAATCAGTCGAGTGTTAATTATCACAATCTTGCATAATATTAATTATCGGCACTGGAAAAATTGAAGTATTAACTGCTTCTAAAAAAAAAAACTAAAGGTGAAAAATTATGCAAGAAATATAAAAGTCCTACCTTGGTTTAGTTTACTTGGACAGTAAAACCACAGTACAATTCAAGACTGCTTTGTACCCGAGTAACAATAGAATTAGCTGAGTGGCAGGCCGGCATAAATTGTACCCTTGTCGAGGAAGTTAGTTGTGTTCCTTAAACTAGGCAATATATTTTTTAAGTTGCTGATGTCAACTTAAACTGTTGTAGTTTGATTGTGAAGCCACACATTTCACCCTCCCGCCCATCATCCCATAAAATAGGTTTTAGACTTTCATTCAATAGGGCCAACGAACGGCCTTAAGTCCAGAGTTCTTCAAATTCAGATAGGGCGCTCTTGTTAATAATTTAAAAAGAGCTTCTCCTTTTTTGATTATGCCAGTATAAAAAGTGTCTGTGAAATCATCACTTGGAAGTTAGGTTTGGGCAGAGATTTCTATTTTTTTTGTGGGAAAAATCAATAGCTGACCCACAGGAGGGCCACAAAAGATTATTTTGCAGGCCACATGTGCCCCAAGGTCCCTGGATGGCAAAATCACTTAAGGAAAATAATGTGTCAGATGAAACTATGCTAATAATACTCGTCCAAATACTTGTTGGATTGGAACCAAACCATCAGACTTTCAGTAAATCATAAAGATAAGTTAAATATAGAGATAGGTCAAATCTTATATTTCTCAGATTCAACTATTTTCTTTTAGAGACTCAAATCTTTAAAAACGAATAATTTCAGTTTAATTTTTTTTATAAATTCAATTTAAAAAAAAGAGAGTTGTTTAAGGCTTGATTTTATTGGTTGTTCTCATTACATCCATTACTGTTTCCAGCCTGTGACCTGGGTCGGTTTTTTATTCAAGCCATTATATTTTCCACTATCAGCTTGCTAGGCCTATCATAGCTTCATATGCCTTATAATCTAACTTAAAGACTAGAACAGGCCCAATATCCAGTCTGTGGCCGTTAATTCAGACAGATACAGAGTGCAGACTATGACGAGTAATGACATAAGGGCTCTAATGACGGCGCTACCGAAAATACTAGACAGATTAAATGAGATGGATGTGGACAAACACAATAGAAGAAGTAAAGGAAGTCTGATAATAAAAAGAAGAGTTCCCCCTCAAGGAGGAGGAATATGAGGAGAGCAGAAAGGTATAGAGAAGGCAAATCTGAGGCGAAGATAAGCACCCAACCAGAACAACAGGTAATGGAGATAGTAGAGGTTGAGACAGAGGAAGTAACTTCAACTTCAACTGTGGAAGAGTATAAGCGTAAGCTCTGGAACATCGAGAGATGGAAGTTTTGGAAAAAAGGACTGGTTATAATACATGGGAGAATTGTCGAAGTTGAGTAGGAACAAAAGAAAGAAACAGGTAAAGAGCAGCACCCATCAAAGCCACCGGAAGTGTCCAATGAGAGAGAGAAGGCAGCGGACGGGGATGAGGGGAAGGCAGTGCAGGAAGAAGAAGAGAGTAAGTTGGAGGATATGGTAATCCTGGACAGGTATATAATAACTTTGAGGAGGCTCTACAGCTGTCAAGGCTGGAAGAGCAGCCAACCCTTCACCTGGCCTTAAGACACATAACAAGAACTGGCCACGAGAAAGGTCATTCTGTTGCTTTCACCACCCCCGAGGCCTTGGACAGGATACAACTCAAGGCCATGAACCAACCTACGGAGGCGGGGCAACTACTAGAAAGGATTCACAAGGTATTTGAAAGAAGGAATGAAAATCTCATTTTAGAGGAGCTTTACTGGCATTTTATAAAAGCAAACGGTTGCATAGAGTTTGACTCGAAGGAAGCTTGGCAAAAATGTTATGTTTTTACACATAGCCCATAATGGCTACAGTTGAAAAATTAATGTTCGGGCAGTTGAATGCTATGCGGAGTGCGACGGCAATGGATGAGATCAGGAAGGTGGCAGAGGACCTGCAGCTAGACAGAGTCTGTCTGCAGGAACCATATAGACCCAGAGACGGGAAGATACTATAGATGCCGGTGAATGTGAGAATAGTGGTAACTGGGAAGTCACCAATGAGTACAGTAGTGGTCTTTAATAAGCATCTAACGATTACAAGGGTTGATAAATTATGCAACGAGAGAGTCACTTGTGTTGAGGTAAGTTCAAGAACAGGCATAGTTATTCTTGTCAATATGTACTTCCAGTATAGAGAAGATATAAAACCATATTTAGTAATGTCTGAGGCAATAGATGACGTCTATGGAGGGACTCCTGTTATTTACTATTCTAGATCACTCCTGTGGTTCAGCGAAGTGTGAAGAAGAGCGGATGAAAGAAAAGTAGGATATCGTGCATATAAGAGGGGAGAGAAATTGGAGGAGATAATTGCATCGAGAAAACTTATATTAGTAAACCTACCGGGGAATCCACCAACATACCAAGGGAGAGCTGCGGCAAGTTCCAACATATACGTGACACTCCAAAATCAAGAAGCTGGGGAAATGGTTGCCAACTGGAAAGTGCTGGATGGAGTGACATCAGTGACAATAATTAAATCACCTTTGAAATAGAAATAGAAGGTAGAAGGCAAGAGCAGATAGACATGGAGAAAAGGATAAGACACAACATAAGGAAGGCAAACTGGGCTGCTGGTGCTGCCGCCTGAGGGGGCTGAAGGAAGAAATATCAATATCGCCACCAAAGAGTTCACCAGGTCAATTCAGAGAGCTATGAGGGCATCCATCCCAATGGTGAAGGATACATTGAGTATAAGCAATCGACCATGGAACAAATGACTTGGTGGACTCTGAAAGGAGATGAGGGTAGCACAAAGGAGATATAAGAGGTCTATAGATCCTGCTAGTCATGGACTGCTTCTCAATGGGTACATACAGAAAAAAAGAAAAGTTTGCATCCACGCTGGTGACGAAGAAGAGCGAAAGCTGGGAGTGATATGTGCAGGAGGAATTGAGAAGTAATGCATGGAGAATAACGTTCCAGATAGCTACAGGAAAGTTATAGCCCCCAACAATTAACTCGACATTAAGGAAGCCGGGAGGAGGATTTACATCTAACTGGGAAGAATCAGCGAGGCTGCTGATAGACACCCTACTTCCAGACGAATACAGAGAAGACGACAAAGGACAAGTGATAGCTAGACAGGACATGACAAGTAATTATGATAATTATGAGGCGACAGATCTGGCAGCCCAGGATGAGGTAATAATACTTGTGGCTGAAACGAAAAAGAAGGCACCTGGACCAGATAGGATCATAGTGGAGATCCTTCAACAGATCAGTGAGCAGGTAGCGCCCTTCTTAGTTAGATTGATGAATGAGTGCGTGGCTCAGGGCTGCGTACTAAACATAAGGAAGCAAAGTGAGGTAGTTATCCTGATTAATGGAGAGGATAAGGATCCGCAGCTCCCAAAATCGCACAGAATGATTTGTCTCTTAAATGTATGCATAAAATTGCAAGAAATTATCCTCTGCAATAGATTGCAAAAACATAAAGAGGCTGTGGGATATCATCAATACGAATACGGTTTCAGGAGGGGCAGGTCTACAGAGAACGCTATCTGTGATGCCATGAGTCTTGTAGAGAGGGCTGGAGGTAAATATGTAATGGGGATATTCATGGACATTTTGGGAGTGTTTGACAACTTGTGGTGGCCGGCGCTATTTGGGAGGCTGAGAGAAATTTGATGTCTAAGGAACTTCTACAAGAGTCTTATGGACTAGTGTAGGGGAAGATACACGAACCTGAGATGTCCAGGAATGGCAGTAAGCAAAAAACTTATGAAAGGATGTCCTCAGGGGTTGGTCTGTGGGCCGATCTTTTGGAATGTAGCACTTGAACTTGGTTTAGTGGAGATTGAGTCAATCCCTGAAATGGCGAGGGTGGTTGCCTTTGTGAAAGATATACTCGTAATAGTTGAAACAACATCTAGAAGATAATTAGAAGCTAAGAGTGATGCAGTTCTCGCTGGATTGAACTCTTGGTGTAAAAAGGCAAAGACAGCCTATAAGCTATTCAGGGGGGTACTGAAGATAAACCAGAAGGTTAAGATTGATGGACAGACAATAAGATGAAACAAGGATACCAGATACATGGGCGTGATGCTGAATGAGAAGCGCGACTTCATGATGCACGTGGAGAACGAATGTGAAAAAGCTTTGAGAGCTATGAATAAGATCATCAGCATAGGGCATGTCAGATTTAAACTGTCTATGAAGCTGATCAGATTGTATCACCAGGGTATGTTGGTCTCTGTTGTGGGTTATGGAGCCGGCGCGTGGGCTCATTGACTCAGACAGGTAAGAATCGGAAGGAAAATCAGAAGCTTTCAGAGAAGTGTACTTTTGAGGCTATCTGGAGCGTACAAGACTGTTGCTACAGACTATTTGTGTGTAACCTTAGGTATCTGGCCCTTGGACTTAAAGGTGAGGAGGAGAGCGGCATTGTATTGGATAAGGAAGGGAAATATGGAGAAAGTGGCTAATCTCACGAGAGCAGGGATAGCAACAGGACTTTAGGTCAGGAAATATTTGAAGAGAAGTGGCAAGACGAGTGGGAGCAGAACAAAACAGGTAAACGAATGTACAAGATATTTCCAAGCATTGCGAAGTGGTTGGGAATGGAGTACATGTGGCCCTCTCCAGGTTTGGTACATTTTATTACTGGGTTTGGCCATATAAGACTGATCTCTTCGCTAGACGACTGATGGATACAGGAAATTGCGATTGTGGTAGGGAGGTGATGCTGTAACACGTCGTGCTGGAGTGTATTGAGATATTGGAAGATAAAATGAACCTACAGATATTGTTGCAAGCAAGCATGGTTTATCAAATACTGTGTGACGTGGACCGATGGCATCTCCTTAATGCAATCGCAGATGTGTCCTAATACGAAAAAGTTAAGTACTTAACTGCAATGAAAAATAAAGGACAAAATAGACTGGTCAACTTAAGACAAGGGTAAAGGACGAAGAGCGACAGTGACATGACAGTAAACAGTAACATTTCCACAGATATGGATGACACATAAAAGTATGACTTAACTAAGTCAATAGGCGTAACAAAGACAATCTGGATTATCAGCTAGCTGGGTAGAATGTGGTGGGGCTCTTTAGGCAAACCGGAGCCTAGCTCTCTGGATTCCAGTAGTGTGAAATTCTGGTGAACCAGAGGGCGCTTTGTTATCAGCTAGGGAGTACAAGAGAACAACATCTTCAGACGGGAGTATCAACCCCTCACTCATAGGGTCCAGCCCACTTGGCGACAAGTGTGTGATGCTGGGCTAGAGCCGTCGGGCATCTGGTCCGTCTACCGATCCATCGAATGACTGCTCTCAGTTCAGAAACTGGATCGGCAATAACAAATGAAAGACCCTGCAGCCAACTATAAGAAGGACATGTACTTAGGTTATGTTAGTTCTAAGTCCAGAGGTGGTAATACTGTGGGTAGTAAGCAGAGCGAAATCTCCGGTACGGTGCCTCCCCAGATGGTAAAGAGGGGGATGCCCACCCTCGCTTGGGACTATTAGATCCAGAGTGTGGTGGGACACCCATCGGGGAAGAGGGTTTCGGGGGCGTAATATACATGAGGAGGACCAACTAGAAGGATAGGTATAGGAAAGAAGGACAAATAGGACTTTTAGATTCAGGTGCTTATTCTAAAGTTATTATTGTATATATATATATATATAAAAGAACATATCTAAAATATGTTATGTTAATTCAAGATGTAGATTTAGATCCAAAACTACATGCTAGGAATCGGGATAAATAGTGTAAATAAATAAATAAATAAATAAAAATTACTATCATTATGGAAGGATAAGCCCACATTTCACCATTGATAGATTTTTTGACCATGCCAGGAAATGAACCTGGGATCCTTAGCTCAGTAGACAAACACACTACCGACTGAGCTAAGGTGTCTGATCAGTGTGGTCTCTTACGTTACTTGACGAAAGTTATTATTATTATTATTATTATTATTATTATTATTATTATTATTATTAGCACCGCATCTTGCAACCTGTTTGGGTTATACACACTTACGCTAATGTGTTATGGTAGGGTGATTGTGAGATGAAATGAAGGACCTAAAGTTTAATGTGGAATCCGAACCACGGTGGAGGCCTGGCATTCCCCACATTCACAAGTTGTGATTAATACACGTCTTGTCAGAGGGGAAGAAAGGGTTTGGCAACCAGATAAATCTGTGCCGGGACCAAGGATTGAACCCCGGACACCAGCACAGAAGTCTGACACCTTACCCATAGACCTTCATGACAAAAAAATAATATGTTCGAAAACAAGGTGCTTAGGAAGATATTTGGTTCATAAAGAGATGGGGATACCAGAAAGTGGAAGAAGTTACATAATGATGAGTTATAAACTCTGTACTCATCAACAGACATTGTTAGGATAATCAAGTCTCGTAAATTACGGTGGGTAGGACATGCAGCCTGAATGGGAGAGTCTAGAACTTGGTTCAGGGTACTGATTGGCAAAATCAATGAGACAAGAGACCATTGGGATGACCTTGATGTAGATGGGAGGATAATATTAGAATGGACCTGAACAAGATAGGGTGACGACATGAGGTGCACTGGATAGAACTAGCTCAAGATAGGGGTAGGTGGCATATTTTTGTAAGTACAGCAATGAACTTAAAGAGTTTCCAATGCCATAAATTAAGCGCCAATGACAAAATGGTATTTTGTTTGTCATGTCTTACGTTATAAACAACCAAATCAACTGAATTATTAAAACACTTTTGTCATTTTTTTGTGAATTCAATGGTAATTGAAATATATAAAAATCACAAAAAAGTACAATTATGAAGACTGAAGAAATTGTCAAAAGTAATGATGTAAACTTGTGTATAAAATTGAGCACAAATCTTCCCGATCAGTGATCACTACACATTGTATCTTTGGAGAGGAGGTGAGGGTCGGTAGTTATGTAATTGTCAGTTCGTTTTACAACTCGACCTAAATTATAATCTGCAGGAAACCTGCACATGGATTCACTTAATATTCTCTTCATACCAATAAGTGTACCCCATCTCCCTTTGTAATAAAATGAGCACATTGAATTCAATTATTTAAACAATGTGTGTCATTTACTAGAATCGGTATAAAAAATTTAAAATATTTTAACAAAGGAAAATTACTCTTTGAAAAAATAAAGTTATCTTTGGTTTTTTCCTTTTTGTGTGTGACTTAATTTATAAGCTTACCTTAGTTGCAGAAGGTACAGTTCAATTTTCATGAAAAAGGTCTTATCTGACATCTAGAAAAGATAGATCTACTTTAATATATTCATACATCAGGTCCTGTAATATGCTGCTGTCACTTTTGATATAAATTATCAATACCAAAAGGTAACCATATACAGTCAACTCTGGTTTTAGTGAACTCAGTTGTAGCGAACATACGGCTACAGTGAACCTAATTCATTGGTCCCAACATCTCAATGTGTGTTAAAAAATGTGTTTATAATAAACCCTCAACTTTGGTTTTAGTGAACAGAAAATTTTAAACTTCATAATTCTTTAAAAACATCTCTTTGGTTGTTTAAACTTAAAGAACGGAATGTGAAAAAGGAATGCTGGAGAGGGGAGGGGGGCNCAGTGACCTGGCTTAAGTTTTAATATCTTTGTCTGTGGCAAGTAAAGGAAGACAGTCTTCTGAGTTGTATTGACAGAAGTTACAGGACAGTGAATGAGTCTGTGGCTAAGATTTTTCCACAATTTTCCTCTTTCCATAGGTGGGCTTTCTTCATCAAATTTATTCTTAGTAGTTTATTTTTCCTTTTTCTTTAGTTTTAAAAATTTCCTTTATTATAATATAGATTAAAAAAAAGTTTTAGTGAACTTCGGACATGGTGAACTAAATATCTGAGTTGCAGAGGTTCATTATAACCAAACCAGAGTTGACTGTACCTAAATATATTTTACAAACTACCTCAAAAAAGTGAAAAATGTCTTCCTTAAAGAGATATAAAAATAATATTATAATAAAGTAAAATTTTTCCTTTTGGACTACAAGTGTTTTTCAGTCAATACCTTGAGGATAACAAGCTAGCTAGTAGTTAGTATAGACTTTTTTTTTAAAGATAGATTTACAGATTTAGTAGGAAATTCAATAATAAATATAAATCTATGAGGGTTATCACTTATCATATTTTTATCCTAACCCTATAATTTAATGATTACTTCACAATAGTTTTAATGTTTTCTCAAACCCAATTTTTAGAGAACAAATTTTTTTTTAAATCATGTTTGTGGAGCCCAGAGCACACTAGTGATACTTTACACCTGTAAACAAAACTGAAATGTATATTGTCAAGTCTATTAGAGTTCTTCTCATTCATTCTATACAAATACTGATGACACTGTACAGGTGAATTCAGACTTAAAGAACTGTGCGCTGGCCGTGTTGTTTCTGCAGCACGACACAATCGGCGCACAGCCCTTTCAATGTGAATCTAACTTAACTCATATGGGAATGACCTGTTAGAAAATGTTTGAAGCATGACGCAGCCAGCACATAGTCCTCTCAATGTAAATCAAACAGCGGGCTTACAAGGAAACCCATATGAGAATGACCTGAAAATGTTTGCAACACGATACAGCCAGCACACAGTCCTGTGAGTGTGAATCAAACAATGGTATTACAAGGAAACTCATATAGGAATGACCTGTTTGAGATTATTTGCAGTAAAAAAGAGCCGGTGTACAGTCTTACGAGTGTGAATCCTACTTTAGAATACAAATAAAGCTTGTAAACATGTTGAGCAAAAAAAAGATAATTAGTGGAACATACAAGAGATGTGTTATATTATTGCTAGCAATAAAGAAAAAAGAATGGGTTGGAGGAAAATTGATTCAATAATTTTGAAGATATCCAAATTTCATATCCTGTGGTTGTCCAAATATAGAAGGCTGGAGATCGTTACGCTTGGATATGTAATGGATTACATAATAATTTAAGTGTAAATTTGAAGTCATCGAAATTAGAAAATATGTGGTTCAATTTGATGGGACAGTTTTTTTTTATCCAGCTTATGTAAAGTTGCCACTTTACTCCAAGTAAAACGTACTCATTTTTTCCCAATGATATGAAGAAAATATCGAGTTAACAACTGCCACACACCACGAAGAAAAAGATTATTTTACTGTGAGAACTGGCAAACTCAATTGTGCCACACGCTAATGGTGACATGGTTGCCCTTCAGGTCTAAGGCGTCACTTTCAGTGTAGAATAGACTGCCAATGACGAGGAGACAAGGTTTCAAATCTCGGTCAGGTGTACTGAGAGTGGTTTTCCTAAATAGTTTTCCACTCTCCCTCCACACAAATGCAGGTAAACTTCCTCTAAACTCAACTTCCTTCAATCCTACAATGTTAGTGTAGTTAGTAAATAGGTATTCAATCTGAATGGACAGTAAGATAATGTGCTAAAAAAATTAATAAGAAAACATCCCACATATAATAAGATACTCAACTTCTTGATCTACTCATTTGCGGTTTAAACACCAAAGTTGTTTTAGGACATGACACAAGATTCTTGCATTACTTTGCTGTCCTGAGGTTTCAAAACTTAGATAATAAAAATATTATTATTTATTCTAACTTAATTTTACCTGGAGTTCAAGTTCAAGGGCCAGAAGTCTTGTATTCATGGTAAGATATTTTATATGCACAAGATCAGGCTCTCAAAAATGATGAGAATAAAATGAAAACAAGTTATTTTATCAGAAAAACTGTTTAATGAAAATGGTAAAGTAAATGTTTACGTGGATGATAGGTAAATAAATGTCATTCTGAGCAGCACATTAACCAATAATGTACAAAGTTAGAACATGTAAACAGTGTAAAAACTTTGGGAGAAATATAATGATACCAACATTAAGTAACAAACAGCATTGTGTTGCATTATTATGTCATAACCACATTATTCAATGATATACAAACTGTGCAAAGATGTAATAAAGTGTAAAACTGCAACAAATGCCACTTTTGAAATTGTAGTGCTAACACAAAAGGTGCTTAATCTAAGAAGGGTACTCAGATTCATATTTAAATGGGGCACATCTAGAGAATAAAAATACAAACCACCGGTTTGACTCATTTAGGCCCTCCAAATTTTGGACTAAAATATTGCACCTTAAATGTTGAGAAAAATACAAAAATTCTAAAAAACAAAAACATGTACAGTTTGTTCACCCTGAAAGTTAGCAGTATAAGGTAAGCTTGCTACCTTAGAGGGTAAACGAAGGGTAGCTTCAATACTAATATACTTCATAATGTACTGCGTAAAAAAATCTTAAGTCTTTCATTTGAACTCTTCATTGTAAAAGAATGTTTAGAAGATTTTTTATCTTAACTTCATGAACAAATAAAAAAGTACAAAAGCTAATTTAAAAAAAGAAGGAATTGGTGCATGAAAAATCAAAAGGATAAAACATTTTTAAAAGTATCAATTATAGACTTATATTTTAATAAAAACTCATTTTTTTATCTCTTTGTACTGGCTCACAAAACATAGTAAACATAAAAAAAAACTCTCTCTATATATAGCTATCAATAACTTTATCAATAAAACACAGGTATTGTGCTGTAACAACCAAGAGTGGCGTGACAATTTAACGTGGCCCCATTGATTTGCACAAACCTATCTTCAAACACAAATATATTAAGTTTCAAATAAAACAAAAGTAAAAAATAACAAAATAAAAACACAAGGTTATACCAAAGCACCTAACACATCATCATGTCCAAAATGGATGTGTTAGGATTCTGTAAAAATGTTATGACTACATTCATAAAACTAATATATACAGTAAGATTAGGGTGTCTTTTCACCTTTCACATCAACAGTTAAAGAGTAACATTATAATATGAATGGCAGAACCATTGTCACTCACACATACACACAATATAGACAAAAAAAATTTAAAGTAAAAACAATAAGTGGCATGATTCTCATTAATGCCCAATTGAAGACAATGTTCAAGACAAAATGAGTGACACTATTTTAATAAAAAGTGAGATCCAATAACAGTTTGAGAATGACAGTTTCCAAGACATTCAAAAACCGAAGAACTATTATTATATTATAATGTTTCTGGTACATTTATAAAATTCATAGAAGAAATAACATTAATAAAGTGCATCCGTAAATAAAGAGAGAGTAATCATAAATCAATATAGTTTACAATTGTTACATAAAAGGAATGATTTTGAAAGTACTGTAGGGAATAAATTAATAATCAGGTTATTTATATTATTTTATAATATAAATATCAAAAACAAGTGGGGCGAGACTCAGCACAACTGTACGAGAACATCTGGAAATCTTGAACTACATCATTTAGAGGCCCTTTTAACTAAAAAATAAATTAATATTGAAGTAATAAATACAAAGAGAGTATACCTACTTTATATCTATTACTGTGTCCAGCCTGTGGCTTATGTCAAGTTTTTTATTCAAGCCATATATTTTCCACTACCAGCTTGCTAAGCCTGTAGTAGTTTAATATGCATTATAATCTAACTTAAGACAAGGACAGGCACAACAACCAGTCCTCGGCCGTTTATTTATCACTATGAAAGGGTAAACCCACAGTTTATCAAGACAATTTTTTTGACCATGCCAGGAAGCGAACCCAGGACATTTAACTCAGTAAAAAAATGCATGCTACCGACTGAGCTAAGGTGTCAGATTAAAGAGAGTATACCTACTAAGTATTCAAATTAAACATTGAAAGGAGGATAGAAGGGCAAGGCCTACACACCAAAAAACTTTAGGCCTCCAAGTTCACAATTAACAACTCAACAAACTTATAACTTGAATGGATAGTAAGATGCAGTGCTAGAAACAACACATAATTATGAAATTTTCAGGG
This sequence comes from Timema shepardi, assembly GCA_902151425.1. Classification (NCBI taxonomy): domain Eukaryota; kingdom Metazoa; phylum Arthropoda; class Insecta; order Phasmatodea; family Timematidae; genus Timema; species Timema shepardi. The sequence continues at coordinate 209,406 of CABFVX010000227.1, read as the reverse complement.
TACATCAATCAGCGTCCCCTTCTTCATCACAAAATAGTAAAATATATAATGAACTATAACCACATGATTAGAGGTAGATCATGATCACTTGGATACTGTTGTTGCCTGTTTCTTGATTTTTTTCCCTTCGCATTCTGTAATTATCTGTTCAAACTTGTGTCTTTATTCTTGGTAAATGGATAGAATATTGTATTTATATTATATATGAAATTATTATTTTTAATATGTAAATTATTGGTTGGTGTGCATAGATCTACTTGAAATAAAAGGATAAATGGTTATTTAAGGTTTAAAGTGCCTGGATTTGATTGTAAATTGGTGAGCATTAAGTTCCCACCTACAAAGCTGGGCAGAATTGTGACTATTGGGAAGAACTCGTATTACTCTGGTACTAGAGCATGAATCAAAATCTGCATTAAGCATTTGGGCATGAAGTGCTACTGGTTTGTCAGGGTCGTTGTGGTTGGTATCAAAACAGTGACCATTCATTCGTTGCCGAATGTTCCTGTGGTGAGGTGTATTTATTCAACAATGCAGTAGTTGCATCATGGCTGGTATATAAGATTTTCTGAGGAGCATTCATAATGGCCTTTCATGGGCAAGTTTGCTGTTGAATGAGGTTGAAGGTTGGTGAATTTTGCAGGTGCTGCATCTTGGTTTGTTGCATGGGCAGAAACCTTTGGCATTATGATGTTTATTGTTGTGTCTCGGTCACGCTAATTTAGCGTGAATCAAAATGTTGCAGAAATTGGCAAAGGGAGGTTGGATTTGATTATTGGAAAACTATTAAGATGATTTTGTGTGATAAATGATGAGGTTAGTATATTGTAGCCTCTGTTTAGGATAAATCTGAGTTTGTTCACAGTGGTGAGGGGTGTGTCATTGGATGGTTGTTTCTTGATAAACTCTTGAATGGATATGACTGTTTATTTAACTGTTGACTATGTGTTTAGGAAATCCTTGGGCTGTGAACACCTTGAAGAGTTGTTAACATTGCTTGTTAAGCGCTTCGTCCTCAGAATATATACACTGGTCAATGGTAGCTAAACTATAGGATAAAGAGTGTTTTACATGAAGAGGATGGTTGCTTTGGAAATGGAGGTACTGTTGATAGTTGGTGGCTTTGGTGTGGACGGTGGTGTTTATGTTTCCCTCATGGAGGTTCAGTTACATACCCAAGAATATGGCATGGTGTTGAACTAGAAAATGATATAGTATTAGAGTGATATGAACCATCCTCAATAGTTGCAATGCTTCCCAGCTTTGTAGGTGGAAACTTGTTTAACAATATTCCTGGTCTCAACATTAGATAGCCGTCTCTCCTTTTTTTTTTTAAAGGAGGCTTATGCACACCAGTCAGTCATTTCTATATAAACAACAATAACATATAATAACTAATAATATAATAATTCGATAATTGAATGTAATATAAATACAATATTCTATCCATCTACGAAGAGTCTAGAGACAAGTTTGAACAGGGAACTACAGAATCCAAGCAAAAAATTCAAAAATCAGGACACAACAGTATCTAAGTGACCACAGCCTACCTCTAGCCATGCTGCTATAGTCCAGTCTGTGTTTTACTCTCTTCTGCTGAAGAAGGGGACTGATGTACCCTGAAAATTATATAATTATGAATTTTGTTGTGTTTTTAATTGTGAGCTATGAGGCCTAAATTTTTCTGGCAAGTGTGTAGGAATTGCCATAATTTCCTCCTTTAAATGTTTAATTTAAAATGGCTGTTTAGCACCATTTTTCCTTTGTCTACTAAGCATTTATGACGTTTTAAATTTATTTTAATATCTCGAAAGTAAAATTTTCAAAATATCTCACATTACAAATTTCCCTATCAAGAAGGTATAATTATTTTAATTTATTAAAATATGATGGTTGCCAAATGAATCCTGGTTGGGTGTAATGAGGGTGTTTTAGTGGTGTGCTCACAAGCTGTGCCAGTCATGGAACATCATACTTGCCGATCTCTGAATTTTTTTTACACAATGCTTTGAAATTTATATAAGGATTTATCAAGTTATTTTTCTAAAAAATAATCTTGTTTGTGTTAGCTAAATGATATTGAAGAAAGTTTTTCCATTTGGCAATTGTTTTTAAAACAAAAATAATCAAATTATTTCATTCCCAAACATACTTGCAAAATCTTATCCACTAACAAATGAAATTTTGAACAAGTTAAAATCAAGCGAACCTAAAACATATAACACATTTTAGTTAATTTAAAATTTAAAGATTTGATATGATATCTAATAAAAACTTTCAACAACTATAAGAAGACAACACTTCAAAGTTTCCTCCATGTTTGTAGCTATTATTGTGCTTGGCACACAACGAGCCAGTTTGTCCTTCAACACTAGTTCAGGACCAAGGTGCGTGTTACACATAATTTCTGGTCATTAAATAATTTCAAACCTTAAATTGCCTTAACCTATTTTTTAGCATGTTACTTATAAGATATGTGTTTTATAAATTTAGCATTTAATCAATAAAATACAACATTCTATACTTGCACAATTGAAAAGTATTGTGTTCATTTATTACACAATGTATCTATTATAATGAACTTCGGTAGCAAGCCTCCTGGTTTGTACGTGGATTGCTGACAGCAAGGGAAAGCTATTGTCTGTTTATGTGGTATTAATTATGGAGTAAGTTAAAGGATGTTAGAGAAAACTAGGAAAAACAGGATATGCTTCCAGAATAAAAGCAACACAAGGCGATTAAGACTTTTCATTGAAGCCAGTGAATTAAAATTCTTTGAGAGAGAGTGTGAAATGTAAAATGCTATTCTTTTTCTTTTAAACTAAAGAGAGAGAAAAGAAAATGGATAAAGAATAACATTCTTTCACTGGAAATCGCTAAAATTAATGTAATGTGTTTTAAATGTGTACTTTTGGCAATCTAATTGCCTGAGAGGTGTACAGGCTATTGTCCTCACAATGCTTCTTACTTAATCAAGCAATTTGGCAACACATTTTCCCTTTAATTCATAACAGAATTTTATGAATTTCATTATGATTACAAGAATGGATGAGCTTGATGTGCATCAATAAAGTTACTTTTATAACATGAACGACTATAAAGAATCTTTTCTTCTCATTATATCTTAAAGTTCAACAATGTCAATACTTGTGGTGAAAGTTTGTAGAGTTCTATTTATAGCCCAGATTACACAGTTGTTAGTTATCCATTATATATTGAATACATTATTATTATTATTATTATTATTATTATTATTATTATTGCATAAATAAAACATGACAAAATTGTAACAACTCAGGGCCTTTAATTTTGAAACGTGCAAGTAGCGATTCGCTAGCATATTTCTCTCATCTCGCACACCCCTAATTTTGAAACTTCTGCACTGCGAAAACTGATGTCACACGATCGAATAGAGAGCAAATTCTACTCGCCAGCCTCACACCGTGTGATACAAGCCTTGTTTATCGAATAGGCAATAAAATAAAATGGATGCCACCCCCCTCTTCGGTTTTAGCTTTCTGAGAGTGATTTTGTTGAAATAAACCTACCACTATACAAAATAGGTTTACAGAAGAAAAGAATATGATTGCTTTGTACACTTTATGCAATACTTCAATAAAAATATTTGTTTGGGTGAAAACATAATCATATATTCTAATTTTATTCAAATTTTCTCAACCGTTGATTTGGTTGAGTTGGTAACGTGACCGTCTAATAATCTAAAGTTCAGGTGTACAAATCCTCACAACTTTTATTTTATTTTTTATTTACCAGACTTTAAACTTTAATTTTAAATGATCCTATTAGTAAGCATATAATATGTTTTGAATATATTTGATAGAATTATACAAGGTATTTGAACCTACGTAGACTAACATAATAGTCCTTAAAAATAATTTAAAAAGGTATTGAATTAAAAACACTAGGCCTACATTAATTTTGAAATTTTGTATGTAGGTGATTATTTAAAAATTAAATGAATGGGGTTTATGACATAAAATTGTACACATTTTAAAATAAGGCTAAGAAAGCTAATTATTATTCACATAGTAAAAAATTTTAGCGTATATTTATGTTTTACAAATAGTTGCGAAAATAAAATAATATATTACTGAATTCTTATTACAAAAACGTGATTTAAATTCAGACAAAAAAACTAAAATATTGTAACCAGGGTGGAATTGAACTCGTGAAAACCTGAGTTTGGGTCAAGCACGCTACCAAGTGTGCTAAAGTGGATAGTACTCGAAAAAACAGTTTTACTTCTAGTGATATAGCTTTGAGACAATTTTTAAGACAACAAGCTTAGATGTATACAACTGGAAAATGGTTTCCCAATGAAACTAAACAAATTGTTGTATATTATGCACTCAATACAATAATAGTGTTTACTTTCAGTTACATATATTGTATAATGGCATGTTGTGGCATCTCATCGCCTCAATCCTTTGGTACGTCATGGTTTTACAATGTTGTTGGATTGAAAACTCAGTCGCAAGCGAAACAACACTACACCGACTCGTACGACAGTAGAAATCTTTCAAAATTACCTCTGTTTCAGTATAGCCTGCGATTTGCGAGTATTTTCACAAGTTTCAAAGATAGGAGTCCAGAAGCTTTTAAAACAGAGATTTCCCCATTCAATCTTGTTAGATATAAAGAAGGTAAATAAAGTTGCAATGGGTCTCTCTCTCTCTCTCTATATATATATATATATATATATATTTCTTTCCTGAAGAATTCCAATTATATGAAACCTAGGTTTAGGTATTGAGCAGTATCAATTTTCTTTGAGTGGCAGCAATGTGAACCGTGTTCCTTTTTTCGTTGTAGAATCCCTTTAGTGTCCATTACTTTTATTTGTTCCTTTACCTTTCTAGAGTGCCATATTTTATATATAACATAATGTACACCACACTTCAAACAGTGAGAATGTTTTTT
>CABFVX010000227.1:183416-204456 GCA_902151425.1 Timema shepardi | reverse complement strand
ATATTAATTTACTTTGGCAAGTAATCGATTTAATTTAAAATAAACCTTACTTTCCGTAAGCAAGTACTCTGTGTCTAGGCCTATATTAAATTTAATGTATAGTGACTTTCAGTGTCTATTATATAATCATTTAAAGTTTGTCTCTCTCAAATGGCAATCGTTTCAAAGAGTTACTTTCGCTTTCTGTAATCTCAGTACACCAAGCCCACTATGCAGTTTTACATAATTAAATATTTTTACATAATTTACTCACTTAGAATAATCCCTGTAAAGCTAACTATAGCACATTTAAGTTTACTCATAATGGTCACCCGCATCTCCCGAGGCTGCACAATTTTGTTTTATCATGGAGAACTCATAAGAAAAAGAGATTATTTTTAACACTAGAGCTTGGATTGTGATTCTTAACCGAACACATACATGTCATAAAGCAAAAGGGCACTGAAATAGTAGGTTACGGCTGACACACATAACCTTGGATGGATGTAGGACTCAAGATTACCCCTTAAGTTGGGATGCAGAAGAGATTACAATATTTAATATTATGACAAATTAAAAGTTTATAGCATTTCTTTAAATTCTATGCTAACAACACCCACAGTATGGACTTAGACTCCTGCTACATCCCCAAAACACTAAGATCATTTCCTAAAGCTAACTGCAACTGTATCTGGCGACACTGCAATTTTCAGTAAATTTCAAACTTTTTCCAATATGTAGATCCAAATTTTGTTTCAGTGTTTTTTTGTATTTTTCCTTATTGTGAAAAAAAGATATTTACAAAAAACAAAAACAATGTTAACTAGCCTAGCTGTGAAAGTGATAAGTGTGAAGAGTGGGTGAAGAGTTATTTGTTATTCTATCAAGGTCATGGCAACTTCATTTCCCATTACTTTCATTACATTATTGTTTAGTGTTTCAGTTTTAATTTATCTATCATTTGAAATGTTGTGGGGGTGGAGGGCAAACCCCCAGAGAACTTCCCTTCTTATGACTTTATGTGTGAGCATATGTAACTAATGTTTAATATTTCGATAATTTACAACTCAAGTGTATTTCTATTCCCATTATACGTTTTGAATAGGTGTGTTTTAATTTTAATTAAATGGGCCTATGGTGTTTTGATATCTGTGAGTAGTACATGATACACCATTTTTCCCCTCAACTATTTATCTATTTTACCTCTTGCAAAGTTGAACCAAGATTTCATTGCACTCATATTTCCACAAACCTCAGTTTCCTCCATAACGCTTTCGGCCTTCTACTGTTACAAGGTTGTGTTAGGCTCAGTTGAAGAATTGTGTGTCTTTCCATCTATTTAGTAGCAAACTCAAGTAGAGGTCAAGTGGGATATTTTCAAATTCCTTTGTTAATTCATTATTATATCCTAGGTTTGTATCGCCGAATATAATAGTGGGATTATTCTTTAATAATTACCTAAATAATGGCAAAAATAGTAGACAAATTTGACAAAGAGAAATAATTTGTGGATTAAAAGTTTTATACATTTGATAAAAGTAAGAAAATATATGCAAATATCATATTGAAGTATATGTGATGTTTAAATACAAATTAATTGTTTTTTATGACAAAATATGGCAGTGGTCACTTAGTCTGTATGGCTTGATAGCGGGCTGATGCCATAAGAGTTTTTTTTTATGACAAAACTTCATATTTATTTACCATAAATTATGGTCTCAAAGAAACTATTGTATTTTGTTAAGCCTGTGAACATTCACCTCAGTATACACTTAATTTACCCTGTAAAATAACAGGCTACCTTGTATTAATCCCCTTTGATATAGCTTAAAAAATAGGATCAGTGTAATCTGTTAAAGTGAGGCTTCTACCTTTTATGATAAAGTGTAGATATTTTTTTTACATCCATTACTGTTTCCAGCCTAGGGCCTGGGTCAGTTCTTTACTCAAGCCATATATACACTATTGCAATTATTTTATTTTTATATTGAGTGTAAACATAATTTGTTTTGGTAAAATCATTTCAATTTATTGTATTAATTGTTAAAAGTTTTTAGGTTATTTTTTATTTTTAGCACTTATTAATCGATAAACATTTCAGATGTAGACAGATTTTGATTTCTTTTGAAAAATGTATTTATCTATTTAAATACCCTTTTATAAAAAAGCTTAATTAGCAAGGCAATCTTAGGAACACTTTAGCAGTAGTGCAAGTATATTATATTGATGTCTCCATTGATATTTGCAATAAAAAACATCTTTACAGCAATCAATACATCACTAAGGATCATTATTAAAAATCACAACTAAAATTAATTTAAAAATTTGAGCAAAGTAACAATTGCTTAAAAAACTATTTTACATAATTTACACAAGGAATACAGATACATTGTTGGCAAATCTGTGACAATTTTTTTTACATAACGTCCACTATTGAGTACAATGATGTTTTTCAGCTGAACATGGGCCAAGTGTCAACTTCCTGGTTCCCGCCTGTGTGGGCCTAATAAGCCTATGAGTCATGCAGGTCATGTCAGAGATTTCTATCCCCCCTTCACCATCTTCCATACTACAAGCCGTTAGTAATAATAATATAAATGGGTATTTTTACGCGAAAAAATATATTTTGTTTGTTTACAGTATTTTAAATTTGGACTATTTTACTTGAAACGTGATACTTTTTGCACCAGATTTAGAGATTTTCAGCATTACTGAGTTGGCAACACTTAAGATGGTGCAAGCTATGAGCAGTTTTGTTCAAGCATACGAATTTTTGTTTAGCTTTCGTTGTAGTCTTTATATTTTTAGTTCGGCTGGGTCTTTTGTTTATCTTTCGTGTTTTTTATATTTAATACAATTTAAGTTCGCGTGTGACTTGTGTTTACCATTCCTTGTTTTTATATCTAATTTCTTTAGTTCGCGCGCAACATGTGTTTACTTGTTTTGTTTTTTATTTTAGCTAAGTGGGGCTAGGACGGGATATTATCTGTTTGCAATGGCGTCTAAACATCCATGTAATTTATCTAACACTTTAATTCCAAAGAAAAACAGAGAATCAATTAGTCTGGCTATTAAAATGGACGTAATACAGCGACTCGAATCCAGTCAGCGCGGTGTAGACATTGCTGCAGCTTTGGGCCTACCTGCAACTACTATTCGCACTATAGGGAAAAATGCCATGAAAATTAAGTGCAGTGTGGAAAACTTTTCAGGGCTCAGTGTGATAAAGGTCAGACGTACAAGAAACGAATGCATTGAAAGGATGGAGAAAATGCTTTCGCTGTGGATTGAATCTCAAAACCAACGTAGTGCCCCATTTACTTTAGCCATTGTTCAAAGTAAAGCTAAATCTTTATATCATGACGTGTTAAAGCCTAAGGACAGTGAAGGCTCTAAAGAAGAATCTTTCAGTGCCAGCCGAGGGCGGTTCGATGGTTTTAAGCCCCGGTATAACTTTCATAATATTAAAGTGACTGGTGAAGCTGCAAGTTCTGACAACATTTTGGTGGAAGCCTTTGTTGTCGAACTTCAAAACATCCTTGAAGACGGCGGATACTCACCAAATCAAGTTTTCAATGTTGATGAGACCGGACTGTTTTGGAAACGTATGTCTGCCAGAGCTTACATTTCACAGGAAGAAAAGACAGCACCAGGTTTTAAAGCTGCAAAAGATCGTGTCACGCTGTTGCTAGGTGGGAATGCATCTATCTGGTGACTACAAGATGAAGCCACTCCTGATTGCCAGATCAGAGAATCCATGGGCTTTGGAAGGAAAGATGAAGGAGCAACTTCCCGTTATTTACAAAGCCAATAAAAAGGCGTGGATAACTGGTGCCATGTTCTGTGAGTGGTTGAAAGTCTACGCAATACCCGCGTGGAAAAGGTACTGTGCAAAGGAGAATTTAGATTTCAGAATTCTCCTCCTCATTGATAATTCTCCCTCACATCCTTATGACATTCCTGACTTGGATGAGCATGTGAAGATTGTTTTCCTCCCTCCCAATACTACGGCTCTAATACAATCAATGGACCAAGGTGCAATTGCCACTTTCAAGCGATACTACTTGCGATGTACGTTTGAGCAACTTGTTGCAGCTACAGATGGGGAAGACAAGACCAGCATCAAGGAGTACTGACGGAGCTACAATCTCTTTAACACCATCAACAACATATCCATGGCTTGGCAAGAGGTTTCCCATACATGCCTCAACGCGGTGTGGCGAAATCTATGGCCTGAATGCGTCACAGATTTTAAAGGATTTGAAGAGATTGTGCCAAGTGCAAACACAAACCTCCTCAACATTGCTCGTGAAGCAGGCTTCCAGAATCTGGAAATGGAGGACATAGAAGAGGTGGTGGACGCCGAGATTGAGGAACTCAATAACGAGGAGCTACAAGAGCTGGCCCAAAATCCAAGCCCTGAATCTGACAGCGAAGAGGACAAGCCTTCATGCACATTTACTACGAAGAGCATGGCTATTGCATTTCACCGCATTCAAGGAGGACTTCAGATGTTGGCCGATGAAGACACTAATGTAGAACGCTGTTCAAGAGTTCACAGGACTGTCATGGAGGGCCTTACATGTTACCAGGAAATTTACAAAAAAAAGAAATGTGCCGATAAGCAACCAACTATTCGTGCATTCTTTCAACCAATGTCCACCATGGTGACAAATGAGGGGTAATAAGATTATGAGTGGTGAGCCAGTCCCATCCACGTCCCGAAATTAAATGTATTCCTGTCCTGAGCTGTTTCCGCGATATGATACATGTATTTGTAAGTATTTTGGGGGGCCTTGGAACCTAACTCCTACACTTAACATTGATTCTTATGGAAAAACACAACTTTTATAAAGTTGTGTTTCTCAGGAACATAACACAACGTTATAAGAGGATTTACTGTAAGTTGTTTAAACTATTGAAAATACTAATGAAGAGTGGAAATGCCAAAGGTTCTAATTGTCATTTTTCCATAATTTCATTTTATTGCCCTAACACACTAGGTACCCAGGTGAATAGTTCCAAGTGCCATACTTCCTTAAATAGTTGTAAACCCAGCTAAGAGATAGCATTTGTTCCAACTCCACATAGGCTATGCCTGGCAAAGGTTCCAAGGGCCAGCAAGTATTTCATCATTGTATGTATTGTCCATGTGATCGGCTGTTGTTTAACTAAAGTTTGTGGCATTGCTACGCTTATGTTTACTATTATTTTGCATTCAAGAGCTTATTAGTGTTAAGAGTTATTTTACTAATTATTAAGTGACCAGTGCAAGCTATTATTTGGGATCGAGTTGGAGAAACAACTTAAAAAGAGACGTAAAAGTTACATACTTGTAAATATTAATTAAGTGTAAATTTACTGTTTTAAATACTACACTACTATACTAATTACAAGTGATGACAACAATAAAGTGTAACCTATAATGATCAGTTTACTTTTAATAAAATATTATTTTATTCTATTTTACTGAATGTTAATTTCTTCCAGGTGACGTGCAAATGTAATAACAAGTGCCAAACAATTACACATGAATGGAAATTAAAGCTCTTTGAAGATGATCATAAATTGAATTAAAATATGCAGGGGACATTTTTTATGGTACTTATACATGCTGTTCCGGTCAATCGACGTCAGCACGGGAAGTAAGATGATCCTATTGATAGTCACAGACAATCAACAATGCACTACAAAATTCCTGGTATGGATGGAGAAATCATTAATGTATGCAAGCAAACATTCCAAACTATTCTTCAAATAGGCCACAGAAAAATACAAACTCTGCAGGAAAAAATTGAAGCTAGGGGAAACATACTATGAAAGTAAGAGAGGAATGAACAAAAGAAATTTAAAAAAAAATCAATGTAGACAGAGAAAATGTTAAAATGCATATCCTACCATTTCCAAAAGACGAAAGTTACTATGGAAATGGAAAATCGACAAGAGAATATCTCAGTCTGGATTTAAACTACAACCGAATGTGGATTTCTTTTAAAACAAAGTATCCAGAAAGTCTTGTCTCTTACAAGTTCTACCGCAAAGTTTTTAAGAAGAGCTTTCCAAATACGTTTTTCCACTGTCCAAGGACTGATATGTGTCAGAAATGTGATGAGTTGGCTAAGCAAATTAAGACCTCAAAAGATGAAGCAAGTAAAGCAATCAGTTCCCAAATTGTGAGTTCTCTAAGGTATTCATATATCTTAAACCAGTTTTGCTTGTGCCTAATTTAACGCACAGTAATATGTACTATTCCCGTCAATTGAATTGCTATAACTTAGCATTTATATCGGGGATAGATACCAGACCTACACGTGTATGTGGGACAAGACAGTTGCCGCCAGAGGCAGTAATGAGATCGGATCCTCTTTGCTTCATCTTGTTAATCTTTACAATATTTAAAAAAAGGATAAACTTATCCTCTGGTGAGATAACTGCGCAGGACAGAATAAAAACTGCACCTTTGTGTTTTTGATGATGTTCCTGGTACAGATCGGTCAGTTCAAGGAGATTACTCAAAAATTTCTAGTAAGTGGGCACAGTTTCTTAAGTTGTGATGGGGATTTTGCTCTGAATGAGAAAAGGAAATAGCTCTGTACCAGTTTTGTACCTACTGATTTACATAGAGTAGTCAGATCTCAAAGCTCTTCAATATTGTTGAAATGAAAGAAAATAATTTCTTTAATTTAAAGGTTGCCGCAGATTCAATCATAAATACCAGCAAGTGCCAAATATCTAAAATGAGTATGATCAAGGTGTCAACGGATCATCCTGGGCAAATTTCATTCAAGAAAACATACAGTGATTTGGAAAGTTGGAAGCATATCAACGTAATGAAAAAAGGAAAATTTGTCTGTGACTTGAAGAAGATAACTTTGGAATCACTAACCACCCCGAAATTGCCAGAAGTCAAGAAGAAAGATCTCGCAAGTATGATTCCGTTCTTGCCTGAAAGGGTTAGACAGTTTTATTAACAGCTTTGCAGTTCATAAGGATGGAAGATGATTTAACATGGCAGTCTTATTAGCTGATAAAGCTTATGGCAGTTAAATTTTTATTTACGGAAAGTAATCAAAATATTGAACAACTTTTCAAGTGTAATTAATGCCAATGATGTACTGTATCATAAATAAATTTTGGTTTAAAATACTAATGAAATATATATAATATACAATGTTTTTTGTCTTTCCTGAATAATTTACTTTTTGGCACTTATAACCTTTGGTATTTCCACTCTTTGCTTAATAAAATGCTAATCATCAACGTGATAATACATAATTAGTGCAGATATTTACAAGTCGTCTGCTTGTGACTTTAGTGAACCCTAGCAATTCTAAAAGTGACTAAATCTACTTTACTATATTTATATTATAACATATTTATTATCTGTGAAATAATAAAACCCATTTTAAGAGTTGGGTGAAATACAATACTTTCTAAATCAGAATCTTTATTTAACCTACGAATCCCAAATATTATAAAAAAATTAATGAACGTAAGAGCAAATAGAATAGATAAAATAACTAAATGTATTATTTATCTTATAATAACACATTAAAAGGGTTCACACTGTTTTATTAATACAAAATTAATCATGTTTTCTGGGTTTTCCCATTTTTAAAGACAATTTAGAGAATGGTAAAATGACTAGTGTGCAGTCATGTTATCGAATCAGTGTGATTATTTATTCAGTTGGCTTTTTCTTCTGTGTAAATACCTATTATATAAACAGTGCAGTTTAATTTAGCATTTTATTTTTTATACTTCCTGAAATTAATAGGTCATAGTACTAAAAAAACAATGTTAGAAACCTTACAGAATATTTGTATTGTTACATAAAAAGTTCCACATATTAATTGAGGTTTTAGGGCTTTAGTATAAAAACTTAAATAAAAACACCATAGTGATTGATATAGCTATGAAAATAACTTGGAAGGTTTCCAACTATAATTGTTTTAGAACTGTGAATTGTAAGTTTCCGAAAACATAAATAGTGCACCAAACAAAACAAACAAAAACTTTAAAGTGTATTTCCTTAACTCTTTTTGTTTGATAAAGGCAACGATGCTGAACTATTACTCTCTTTGTGTTTAAATGTGTGTTAGATTATTTATACTTTAGAAGACAGAAGATGTCACCTTTTTGCATTGAATTCTTACCACATTTTCCCTCTTTCNAGCTCTTTCCCTAATTGGAGATTCTTGATTAAATTTACACTTATTAGTTTATTTCCCTTTTTCTTTATTTTGATCAATTTTCATTATTATAAAATTATTTATTCATTGGACCACCCTTTTGTTAAACACCTTTATATTTACAAATTAGGACGAATAATCAAAATGTGAACTTCATTGCAAGTTACTGTTAAAATATATTAAATCTGATTTATTGGTGATTAAAGGTTTCAAACTCTGTTCTCTTTTGACAAAGAAGTGGCTTGATGTATCATGAAAATTACTGTGTGTCGTGTTTTGTATGTGAACTTTTGAACCTAATTTGTTGGTGATACACAGTGATGCAGAGTAAATAAATAAATAATAATAGTAATAATAATAAATAATAGGTTCCCTCCCCCCCTAATTTATGCATTGATCACCTCAATTTACTTGTTTATACATCCATTCTATGTCCATTTTTTTCAACCTAAGTAATATAACCTCAAAATATACATTTTTTATATAACTGCCTACTAATGTTTCTGAGTATCTTAGCTCTCACTTTCATTGACTACATTTTTGTTTTATGTTTGGTTATCACTTATTTCTGTAACAATAACTCAGAGTAATCTAAAGCCGCACACACACAATAAGCCAACAAATTCATTAGCTTAATGTGTATGTAGAAACAAACACCAGCAAACGCATTCATTCACCTTCGAAAAAATTTGCCCACTGGTCGGTATATCAAAGGATGTTCACTAGTAGGCTGTTGATAGTGTGCCCGTAATAGGGAACATCAACAGCAAGTTGAACAGAATATTGTTTTTATGTGTGGCTATGGAGTGGAGTAATACTCTTGTATTACAACTCACCGATTTATACCGCAAACATGAGGGTCTCTGGAATCCAACATACAGCGATTATAAGCTTATATTTTTAAAAAAACCTAGACACCTGGAATTAAATAAATGAACCATTAAATGTCCCACTATAGGGCCTACCGTTCTCTACTTTAAAAACGTTAAGTCATCCACAAACGCCGTTTTCTTTTTCTAGGTTGAACAGCTTCTTCACTGATTATTATATATATGATTGAAATTAAATCTTCATCAGTCATAATGAAAAGTAGTGCAACGCCAACGCTTCAACAAGACAACTAGCCAAAGTGAGGGAAAATACACGAAAACATTCGATTCGCTTAATGTGGGCGGCAAGGCAAATTTTAACCCAAACGCTGAACAAATTCGACCAAATGCATTCGCTGCCCTTCGTTCGTCTAGTGTATAAGTGATTTAGTAAGAATCATTCAAGATAAAGGGTGTGGCATTTTCTTGTACTAGCATAGAAAATGTATTTGCATACAGTGATATTGTTATTACTTTGAAATAGTGTACACAAATGCTTCTGTATTCCTTGCCAATAATATGAGTCAGATTATAAACATAGGTTAAAGTATAATAGAAACAAATATATTAAATGGCATTAACAAGTTCAAAATGTTTTTAAATTTAAATGATATAAGACATATTTACATTTTAAAAAAAATCCAAATAGCAAGATAAGAAAATGCAAACATCATTAAACATAACTAGTTTCAAGCTCTTAATAGTATTAATATAATTTTTATTAGTATCATTAGTTAAGGGTGCTTCTGGAAGAAAAAATAAATATATTATATAAGTTTTATCATTAGTGTTTGGAACTTTTATATCTATGTAATAATTTTATTTTGTATCATTTGAACTGTGTTTAATGTTTTGTGATGGTGCAGACAACTTTGTGTTTAGTGGTTATATGTGGTGTATGTGCATTTTCAAACGTTGTCTCGGCCACATACCATGTGCATCTCGGTTTTCAGCAGTGATAGTGTGTTGTTTTGTCATATTTGAGACCATCGGTAGCTGGATACACTTTAAAAATGTCTGCATATAAACTTTTAGAACAGGGCTAGATGATGTATCACCATGTGTATATTTCACAAATAATAAATTGACAAATTCGTGTGCGCACGGGTTTATTGTGACCACCAAAATATTATGCAGTCCACTTCACTACCAAACATTTGGACCACCTGGCGTCTCGTATTTTGATTACATTATAATTTATTTCCTAATTGATAAATATCTGAATTGTTGTGTTTACTTGAATGTGTTCTTTTGGACTAACCCAGTTTATGGCATAATTCACATATGCAAATACACAAGTGTATAGGGCTTAAAAAACTCAAAACTTGTTGTATCTGCTGTTTACAACTATTTTGTTTGCTCTTTATTGTAATTTGCATGTGTGAATCAACATAATGATATTTATAATATGTTCATTTAGCTAAAATAGTAGCCATAAAGTAAAATTAGACACTTTCAAATGCTAGAATGCGGACCTACCCCACAGTGAAACACTAACATTTTGTTCATTGATAAATGCAGCCGAACATATTAAGCAAACTTTTGCTATAGATAAGAGTGTTTTTAAAAAATGTGTTTTCATGTTTCTTGTTTATTTTGCGAGTTACTAACCCCACAATGCCAAATACAGTATTTGACACTACAATAATCAAGCTCACACACGTCCAGTGCCAAATTAAACACGCTCAAACTTTAGCTAAAGCCAGTGATAACTCGAAGTTCAATAACTGTGAGGTATTTAAAATTACTTGTTTGGATCAAAATGCGTTGCGCGAAGCCTTTCATGCTGACCACTTTACAGTATAGTTCAAAAGAGAAAATTCAAAACAAACTTGATGCAAAAGCAAACAAAATGAGATTTGTTGACTTTGACATTGTGTATTGCTACATAATGTCCCCCTTAAGAGTGTGTGAATGCCATAAAGTGTCTCGATTCCTTGATGCAATAGTGATCTACATCAAGTTTGACTCGCATAAACCTTCTAACCATCCAGTTTAGCTAGCACATTTCAATGGTGATCTAACCTGTGGACAAGCTTTTATAGTACATTTGAAACTCTTGTTGCCAAATACATCACTATCTCAAATATTGAGAGACTAACCTATCTTAAGTTATCAGTGATTGGTTAGTCACTGTCAATAGTGTAGGCCTTGTCACTCACCAATGAGAATTATTCTGTGGCATGCTATTTGTTAGTAAGATGTTATGATAGTAAACGTCTTAGTGTGTCGCAACACATCAATGCCTTCTTGCTAATTCCACTCATGTCAGCTGAGTTTCCTACCTTGTTGCACTTCTTACTATCTATACTGAGGGAGAATTTAGATGTGTTACGTTACATGCTTTGGTGATTCCTGTAGTTCACTGGGATTTGATCCTTCTCCATCTGTTCACCAAGGAATTAAACATCAAACTTCACACAAAGAGTGGGAGCTCACTTTCGTTGACATTGAACTAAACATTATTGACAACTTAAACGTCTTTGAAATACATTTTCAGTCTTATCAAATCCATATCACAGTGAAAGGTCAAACAACCCTTAAGGTCAACCTTTAGTGGCAGCAGTGTTTGATATCAACCAGAGTCGTTCATGGTTAACACGTCAACTGTGGGTCTACAGTGTGATTTATGTAATACCCATTAAACAAATGTTCGGAGTAGAGCAAGAACCCGAGAGAATGCCTAACTTTGGTCAAGCAATCTAGGCTTTGCCTAAACTTCTTCACCAGATCGCATCAATCTGCACAATGTCCGTCATTCTCTTGTGTCAAACTTGTGATGTCAAGCATCAATCTGCACAATGTCCGTCATTCTCTTGTGTCAAACTTGTGATGTCAAGCATCATTCCTCTCTAAATGTTTCAGAAATGTCTGATTCTAGCACACTTCATAATCACTCATCAGAACTAAACAGGCCTAGAAACCCAAAATAGTGCTGTAGCTCCAACCAACATCATTGCATCTTTTGCGGAAGTAATTCACCAGTTGAACATTATGTTGTCCATGGTGCTTGTGGAGGCAGAAGACATATCAGAATGTTAGCTGACAAAGCCAATCTGGATCTTTAAGTTAGCCACATTCCATAGACATAACACTTTTCATCTCCAAAAGTGAAAGTACTTGGTTTATTAATTTGAAGAAATGAGAAAACATTTCTCCCATAGAAAGCCATCTAACTGTGTTGTGAAGTAAAAGTTTACCATACTCATTTATTTCCTCTTCAAAAAATTACTTAAATGCTCTTCGGTTAAGTGCACATGATCATATCATACTGACACAATGTACAACTATAATGTGATTAAAATTCATGTCTCTATTACACTAAGCCTCTAAGTGAATGATGCAGCGATATGAAAATAGCTTTTGTTCAAAATACTGTTAATGCAAAGAAACACAGCTATATTCTATTCACGGTAGGAATTACTCTCTGAAAGGTCTTTTTTCCTATCAATATCCTACTATATAGTAGATTTATAGTAGGGAAAAAGACCTTTCAGAAGTCAATTCCTACCGTGAATGGAATATATTTTCTCTTTCTTAGCATCGCCGGAGCACCATCGGTGCATATACTTTCAAGTTAATCCCATTCAAGTTTACTCCCATCTAGATTACATTTTACAATGCAGTTTCTTACTTCCTCAAAAATATCCATTCCAGTTGATGAGGTCGATGATTGACGTAGCCCTAAGAGTTCTTGAAACACATCAACACATCATTTATGCACCTTACAAACACGAGCAATTGAGCATAATTAGTATCATCACAGCTCTCGTCTATTGCAAGGGAAAGTATTTGGAAATATCAGTTGTACGTTTTATTTGTTTTGACACATCAGGGTTGCTACAAATACACAGAAATTGAAAATTTCCTGACTTTTGGGCAAAAATCTACAAATGGTCTCCATACATTTTAAGAACAAGCACTTCAGCCCATATTACTCAACTATATAGTTTTGGTGAACATTATGAGCACATTATGTGCATTCATCATCATCATCATCATCATCCGGCGTTTCCGCATCTGCGGGTCATCTGGCACATCCTCTTACGTTCCTGTCAATCTCTTCAAACTTCTCTCTCAGCCATGCGTCTCTAATTCACTCCTTTAGCTTCCATGTCCTTCTGCGCTTGGTCCGTCCATCTTATCCTTGGTCTTCCACTAGGTCTTCTACGCTTCGCTTTTTTCTATAAGGCTTTCTTAGGCATTTTGTTGTTCTCCATTCTCCTTACATGACCTAACCGTAGCAACCTTTTTCTCTTCAATGTCTCATCTAACAATATAACTTTTAAACCATCACTAATTATTTCATTCCTTATCCTGTTTCTTCTTATTACATTCTCAATGCTTCTCAGGAATCTCATCTTTGCTGCCTGCAATCTACTTAAATCTATCTTCGTCCATGTGCATGTTTCAGAGCCATATGTCAGTATTGAATGATAACATGCCTTATATAACAAAGTTTTGGCCTCTTTTCCTATATTCCACCGCCAGATTATATCTTTATGATCATTAAGAAAGCTAAAGGAAATAAGGTGTATTTGACAAGGACCTGTGAAATTTTCAAGCCAAGCCTAAATTAGATACTCAAACTTTATAGGCTCCATTTACAGCTTCTTGAGAAAGTTAATTTCTTTTCCTTGCAGTGTGTGTCAGATGGAGACATTGTTTACTCTTCTTTATTCTTGTTGGAGATGTGGTTTGTGAAATAATATCTAGTTAGAGGGGGGAGCAAGGAAGAGTGTGAAAAAACCCAGAACAAAGAGTGTATTGTGCAGATGGCCATTGGAATGTTAAGGTCAGCAAATGAGTAAATAAGTTGTTAAATGAAGGAGAGTATGAAGAGTAGATAAAAAAATTAATAGGAAAGGCATCTCTCTGTAGGGCTGTTAGAACACAAATAAACTTAGTGTATGAGTTTATCAAGCACAGTGTGAGGCAAAAATGTTCTAAGTATATCTAAAAATCATTATAGCTATATCTCATCACTCTGGTTGGTGGTCAGCACAAAGTGAACGCAAGGGCAGGGAATTGAAGGGATGAGGGAGTGTTTACATATTTGAGAACTACCTGAAAATTTCGCTCATGATCAACTCTAACTAAAAAACTTGAGCTCACAGATCCCTAGTGTTTGATTTCTTTCAAAGTGGTTTAAAATTCAGATATACATATTTTTTCCCTTTTCAAAATGATTAAATGTTTACGGTGTAGACTATACAGTAGAGGCTTTTTTCGGGTCAATAAAGTAATAGTCCATAGTTTAATTAACATTAATGATGTTATAGTGCAGTATGTAAAATATAAATATACACTATCAAATTATTTCATGACATGCTGAGCTTGCATGTTCTTATTTTGCTTTATGAAAACAATAGATATGAGTGTCAAATGACTGAAAATAACAAAAATCAAAATACAAGAAGGTCAAAATCCACTTACCAAAAAATTGCAGGCCTACAGAATAACAATAAACACACAAATTTTGGTTAACATATAAGTTTTAGTATTACGCTGGGCAGAACATTCAACATGAATGGAAGAAACTAGAACCACATTTTTAGTATTGACAGTCAAACCTAATGGGAAGACCTACACGCAGATGAGAATAAGTTGTAATGAGATGGACTGAATAGAACTTTTATCAAGATAGGGATAGGTGGCATATTTTTCTAAGTGAAGCAATGGACTTTAGATTTTCTAGTGCCATGGAGTAGGTGTTTTATTATTTATTTAATATTCAGATAAGATTCCAAAAATAACCTTTTCTCCAGCACAAAAGTAGAACACGCATAGTCATATGGTTCTTGTTATTACCTGTTCATAGGCACCGGAATTGAGCTAATTATAAAAACATCTCATTATATTTTAGTCTTTGTTCAACTTCTTGTACTGAAGAAAACATCCAACAAAGCCTGACATTTTATTTCTTATTTTGTGGTTTTAATGTTATTCTGTGTCTCTCTTGCTGTCACCTTATTTATTTTTATTTTATCACCTTTAATATTCATTATACTTGTATTATCTTCATGACACAAGCTCAGGGTTATTTGTGCTTGGGACCACACTTGTACCAAGTTGGAACTAGGAAATATTGTCCCAAGTACTAAACCAAACTCATAGGTCTCCAGGTGTGGTAGGGTAGCGCATTAATGCATAACGCCTTAACAGTATGGGCCATGGCACAGCACCAAGCTTGCTTTATAAAAATGGTAAAATGTAAAAGAAATATCTTCCCTTATTTATCTATATTTAGTAAAATACCCCTTTGAGTGCGAAATTAATAATAAGCATCTCAGTTTTGTCAGAATCATCCCTGGACACTTCTAATGAACAAGGAGATATTACAAAAAACAAAATAATTACAGTTTTAGTCTTAGATGTTGTATTACAAATTTGCTAATTTTATACTTGTGGCATTATTTAACCTGGATTCTAATACAATTGTTTTATTTGAGAAAACCATTAAAAGAGTACAGAGTACATATCATTACTCAGAAATCTCCTTTAACATATTCTCTAGGGAAGGGGGATGTAGGTATTATAACAATTAAATATTCTTAAAAGCTAATTTTGTTGTCATGATTATGATATGTGGAGACTTGAAGTGTGACAATGTTGTTTGAAATTTGAGGAAAATAACTAGTACAGAAAAAATTATCTTTGCAAAAGTAAGATAGTAAATAGTTTTATTGTTTAGTAGGATTTCTGATAACTCCTTAACTTGAAATAGATAGCACCTCCATATCACCCATGATCCTCAGTTTTTTTGTTAAATGACCAGAAAAAATGGTAAATTTATAACATTATAATTCCATATACATTTTTTAGTAGGGATGTGCTAAACTAAAAAATTCATGATCAAGACGAGAAAAAAAAACTTCTTGATCTTATTTCAAAAGTTCGAGAAAATTTGGGGGAGGGGGGAGAAACTAAACTAAAAGATTTACAAACCAAAGCAAGAATTTGTTAATTTTTGTAATATTTGGTAATATCGTGAAGACCCAAAAATTAGGCTGTACTTATTGCCCAAAAACAGACTTTATAAAACCATGTGTTGGATAATTGCACTCTTGGCTAAAACATAACAAATATTACAACTTTAAAGACTGCATATAGCTATATCAATATAATGTATTGAAATAGTTAATAATATTTACAACACATGGTGCTTTTTTTAACACTTTTCTTCAACAGAGTTATTAAAAATAGATGGACTTTGACCTAATCGTAAAAATATAGCTTGGAGCCAGAATTTTAAAGATTTTTTATTGCAGCTTGTTGGTCACTATTATTTTTCTATTGGGTCAAGAAATTAGTGTAGTTGTTTACTAAGTTTGGAAACTTATACATGACCAATAATCTAGACAAAAGCATCTCTTTGCATTGATTAAGAAATAGGTAGTTTAAAAAACAAATCTAAAAATATTAGTAATAGGAGCATTAGTAAAAAGGATAATAAGTCTAATTGCTAGCTTTTTTTTCTTTTTAGAAAGGGGTGGAAATTTATTAGCTCTAACTTTAGTTCGTCAAACAGTGAAAATGTTTTAAAGAGTAGAGGCATGATTAATAAAAGTTTTTTTTTAACCAACTATAAGAATCAGTCAAAATGTCAATAGGATTTTAGCACTCCATAAAATCAATATTCGTTTTAACAAACATAATTAATAATGCTTTTTAGCCTCAAAAGAAGTTTTCTCGCCTCGTTCTCGATATGTTTTCATATTATCACCTCAATCTTGTCTCTAATTGAAAAAGTGATTCTCGCACATTCCTATTTTTTTGGCAATATTTAAATATATATTATATACTGTAATTAAATTTCATTATGAATACTTTTTATAACTTGCTGCTATTAACACATTAAGATATATAGCAATAGATGAAGTAGCTCTATATATTTTAACATATATAAATTAGTGAAATTTGTGCGTTTTGTATATATGTGACTCTTAAATTATGGAACATTTTGTAACAGATGCAAATTTTATATTGTACTTGTCTCTTCATAAACATGGTCATCTTCACTATTTACAAGCAACAATGCAAACATTAACTTTGGTGTCTGTCTACTATGATCATTATTATCTAATGATTTAATTTTCAATTTACATGCACTATTAACATCACAACTTTGGTTGACTTTTTCTTTTCTTTTTTGCGGGTTACCACCTTTCAAAGCTATATCATTTGTCAAGAAATGTGAGTTGTGTGTTCAGATAAGTTAATGAATAGTTTTTTAAAGGAATTAATTAAACTATTACAAATTATCAATGTTAAAACATATTTAAAAAAACTAGTTTGATATCCTGTTGTTTAGAAATGTTGTTGTAGTCTAATAATTTATAAGCCAATATAGAATCTCTAGCCTTTAAGTAAGGATTGATAATAAGTGGAACAAAATGCTAAATTCATAATTTTTTTACAAGATTAAATTTGTAAAGAAACAAATAAAGTTATGTGTTGTTGATAACAAAACCGCTAAAAAAAAATAAAGGTCTGGTAACAAAGTTAATCCTTTCATAACATGTTTGTAATTTATCAAGAAAAAAAAAATCTTATACACACCATGTAAAATGCTTTGAAAATTGCACATAGTATCTCTACAGAATCATACAAAATGTGAAACTAAACAATTAACGATAGTTTGCATTACACTTTAGGTACACTTTTGGTGACATTCTTTGATTTCAAGTAATGTTTACAAAACAAATGTAGTCATTGTGATTAAATCACATGACAAGCCTTGAACATTATATATTGGCACTCTTACACATCACATTATGACTATTCTGGCGAGAAAGACAACAAACCATCCAACAACTTTCTTCTTTGCTAAGAGAAAGAATCCATTCATTCACGATAAACATTCAAAGAACCCCAATTACATGGCAATAACGTTTAAACAAAATGAAATGTCGGAAAACACTTGTGTAGATAAAAGTAATGTACACAGACAGATGTGCCCTCGCATAACTACCACAAACTTGTGTTCTTGTTAAGAGTAGAGATTTGGTGGTTCTTGGTTAAGGAATGTTAATATCAAAAAGTGGATGAAAACTTTATGACTATTTCATGCTAAAATTTTAAAAATCCAAAGCTAATGAGCTGTTTGGTTTGTGTCTAAAAATGGCACACGCTGCACTCACCCAAGCCCCTCACTACAACCTGTCCAGTCGGAAACTATCCTCTGTGGCCGGATCTGTGATCGCGTTGATGTCCGGGTCTGTCAACATTTGCAATCCATCAAAGTCGATGGGACCAAGGCCTTCTCTTAATGCTTCATCTGAAGGAAAAAGGTCAGTGTCGAAGGAACCCGACATCGCCGAGCCCAAGTCTTTGACAAACTCTTGCCTGGAGAGGTCATCTCCTGTACTTGAAGAGAAGTCTATTCAAACAGTATAGCAATAAAGCATCATCATGAGATATTTTCATTCAATACAAAAATGTAACCATGATAAACTAGCAAAAAACAAATTATGATTCAGGCTGCCAAATTGACACATTTTTAAAAAATAAACAATTCAAGTCTCTTGCTCGGAACACAAGCATTATATTAATTTAGTATTGTCACACACACAAACTCTAGAAGAGAACATTTAGATTAAATGCAGGGCTTTAAGCACTTTAACCTCATTAAAAAAAGGAACTAAAGGACCAAAATTTTCAAAAAACCAGACTTTAAGGAACTAGCATTTTTTGCAAGTTAAAGAAAATAATCGAGCAACTCGGATTTTTTGTGTGTGTTAAAACGCCCAATTATATGCCAGTTAATAGAACATCTGAAATGTATGTCAAATGTTATATTGATTCATTATTAAATGGAATAAAATAATAAATAGTTTACTCTACAGGTTATTTATACTAGATATTATTATAATTTTGAATTGTTGTTGTGTGTTGTGCAGCTGCTAGTTGCTTGTATGCTTTTTATCGGCATGCCAGTAAATCACATGGTGTTATATTTTCTTGTGCTAGTGACACAAAGGGAGTGATGTGGGGTGTTGAGTGACTTGCGAATGGCTGGCCATGTCCAAACATACTCTGCTAGTAGCTGGCGTGTCAGTTAAATAAAGTGTTCAGTTTTCTCAGAAGTACATATCTGATGTCATTTTAAGATAATTTTTGTTGCCGCTTACTTTTTCTTGTCACATTTCTTTTAATACACAATTGGAAGCGCTATAACTTAAATGTCTAGTTATCCAATTTTTCTCCCAAATCAGTTTGTTTTGTTACTTTTTTTGTTGAACTTTTCTAATAGAATTTACATTAATTATTACTGCTATCACTCAAATCAGTTTATTTCTAATTTCTGAAACTTCCATTTCTGGCAGCTACTAGTATAGGACCGAGAATAGTTCAAGCAACAAGCATGCCTTTAGTTAGCATGTGTAATCGTGCCTACTGGTATGCCAAGTACTCCCTAAAAGTATGCTATTTCCCTGACATGTGTATCAGCGGCTTAAGGATTAAGTGGTTTTGATATGTTTGGTGGATACAGGAGATTTAAATGTCAAGGCAGTATTTGGATAGAAAGTTGCAGGGGAGAAGACAGTCGGGTGTCCTAAGAGGTGGTTGGACCAGATTAAAGAAACTTTGAGAGCAAAGGGAAGACATGGGAATTTTAGTTAGAGAGGAAACACATCAAGAAAGAAATAAATGAAGGCACATCATTTGAAAAATTCCTACCCAGCTTGCTGGAGGGCTATAATGATGATGATGATGATGATGATGATGATGATGATGATGGCGATGGTGATGATGAACCCTGATTTGTTGATTGAAAATGGGGTGAATCCCACTTCAAAAAAATCTTTATTCAAGATAGCATAGCTTAAAATTATCTTTGATTTGGGCTCATTTCTCTGTTTGTTTTGATTTCAAAAGAGTTAACAAATCTAATACATTTACACGAAAAGAGTATCCTACAATTGGTGAAAGAATGAGCAGTACCATGTTGGATACATACAAGAAAACCGTTTACACTTTTGGGCCCTTATGTATCAAAAAGTTATTCAAAAAGTTCTGAGATTCAAACTACAAAGGCAAAAGTAAAAAATATGTAAAAGTACCTGTGAGGATGATGTCAGGAATACTGGAGGGTGTGTTGGGAGTTTGAGGTGTGGTCTGCTGTGTACTACCCCCGCTGGGGTTCATAGTCACTGGACGGTTGTACTGCAGCTGAGACGGAGATTGGCTGTAGTAACCAGGGTCTGTTGACAGCTCTTGCGTCAATCCATCTTCTGGACTGCCATGGCTGAGCGCCTGAAACCCCAAAGAAAGTTTTACCCTTTACACACAGTTTGCTCTTAAAATGGCCAGTAGGTTCATTAGATTTTCAAAAGAATAATTTATAAAAATATGTGTCTCACCATGAGTGTGTATTTTACAATCATAAAATAAAAGAGAGTAGAAAGTTCATTGCCTACATTATCTTTACATTTCAACAACTATGTATGTTTGAGTATTTAATAGTAAAGAGACACTTGAACCCTCAATTCACTTTGTATTAGAAAGGCTCAAGATTCCTAAAAATCTAAAAAGAGTATCTCAAATACAATTAGGAAGACCTTGACTAAAATAACAAATCTAAGCAATTGGTAAAAGGAATTATGGACGGACTTACGTAGTTGGAAGAGTAACAACATTTTGCACACACAATAAAAAAGGACAAAACTGTATCAATTTAATTATTCTACAAAAAAAAGTGTTTTCCTTGTTGTTTATAATGTAATAAACATAACACATGCTTCAGTGACTGCATGGACTAATGTGTTACTCTCGCAGTAGACTAGACTGACGATGACAGGGAGATTGAGATTCGAATCTCGGTCAGATGTACTGAGGTTTTTCTTTCAAAGTTGTTTACCACTATCTCTCCAAGCACATGTAGGTACACTTCCTCTAAATATAACCTCCCTAATCCCTAAAGCCATGAGTGTAATTAGTACATAAACGTGTAACCCAAATTAGTAAGACTTGAAGAGGTGAGAGGATAGGGGGGGG
>CABFVX010000227.1:127049-183411 GCA_902151425.1 Timema shepardi | reverse complement strand
GGGGGGGGGGGAGGGGGGGGGGGGGAATGATTTGTAGAGTTGGGTCGAGTCTACCATTTAATGAATCTGAGTCTTGAATCCAAATCTTCTATTTACCTTTGAATCCCAAATCTCAAATTTTAATCTGAATTCGAATCACAGAAAAAATTATGGTCGCATAACTGGAAATATAAAACTAATAGAATAATAGAAAATAGTAATAGTACAAAATGTAACATAATTTCGTATAATCCATTTATTATAACATTTATACAATCAGTTAGTTCTTAAATTACTGAGTCTTGAGCCTGGTTGTTAAGTTCATCCTATAATTATAATTGGTTCTTAACCACCAATAAGCAGTATAAAGCTGTAAAAACAATTGCACTTGAACAAAGTGAAACATAAAAAAAATATTTTTTTAAAGGATTTGAGTTTCAAATCCTTAAATCTTGAATATCTTTAAGGCTTAAGAGGGATTTGAAGGGTTGAAGACCCATCCCTAATAATTTGTCAGTGGCATCAATCCTTAAAGATTGATTTAGTTAAATTTTAAATATCTTCTTTAGCTAAAATTGTTTATTTTTAAGTAGGTGTCTAGAACGATGGGTTTTTTTTCATTTGAGTCGAGTATTTATAAAAGCTCCCGAGTCCGAGAATATTTATAGTTTTAAAACCTTAAGATATATATTTATTTTAAAAGTAAAATAGATTTTTTTAAATTTTACTGGTTAAAACAAACATAAAATTTAATTACCACATCTTTATAGTGTGGGATTTTAAAGATATAGGTATGAACACAGCACATGTGCTTAAAATAAGAATGATACTTAACTCAGTTTTATAAATAATATATACTTAAAAGAAAAGTAAAAAAAATGGAAATATTGTTTTTTAAATTATAAATAACACTTTTAATAAAATATCATTTAAAAATAATATTCAGGTAAAAATATAGTAGAAAAATTATCAAAATTCAACATTCATGTCTTTAAAGACATTGTGATTACAATACAGCATTACAAAAAAGTTTATAAAATATACATTTTAATAAACTAGTATTTCCCCAAAATAAGCTTTGTGACTTTAATTACCCTATAATAAAAGGTTAGAATCACAAGCAATTTGAAATGTTTCATATTTCATTTTATAGGTCTTACTCTAATAATCACTCATGATCACGTCTTAGATTTCAATTCCATTCCTCTATGTGCGGTTGTGTGTGCGCCTTATACGGATTCTATCTAGAAATTATATTACTACAAAATTTATTTCAATTGAATTTTTAATGCTTATAAAAATTGGTGCTTATGATTTAAAATTAAAAGTAAGAGGGGTAAAATTATATTTCTAGTAGAAAATATTAAATTGTAAATACTTTTTTTATTTAAATGTGTTAAGTTTGGTAAAATATTTATTGCAATGTTGATCAACACTGATTTTAGACAGGTTAACCAACCTAATTTGTTTTAACACCACATCTTACGACCTGTTCGGGTTATACACTTAATTACTAATTACGCTAATCAGTTAATAATTGAGGAGGGTTGAATTTAGAGGAAGTGAACACACATTTGTGTGGAGGGAGAGTGGAAAACCACCCCCAGTTCACCCAACCGAGATTCGGACCTCGATCTCGCCGTCCTTGACAGTATAGCTCAACACGAAACTAGTGCGTTAGCTAACTAAGCCACCAAGGTGGGTTCAACATAATTCTATAACTAAATAGTAACGAATACTAGTTTCGTACTTAACCTAACCTTTCATTCTCTAAAACAACTAAAAGTTAAATTACCTTTAAAACCAAACCTGTTCTTCAATTGTCCATTTCACAGACAAGGCAAAAACACGCCCAATTATGAATTAGGCAACAATTGGAGCTGCTCAGTTCCTGAATTGGGCAGCACAAGCATTGCATAATTTATAAACTGGACTATTTTTTGACTAGTTTACGAAATGTTCAGGAGGAGAGGTCATTTCATGGAATGGAGTTTAACATATATATTTAATCATTGGGCCTTGAATAATTATATAATAGTAGTTTTGTATCAACATGGCTACTTCTCTTAATAGAATTGTGTTGATACTGACAATATTTGAGATATTTTATATTGAAATTGTGGATCTAAATGAGAGTGATGAAAGTGGTGAATGTGAGCGAGAGGTACCAAAGAATGAAATATTTAGATTTTTCACCACCAGCATTGTCCCAAGATAAACTTCGAAAACCCCACTAGCACACACAATAAAAATTAGCCGTAGGGATGAAATTTTATTATATTTGGAAGAAGGTACAGGAAAGGTGGATAGAAACATAAAAATGAAACAAACATGACATGGTTTTCAGAATGAAAAGAAGAACAGAGTTCATACTTTACACTGCTGCCATTGGACAAAGAAGTAATGGACACCTCTTGAAGAAAGATGATCGTTACCGTCCAACCCTTAGACTTAGGTTTCATTCTGTTGGAACTCATTAGGAGGGAATGTGAAATGCAACTTCCAAAAGAGGAAACAAAAAACCACAAAAAGAATAAAAAAGAGGTTTGTTAAGAATAATAAGACACTTAGATAGGAACATGTAAAATGAATATCATTAAGGACAAACACAGGAAATAGACAATGGATGTGAATATATCTATGTATATATCTTTATGAGGAAAACCATTTAAAGAACATGGGTAAATGATTCCATTAAAAAAAATAGATTTGATTTTGAAAAAGATGATGCGTGAACTAAAGAACTTAACTTGAGAGAACAGTACACATTTATTTACCTGCTTCAGTGTTCACATGGTATGACGCATTAATTTCATGTTGGACTAGACTGCTTAAGATGGAGGAATCTAGGTTTGATCCCGGTCGGGTGGTTTTTTTCTTAAACGGTTTTCCATTCTACCTCCATGCAAATGTGGATGCAATTCCTCCAAATTAAGCCTTTATAACCCTAATTTATTAGTGAAATAATTAGTAAAAATCTGTTTAACCTGAACAGGTAGTAAGACACAGTGCTAAGAAAATAAAAATTTAAAAAACTAGCAAATGTTTTGTAGATGTTAAAAAAAAAGCCTCAACGAATATTAAAATATGTAAATTTAAAGTGACATTTGTTTTGAAAGTATATATATATATATATATATGAAACTAAAAATAACTTGGAAGTGAAAAAGATAAGTCTAAGTTCCAACTATGTTACATACATATAGTAATTTGTTCGGGGAATAAAAAATCCAGTTCCTTCATTCGTATGTTTCCAGACCATTAAGCCCATGAGGGTCGCACTAGCACTTGCAATTGATACCTGATAACTCTCGACCAGGGAAGAAACAAAGCATAAATATTTCTACCAAAGAAACATACTTGTGAATAGTGAGTGGTGTTGTTCTGAGAGCCGATGTAATTCATACTAGTCGACACTGGATTATCAACCTGAGAAAGAAAACAATAAGATTATTACATATATGAACTAACATAAAATGACGGACTAATAGTTGAAGGAAGACTATTGAGGCTGAGAAAATAATGTTACAGATATATTTATTCAAACAGTTTCTAAAAAACAATTGAAATTTCTGCAAATGTTTGGCCTCTTTCTTTACAATTTATGGCTTTCTATTAGTGTATCTTAACATAAAACATTAATTTATTTTCTAATAAGACAAAAAAGGGAAATAACAACAAATACTAAACAATCAAAAATATAAAAATTAAAATTGCATGAGTTTGATGGAGTGGATTGTGAAAAATAAATAACAAAAACTTAAAATGTTTCTACAAATTCAAATTGCAAGGATAAAACTTGGTATTGTTTAGTAAAGTATGAATCAGGGATGGGGAAACTTTGGCCTGTGGGTGAGATAATTTTTTGTGACCTGCCGGTGCTTTATACATTTACTAAGAAAATTACAATAAATACATTTATCTCCCAACACGTTAAGAAAAATTATATTGTTTTATAAATTCTACTGAATTTTCCCAGCTACCTAAAATATATGATTTGTAGAGAAGTAGACATCATGCATTATGCATACAAAGCTCATACATGAAAAAGAGATCCAGTCAGACACTTATCTTAATAATAGTGTCGATAGCTGCCAGTAGTTGATAACTATCTCTTTAAATTTTCTACAATGTCCTCACAAGATATATAATTTTTAAATAGCTCCCAGAAAAATAAGTTTCCCCATCCTTTATTTAAATTATTTGAAGTAGAAAAGGCTTCAAAGATACATTAGAGCAGTGACTAGCAACAATGTTTGCACGAGGGCTATCCCTGAAAAATATAAATATCTACACACTACATTTAACACACCAAAAACTTTTTATTCCATATTTTTGTGTCCTTTGAATTTTCTTATATACTTTCATCTTAGAATACCAAATTTATTGAATATGCTAATCTTTTATTGGCAGGTAAATTAATTGAAGTTTCTTTTAGATATTAAAGTTTGAAAAAATTTAAAAAATTATGCCTCTCAAGGAAATTTTTCTGGATTTTGGGAACTGAAAATTTATCAGCTAAAATAATTTACGATCATCTAGAATATCCAAATGAAATGTTTTCGAAAACAAAAACTGTCTAATGTTTAAAATTGAGAGCTGGATTATTGTTGAAAATTTTGAATTTCTCCAGAGTATGTTAATTGGCTTTTCCGTTTTTTTAATTGAGAAGTATGCCATATTATATTTTATTATGATTGGAATTCCCAGTCAATACTTGCTCTTGAATACTATATTTTGGCAAACATTTTATAGATGAGCTGACTTGTTCGTTGTAGATTAATATTTATTCATTTGGATATTTTGCTATATCAAAGCAGAACGAAAACACCCCCATTCAGTCAAGATCAGTAAGCTGTGGATAAGATTTCGCCTTCATACTCAGAAATTTATTTATTTCCAACTTTGAATTGCTTAAAACTTCATCCTTGACTCCATCAGTCTACTTTTGCTTATTAAATAAAGTCCATCGTCATTCTCAGAATCAATTTAACTCAAAAGCTGTTTGGTTTGGCAATAGTTTTGTCCTTTTGATCAAGTATAACAAATAGTTTTACAACAACTGTAACATTTGTTATTTATATGGATTTGGCACATATATTTTATTTGTATAAAGTAATCGTACACCCACACGAATCAATTTTTCTTTCCAGCAATGAATTATGACCTATCTGCTGCAATACCAACTAAATTCTGA
This sequence comes from Timema shepardi, assembly GCA_902151425.1. NCBI lineage: Eukaryota > Metazoa > Arthropoda > Insecta > Phasmatodea > Timematidae > Timema > Timema shepardi. The sequence continues at coordinate 178,235 of CABFVX010000227.1, read as the reverse complement.
ATTTGATATTTCACTTTCACAGTACTTTATTGATTAAATAATGCAAATCTTCACTTGTTATTAGCCTTTTCCAGATAATAGGTCAATGCTAGGATGAACTGTTTCACACAAATCTGTATTTTGGTCTATTGCCAAAAAACAAAAATTATGTAAAACTTAACATGCTTTTCTTTTAAGATCAATTCAATATTGGTTTAGTGATAATATGTTGTTATTCCTCAAATAAAAAACCATAAGCTAATATTAAGCTCTTTTTAATATGGAAATGCCTTACTGTAACTGTGCTTAAGGCTTATTATAAACTACATTAAATAGCCCTTACTGGGGTATATTATTGTAGTACTGTACTTTTAAATACATTTTGTAGCTGGACTAGACACTTTTATACCGGGCTTATTTTTTATTTCTTTGAATGGATTTTTAAAGCTACTTAATGCCAGATGTGATTTGTCACAGACTTTTTAATGTTATATTATTTAAAATATTTTTTATTCACATTGCAAATGAGACACAAAGAGTATCATTTTAAATACCAAGCAGTATTTTAACAGTGCACATAGTTTGTAACACAAAATCAGCTCCATTTCTCATCTTGACAATCATAAGATATAGAAACGGGTTTAATATTATTTAGAGCATATACAATTTTTTAACACACTTTGGCCCAGTCTTAAAATACCATTCATTACTAAAAAGTTTGTAAAGTCTTGTTGGTTAAAGATAAAAGTGTATTTTTCAATACTATTTTGGCATGTTTTCCAGGCTAGAGCACATTATATTAATTCTTGTTAATTTTCTTGGATCACTAGATTTGACAAAAAAATCTTTTTATTGTATTCATTTCAACATGGAGATATTAAGTTAGCTAGTACAACATCTCTTGAGTTGTTATGAAGATAAATAAAAGTTGAGTGTATATTTTAGTGCAATTTATAAAATACAAGGTTATTTGAATTTATCTTAAATCTAAGTATAGTGTATTTCTTTTTTTATATCAAAATATCTGTTGAAAATAAAATCCCAAAACATTATTTTGTCCAAAGTATTCCATTGGTCTTAATTCTCAAGTCTCTTCAAAAGTAAAATTCATCACCAAAGTCATCATTGTCATACCAATAATCACAAACGTTCTTCAAAGCGGTAAAAAAAATGTAGCCTGGCTTTGATATGAACTTATTGCATTGAAAACAATATGACAGAATTGTTGTTTGATAGCCAGAAGGTTGAGTTTGTGTTAACATTATGAACACTCTAATATGGATGTTAGGGTTTAACAGAGCATTGTAAAATAAAATAAAGATAGTTGTCAGCCCTCCATGGTGTAAGCCCTCAATCGAGCTATTCTGATCAAGCAGCTGCCTTCGTTAGCGATGATAGTGACAACAATTGGCGATGTAGGGTGTCATGTGGTCAGCACAATGAACCCTCTGGCAGTTTATCTCCCTTTACTAGACCAGGGATGCTACTTATTTAGTCAAGCAGCTCCTCATTTGTCCTCATGAGGCTGAGTTTGATCTCGATTCAGACCCACTACTTCACATAAAAAAATTTGAAACCCCAGGAATTGAGCCAAGGACCTCTGGATATGTAGCCAGGAACTTTGATCCCTAGACCACTAGAAAGTACAAAACTGTGCCTTAGTCTGAATTAAATGCAAACAGGATAAACTAGACTCACTCAACCAACTGGCTTACGAATGAATGTATGCTCAATAGCTGACTTGTTTCCCTCCCCCAACTCCTCTCTATGACAGAAGAAGCATGTGATTGAAAGCAAATGTAAATGCCATGACACAGGAGTGAGAATCGGATAGCAATTTTTACAAGAGCTACAACTTACCATGGAATTGTATCTTCATATTTAAACACGAGTAGTATTAATTATATTATTAAGAGCACATTATTTGTCTACTATAATATTTTATTTCGTGGGCCACAGGTTGCTCATCTCTATATTAAAGCTTGCATGTATATATTTAATTTAATAATGGCTTTGATAATTATAAGTAGAAACAAAGAAATAAAATTGATGTACTAATACTCTTGAATATTAAACAAATAGATATTTCAAAGAAAATGTAAAAATATACCAAATAACACACTAATTCAGTGTGCATAAACAGATTAAATTAATTTTGGCAAAACTTGAAGCCTTAACTACATTAATTAGGGATGATATATATGCACACAGAGCATGCTAAAAAGACATACTATACAAATATATTAAATAAAATTTATATAAATCTACAAATAAAATAAAGTGAATACTTATAAAAATGTAGCTTAATAACATAATCTACTAATAGTTTGGTATTGCCTTGCATACAAACTATATTAAAATATAGGATTTTAAAAATAAAGAAAATATATTTACTTTAAAATTCCTACTCAATCCTAAAAGTAAATTAGGATGATTTACATGTTTTAAAATATTAAAAAAGAATAAATTAATGTTATATAAAATGCTGTAAACTATGAGCCCTAAAACTATAATAATTTGATTATGTTATTGATGAACAAATTAATACTTAGAACTATAACCATGGTTCAATTCAAAGATTTGAAACGTGTCCTTTTATTCCTAAAACAAAGGCACTTTTTTTTTAAGTTAGGTATGGTTTCAGGGGCGATGTGCAATTTATAAGAGATATACACTATAATTATCATTTTTTGAAACAGGATGATAAAGAATTGATTTTTAAGGAATCACACTATCAAGTATTCGAATGGTGGCAGGACAGGAAACTAAAGTTTGAGAAAAAAATTATTCCCAATGAGTCAAGTCAGGAATTAAATATGAACATCTAGAACCAGAGCCAAACATGTTCTACTAATAAAAAAGGGCCAGTTTCATAGTCAGGTTGAGTACGTCTCAAGTGTGGTGTTACACTAAATACAGGACAGCTACCTAAATCAAAACGACTTGGGCCAGTTTTGTAGTCAAATTGAGTATTCCTCAAGTGTGGAACTACACTAAATACAGGACAGCTACCTAGATCAAAACGACTTGGGCCAGTTTTGTAGTCAAATTGAGTATGCCTTAAGTGTGGAGCTACACTAAACACATGATAACTACCTAGATAAGAATGATTTGGGCCAGATTTATATGCGAAACTGGCCCATTCCATTCGAGTTCAAGTAGGTGTTGTCATGTATTTAGTGAAGTGCCACACTTGAGGTATACTCAGTCTGACTATAAAATTTACCCTAAATCTGGAAGCACTCTTGAAACAATAAGTGCCATAATAATTATTTATAGAAATGTAGATAGTAAATATCTTGTGGCCCACATCAGTGGGCATGCAGGCTAAGGCATTGGCTGCATCTGGTCTTTTTTTTTTCCAGCGACGCAAAGGTCGAGATTCAAATCCAAATAAGGTAAATTGAGGGTGTTTTATCCAAATGATTTTCCACTCCTCTCTGTCCACACAAATGCATGTGCATTGCTATTTAGTTATTAACATGTAAACATGTTAATAGCCTGGATGGGTAGTAAGACAAGTGCACAAAATAAAGATATGTTTTATAAACAAGTGACAATTGACACTCACTAGGCCTCTCGAAGCTCTGTGTGATTATGGTGATGTATGCAAGTAAATACAATATGATCTAATCTCAAATTATCAAATAACAGTATACTTGAACAGAAACTAAATTGAGAGTATTATGAAAGAACAAACCATTCACAAGAACTCTACAATAGTATGTACAATATATAATGAAAAAAATAAAAGAGGTTGAATTGAAAAAAACACCAGGAATGGTTATGTTCTAGAAATAAAACATGCAGCCAGCGAAAAATTCATATGAAATCATTATAAAACCAAGTAGTAAACTAAAAATAACATAAAACAACCAACCAAACTATTTTTTAATGTAATATTCAAAATGCAGTAGTTCAAAATTGATCTGCTGTTCAGCTTGGATGCCTGTGCTTGCTGAAATACATGCGACTTATGTACCAAACCAAACAAATGTGTGGCACTGCTCAGAATAAGACCACAACTTCAGGACTGCTTTTTATACAAGCAATCAATGGAATAAAGGCCAAAATTGTACAACAGCAGAGATATAAAAAAAAACTTCATTTAATAACAAAACATATAGTTTAATGTACCTAGTTCAGAGCCACATCAATATAGCATGCCTATATGTGCTTCCCTGCATGGTTCACCCAGTGAATACCACTTCTATGGTATAGCCTAGATTTGTACAACTAACAGCCCATGTGGTCCGCTTGCCGCTCACCGAGGAATTTGTGGCCCGCTATAAACATTTCTGGCCAAATACATTTTGGTACATTAAGAGCAAGAATGTAAATGTAAAATTTAACTTGATACTGGTCATTCGTACTGATTTTTACTTAATTTATTTGCAGTATTTAATGTGTATTTCCTGAACCAACTGATTATATCAGCACACAAGAATGTCTATGAGCGAGCATGAAAGGTCCTACCAATTTTAACAATAAAGGTATTTTTACATACCTTCCAAGGTTATTTACATGCCACAATCAACATGGAACTGATGGCTTTACTTCCTCCCAGAAGGAAGTTGTGCAATTAATTTTTTCTACTCAAGAAAAATACGCCGATCCCAGATGAGTTTGAACACACAAACATCAGGTCCTGAGGTGAGCACTTTACCCCAAGACCACCGAGGTCGACTTATACTGATGATGCCCCAACTATGATTGGGTATTAAAACATAGTGGTGGCACTAATTTTAGAGGCTAAAGGTTAAAAAAAAGCTAGGGTATCGTAAAATGACGTCCACAACAAATATAAGTGGCAATGTACATTTTGTATATCACCCATATCCCCACCACAATCTTATATTCATAAAACAATAATTCATAGTGTAATTTGATAAACGGTAAGGACAAAAGGGAATGAAAATAATTTTTAGAAACCCTGAACTTGCAAATGTACTTATTTTTTACCCTTTCCTATTTCCAAGTTGTGCAACACTGGTACAGCCCAACAGCTGTAATAAGGACATAGACATGGTGTAAAGATATGGCCCCAAACATAAAAATCATTTAAAATGGCTATTTACTGTACATTACTTAATTAGCACAATTTGTTAAACTCAAACCAACTTCTTTAAAAAATAGTTTTAAGTTTTAAGTAAACATATCTAAATATATATTACAAACGAAAATTTTCACCCAAACATGATCAAAGTGGCCTAGTAAAATATTTGAAAAAGCGGAAAAGAGGTCACAAACACATGTAGCTCTATGAATAAAATCTGATGCACTACACTCGTCAGCATTCAACAGATAAAGGAAACTGCTAAAAACAAAACAAGAGAAACTGTATATTAAAATACATGCAGGCAGAGCAGAATGGTGGCGGGGCGGCCAATCAAATCACCTGCAGTTCCGCACTCCAGCCACAGCTAGACTCCACTAAGCTGTGAACAAGCTGGCACCAATCCTTGCATGTGGCCAAAAGGGGAATTATACGAGTCAATTTCCTTACATTCCTCTAAGACAGTTCACTACTATCACCAATTAGCAAGACACACAAATTCTATTATGATCATCAAATAAATCAAAATGGTAGAAATTACCCAAAAGCTGATGAAAGTGTGTGTGTATGTGAATGATAGAGAGAAAGATGTACAAAGTAAAGGACGATCCAAATATTGTGCCATGACAAGAGAGAAGAGGGTTATTTATTTATAGTGGATAAACAAAGGGTTGTATGTCTCAGTATGTGACTAACAATATTTATTAAGTGGGAACATAAAACAATGCCAAATACTGATAGAGTAATAAGCTATTTGTAATGGATATTAGTTTAACTAACCACATTGTGGCTACTGAATTCACTGAGCCCTTAACTAGATTTCTCAGTGCTCTGGTAGTTTATTTAGAGACTTTTGGCACATTTCTTATTCCAACTACTTGAAGGACAAGCAACATTACAGATTGGTGTAAAATGTGCTCAATTTGTGCTTGCTTACCAGACAAGTCACAGCACAGAACAATTCTGAGTTTTAGAACTACTTTTGGCATTAGCTTTGTTCTGTAGACTATAAATGACAGACTTTTGACGATAAAAATGGGGAATCTACTTTGAAATAACACTTAAGTAAAGTACAATGATAAAAAAAGGCTCATGTTTCAGATTTAAAACAGTGTTTAATTTATAATGGCAAGTTATACATGATATTCATGTTTAAAACTATATAAAAGCCGTTATATTAAAACCATTTAGCAATTCCCACCATAATAATTAAATCTTGAATATTATTGTTACTGAGCATTTTGTGCTTGAAATGTGAACAAGTCAAGATAACATTTATAAACATTGAAATAAGTACAAATAATTAAAATTATTTTTGGTACAAATACAGCCATGCATGGCCATACCTCTCCAATTAAATTAAATCTAGTTGATAAACAACACCTGCAAAAAGTAATTGAACCAGAGATCCTAGAACTAGCATACCAATGCTCTACCAATGAGGCCATTCATCACTCAGAGATTAAGGCAGAGTCTGTGATGGACATGTGGATCCATTGGCAAATTAAAGCTATTTATGAAACACAACCACCGGCAACTTGGGGTCAAGGTTTATACTGCTGTCTATCATCATCACCATCACCATCTGTCTACAGCCTGTGGCCGAGTCAGTTTATTAGAAAGCCTCCATCTTCCTCTATCCTCCCTACTTTAATTTCTTCCATTCTTTTCCTCTCACTTGCACAGTTTCTGTCATCTGCTCCTTTCATCTCTTTATTAGATTTCCTTGCAATCTTTCCCCTACATACTTAATTTCCAACATTTTATTCGGCATCCTCTCTTTTTCCATTCTCATTACATGCCCATACCATCTCAGTCTTACCCCCTCTACCATCTCATGTACTCCATGTACACCCACTCTTCCCCAGATAGCTTCATTCTTAATCTTGTCTCGCCTTGTGAAGGGCTAACATTCTCCTCACAAACTTCATTCTCATGGCCTCCACTTTCCTAGTCTCTTTCTTACATTCAATGTCCATGTTTCTGCTGCATATGTGACAATGGGTACAAAGTGTTGTTTATACATGATTCAGTTGTAAATTGTTGGTTATATACACAGATAATTAAAATTATCTTTGGTACCAAGCTCAATTAAATCTTCACAGACTATGGCTAAAGATTATACTAATGAATAACCTTTGGTGTGGCTCAAGACCTGTATAGCTCAGTGGTAGAGTATTGGCACATTAAACCAAGGGTCCTGGGTTCGATTCCTGTGTTCAGCCATAATTTTTCGAATATACTAAATTTAATTCAAATTAGTGTTGACAAAAAATGTTTAATCTATACTTCAGTAAAGAGTGTGGTTTAGATATGTTATATAATGATGAGATAAATAAGTGAGAAGATTGAGGTCAATAAATTATGTGATAATGCATGAAAACAAACAAAGGTGAGGGTGAGTGAATAAGTTGCAAGAATGGGTGCAAAATAATTTTATATATTGATAAGACAGAGCCCAAAGCTAATCTGTTGTGAATTATTGCAAGGAAAAATTCAACTCATTTGGCTATGATTAACCAACTTCGAAAGTTTCTTAAGAAATCCAATTAACTTGTGGTGAAACCAAGTGACATGACAGTATAGCCATAAGCATTGGTGTTTTTATATAGATTATGAGGACTGTAGGTGACTAAACAAATAACAATTGGATATGTTCAATCAGTAAATAAATGGTAAGAAAACAAAAATAATCATGGTTGCTCTTGATCAGCTTCCAGTCTGAGGAGTGTACATTTAGTTTACCCTGAAAGGTTGTAGTCTGACCTTGACACATTAACAATGGCCCTCCCTGTCTTATGAGCTGCACCATAGTGGAACTAAGCAAGGTAAGCGTGCTAGCTTTCTGAGTAAACAAAGGGTACATATGTAAAATTGGCACAAACTGCTCTGGTTATCTTTCTGTAGCCCCATGAAGTGCCATGGCTGATCATCTCACATGCCCATCACAGACCATTCCCTAAATAATGAGCTACGTTTAAACCTGGACATTGGACAGATCTGGATAGAACGATGTATGATTATGGACATGCTAAGCCATAGTATATTCTGGGTTTAGTTCTCATATCCACAAGTAAGTTTTGAACATGATTTTTTAATGGTAATCATTCTGAATCAAATATTAATAGATTTCAATTTGTTTGTTTTAAATAAATCGAATAAATTATAACTTAAAATAAAATATTTAAGGATTTTTACAAAACACAAACAAAACTCAGACACACTTTACAAGCTAGAACCCTCACTGGTGGGTACTTGGTTTGCGATGACAGGAAGGTAAAAGTTTGAATCCAGGTTAGGTATACTGAAGTGTCTTTTTCTAAATACTTTCCCACAAATGTGGTTAAGTTATATATAAAACTCTACATTTCTCATTTATACCCTATTAGTGTACATTTGTGAATGACATGGTCAAGTAATAAGAAGCCAAGCATTTAAAAAAAGAAGGAAGATTTTACACTCTAAAAATTATTAGTTTTGTTTTATTTAAAATAAAGGTCAATTTAATAACCATCGGTTTTCAACTAAGGACATTACTTAGTCTGAATGAGTGCCTCCTCTACTGCTTAGGGATGTGTTGATACTAGTGTAACCATGTCTTCTAACTCCCTACCAGTGTGCATTGCCTATCTCTCTCTCTTTCTTTCTTTTTACTTCTACCTTTCACTCAGCAGCTCCCAACTAGTAACTGTGCTGGACGATGTCAATACCAATATTAACATTCCTAAACAGTTCTAGTTCCATCTTAACAGTTCCAATTACACAAGTATCAATAACGGAATTGCCATCTGCATATTTTCCTTACCGCTACCCTCACCCTTAGGTGGAAAAGGTACAAAGCAACATTACAGCACGCCGCTGTGCTGGCTAGCTCCAGACACTACTCAGGGGGAGAAGGGTTGGGGAGGTTAAGTCATAAGTGTTAACTGATACAGCAGTAATAAATATTTATCATTTATTATTGAGAAATGCATTTGTACTTAGCTGACAGTAATATCATTGATTTACAAGTTAAGTTAAATTTAGAAGACCAAGAAAAATTTAAATTTTAAACTATTTATTAGTGATCTCAAATAAATAGCTTATAAGAAAATCGTTAGGCTATTATTTTATTTTATATATGAAACAAATAATTAATATTGATACATAATATTTAAATCTGTGACAGCCCGCTTTAGTGGCTGGCCAAATTATCTAAGGTGTCACTCTTGTGATAGACTGGCCTGCTGATGACGGGGAGGTTGGGGTTCGAATCTCAGGCGGATCTACTGAAGGTGGTTTTATACAAATGGTTTTCCAATATCCTTTCTTCTTCATCCCTACCTCATTTATCTTTAGTGGAATTATTACATATGTGTATAGCCTGAACAGGTCAAAGAAAGGGGGTGGGGGGAATATAGAACTAACACATTTTAAGAATAAGATTTATTTTAACCCTAGAAGCACACCATGTAATTATTTCTGGCACAAAATATATAATTACTATTTTTATCAAATCTGTTATTTACATGTCAAATTATATTTTAAGTTTTTAATTCGTATCAATTACAAACTTAGAAAATATTTATATTAGGTTGAAGATGCATAGCTCCATTGTGATATTATTATTATTATTATCTACACTAATATTAAAATAAGAAAAGATTTGATTTTTTGTTGTTTTTTTGTTTGTAATGGATAAACTCAAAAACTACTGGACCGGTTTTAAAAATTCTTTCACCAATATAAAGCTACATTATCAGCGAGTAACATAGGCTATATTTTGTTTTGAAAATTTAATTTATTCCTCATAAAAGTGTCGATAGTCACTCATATTTTATGGTAGAGTCTATGATGATTCTTCAATTTGTTTGTTGAAAATAATAAGGTGGGGGGAGGGGGGGCAGAAGGGTCTAGTTATTAATATTAATAATATCAATATACTGTAGTTGATGAATGTGCAATATTAACCGAGTACAGTATTAACTAATAAGTACCAGGCCCTCCAAGTTATCAGTAGAGTTCCACTACCAAGTCCAGATACTGGAGTTTGAGCGCTGCCTGGCTGTATCAATAGTGGAACAGTACCGGCAACTTGGAACTGTTCCAACATTGTAACTGGACCAGTTTGGAACAGGCGCATAAAGTATCGGAATCGACACATCTCTATTACCACCTCAACAGTTCTTAGCACAAACCTACCCTACACTTTTGAGAGCCCTAAAGTTTGTTAGATCCTGTGCAAATTCCAACTTTGACTTAAGTTTTTTTTTAGCAACTCGGCTTATTACCTGTTCGGTATTGAAACCAAGGCACACTCTTAAAGGATGATGACAGAAGGACTAATATAGATAACATAAGCATGATTTGACATCAATCTAACCAATATTCTTGAAACAATGTTTCAACCTTTGTTTTTCAATCAATTATTTATGTTCTCATATAACGAGTATGTTGTAATCATGATACTTTTCAAATTAAAGATTATGATATTGATGTTTTACATACTTTCAAACACAAAAAAATGGGTCTTATAATTATTTGTGTCTGTTCCTGGGCCTAGATCCATTAATGGTTTGATGTATTTTGTTCAAACTTTATATTTCGATGTTTTCTAGCAACAGCTTTGGACTTTGTTTATTCTGACTCTACCCTTGGATTAAGGGTAGTTTACTGAAGTGGTTTTTTTTTAATTCAAGCTTCTTTGAAAATTGTTATAGTGATTTTTAATGGATATTTGGGGAGTGTTTGACGTGTCAAATAGCACCGAATGCTTGTTAATTGGGTAGATATTTGTTTAAGGGTACTTAACTGAAAAATGATTTTTTTTAGTTTGAAATTTACTGAAAAAGGATATATTATCTAACAATTTTGTTTAAAATGAATATCTGGCCAAAATTTGACATTACAATCAACACTATTGACTTTTTTTTTTAATGAAAAAGAATTGTTTAAGGGCAGTTTACTGATGACTGATTTTTTGAAACAATGGAAGTGTTTTGAAAATAGCTTTAAGATATTAACTGCAGACCTGTAATTGTGGGTGTTGCTGGTGGTGGATTAAAAAATAATAATAAATACTCAACACTTTTAAGGTATCTATATATTGAAAATATTTTTTTATAAGTCATTTTCCTTGAAACGCACATGTGTGTAACCAACCCTCGGCAACAAAAATGAAAGTTATGTGCACTTGACACACCTATGGGTCTTAGATATTTTATTTATTTTTAATTAACAATACATACAAAATAATGTATATGTTATTATGAACATTTGTAAAAGATGTTTACAAACCAACTCAAGGGAAATCAATGCAGACCTCACAGTTGTATAAGTCATTCACGAGCTAAGTTTACATGGATGACAGCTCGAAATGTTACTAGAAGTAATCCCTAATATATCACTACGCCAACAGCTGACATCTATCACTTTGGATGACTGTAATGAAAACAGATGGTAATATATTAATGTGATAGTAAATCACAGTAATATAGGCCAATATTATTTATATATTTATTTGAGGTCGGACACAAAGTTTATTTATAGTTTTATTCCACTTAAAAAAATATTAACACCACTTTCACAAAAACTTCTAACTAACATAGCTTCAAAATGGCCACTGACGAATCTAAGCCATATGATTGAACATAACGGTAAACAAGTTTTTTACAATGATGCAGACACGCAGTTGATGAAAATATTTTATTCAGTTAAATATTTAAAATAAAATAAAATAATCATAAAATCATTTATTGTATGTAAAAAAAAAGACAAAAAATTTCTCTTTTGCAAGTAAATCCAATGCCTGTATTAAAAGGTATTGATGTGTGCACTATATTAAATGTAATCAATAACGTTCCAAAACGAAAAATAAGTACGTATAATTATGTTTAAAATATTGTTTAGAGTTGGATAAAAAGAAATTATTCAAAAAAATTAAATATTATGAGAAAACTTAAGTTTATGTTATTCTAAATGTAATATTTAACAGATAATTAAAGATCTTTACATTTATAACAAAACTGTGATCTTTTACAAGTGTTGGCAACCCAAAACCTAAACATATGATTTTCCAACTGTCATCCAGGTAAAAACCTATCATGAACGGAATATATATGATATCAGTTATGCTTTCTTTTGTAAACAAACTGCACTTTTTGTCTCATTGTTAAACTATTTGACCAAGTTTTGCACTTTATGGGCAATTTTTTATTTAGCTGAGGCTTTATCTGGTGGTGATAAAAGTGCTTTAATTAACTCCACAATAATAGAAATGTGTTAGTTTATATTTCTGTATAAAGCAAACTCACGATTAACCGAATTAGTTGGTGTCGAAAAATACACGGTTAATTGAAAACATGAACAATCAAATACACAACTCTTTCTTTAATGTTGACAAATGAAATATATTTACGGTATTATAGTGAGAATAATTTATCTAAAACAGTCTTACGTAGGTATGTTTAAAAATACAGTGCAACTTGTATGGTATTATCCTATGTGTGTTTTGTAAAGTCGTGTATTATTTTGTGTTTTAACATATTGTGGTCAAATGCTTTTTCTTGTAGTAGTGATAAAAATGTGTTAGGCTAAGTTAACAGTACCATTTTTAGTGCTGATCTACTTCTTTTGATGCAGAATACAAAAACTACTTTATATTATTTTGAAGAACTATCTATGGATAATCTGCAAAATGGATAACCTGAACACAGATAAATGAGTGTGTACTTTACTTGATATACAGATACTAAGCCTATGTTAATAGCATCTGTAAAATGTAAATGCCAGTTTTCTTGAACGATCGCAAAGTTTGGCGTGGACCAAGCTAGTATGGTCGTGTTTATCTCTAGCATCCATATTTTCAGTGAATATTACAATTAGCAAGGGTTAATCTTCATCTTTTATTCTGTGTTTACAGATTAATTATCATAGCATTTTGAAAGTCACTTGATATGTATAGACCATCTTTCTTATTTTTCCATTTCCCAATCATGATTGATACTTTCTGAATATTAGTGACATTGTTTCACCATTTTTAATTTTAACAGTTGAGCCATCATTATGCATGTTTTTCCCCTATTTGCAATAAGTGTTCCTGTGCTGTAAGTATGTTTTGCCAATAATTTTATTACCAACACAAGTCAAAACTAATATAAAATTCACCCATATATAATGAATGACCATTTTTTAATAAATATTTCATTATGTGTAAGACCATGTTTACTGCATGGCCTTTTCCACCTAAATCATCATCCAGCATGCCATTGCCACTACATATTTCAAAATGAAGATTAATCAAAAAGGTTCTGTCAGAACTTACTTAAACCTCTTATTTTTTGATGCACTGTCTAAACAAAAGGGTGCCGCGTTTTAAAACCCACTCACCTAGACAACTTTACCTGTATTGTAAATTTCAGACATTTTATTATTAAAATAACCTAATAATGGCCTTATTTTAAAAGGTTGATCAACATGTTTTATTACATTAGGTATTTTTTACAAAATGCAGACCACCAGTATAGTAAAGAATCTATCATGACTCATTTAGTCTGAGAAACAGAATAAATTAAATAATCATTCTTTTTCAAGTAATAGTACAACCTGTTTATTTTCATTATGCCTGTCCGTAGCAATCTAGTAAGATGCAATTTTTCTGCCCCTCCTCTTCATAAAAATAGCCATTTGCAATACTGATTTGTTTCCGTAACGATTAGCTCATAAGAATTATTGTCAGCTAAAGACTTTAAATACTCAAAAAGGAGTGCCATTAGCTAGAGCATATTAGCAACACATTTTACTTAATAAAGTTGATATTTTCAAAGAAATCAGATCACCTTGCCAATTTATGTTACTTACAGTGTCACGGGATCAGGTGTAGGTGTCTGAATTTTTACATCATTATAAATTTTATTATCTTCATAAGACAAATCTTTATCATCAGCAAGAGAAAAGTCACTTTAAGACCACAAATGAAAAATCTTCCACGTCGGAAGCACACAAGAGTTCAAGTTCTTTGTGTATACATGCTCTTCTATGATATAATTTATATATTTGTGGTCGTGATGGATTTGCTACACTATAAATCAAGTTTGAGGGTCTGATTAATAGATTAAATTAAAATTTGTCAGTAAAAATGATATATAAAATGCCTACAAACTTATTAAGATGTTAATCTCCAGGTATAGTGCATATCACTTAGGCTTGTAGTAAACACAAGAAACTAGACCAACAATGACGCACACATTTTCGGCACAAACAATTAAAATGGTGCCCACAAACACAATATATAAGATTATTACAACATGCTCACCAATCAACGATTCTCCAACAGAAAAACACAACCACTCCTCATATTTAACAAGATAATTTTGATTCGCATTGCCACTTATATGCAACGCTACCCTATATAGTGTGCTAATGACTCAAATGCGTGAAGCAAATCTGTTACAGATTTTATTCAAAAATGATATATGGGGATTCTTTTACATCCATAAATCATAAGGTGATTTTTCTAAAATAAACTAATTTAAGGGTAGTTTAACTATCAAAGATTTTTTTAAATTTGAACTTATTAAGAAATGGCCTTTATGATTTAGTTAAAATCGATTATCTGGTAGTTGTTTTACATGATAAATAAGAATAAATTTTTGTTTTTAGAAATATACATTATTTTAGGTAGTCTACAGCTGACTGATTTTTTAAAGTATTAATGTACAGTGGAACCTGGATAATTCGAAATTGAAGGGACAAGGAAAAAAATTCGAACCATCCAACAATTTGTTAAATAAGTTTCTTAAAAGGAATTCCCTTTTCCACTTCCTTTATCACCACTACTTTTACNACACACACACACACACACTTTACTGTACAGTACGTACTAAGCAAAAAATAAACAAAATAAACTTGCATGTCACAAGAGTATCACTACAACTAAATCACTAAGAACAGCGCACGTAACCGCTCAAGAGGTTCGACCTTGGCTAACGGAGTACAGAATTGTATGTGTAAACAAAGACGTATGGGTGAGCAGGGGAGGGGGAGGAGAAGGGTACTGACTGCATTCCAATGTCACCTCCCCTGTTTCAAAATAGAACAACACGCGCCACAACTAGAAGTAGGAAAAGAATACTGCACAGTAAATTACAACTTATGAAAAGTTCGAATTAACCAAAACAAAATTTGAACTATCCACAATTTTTTAAGATTGTTTTAATACAAAATTCATGGGACCAGGCGAAAAATTTGAATTACGGAAGTTTGAACTAGTCAGGTTCCACTGTACAAACTCATATGAAATTATGCTTTTATAAAGAATCATTTGACTGATATTTTCTTCTAAAAATCTTAACTACTTCCCCTTAGGTCCCACTTCAGTTTTTTAAGTTCCCTTCATTGCTTTACGTCCTGTTAAACTAAAACTAATGTTTGTATGAAAAAGCTGAGTTTCCTACTAACTATCACTTTTTCTCCACACCATGCTTTGTGATTAGCAAGATTATGTGTGATTTTACGTGAAGGAGGATATTTGAGAGTTGATTAAAGCATAAACTTTACACTGTTGTTAAAAGGTAGCATTGATAATACATATAAACTGTACCTAAGAGTTGATCATTTAGTATTTTAAACAGTATGTTAATTCCGCTGTGGATATGATTCTCTAATTTGTGCAAATTTGATGTTTAATTCGTGTTTTTTTTAAACATATTTTTCAGACAAATGGGTTTATTTAAACAAGTATTAATATTAAAATTTAGAATATTTGGATTTGTTTATAATTTACAGCTTGTGGAAATGTATTATTCAAATCAATTTTGTTTTAAAATGTTGAGGATATTTAATGCCCTTTCTATGATAAAATATATGGTGCTTTTTTAACATTTTTTAATAAATAGTAAAAAACAAAACACTGATAAGAACAATAAGATTTTAAATATTGAAAAAGATAGTTTTAGTTTATATAAATAACAAATTACATAACTACAGCTGTTTAAGGAAAACCTTTTTCACTTTTTGAGGTACATTTTGTTATATATAGAAAAAAGTATAAGGAAGAAAGGATAGAAACAACAAAGACAATATGGCTTTTAAAATAAAAAGAGGAAAAAAGATTCAAAATTTACATTGCTGACACTGGACGAAGAGGTAGGTGTTGCCATCTATGATTCTTTACCAATTTCTGTCCCTAACGGAATTTTTTTACACTCCCTATTGATGAATTCTTATAGAATAGAGCTCAGATCGCATGATTGAGCAGCAAAAATATAAATTATTCAAGAGGCAGCCATTACTTCTTTGTCCAGAGAGAGCAATGTCAGGAACCATGTTCCTTCTTTCCCTGTAAAAGGCATATTGCGTTTGTTCCCTTTTAATTTTTTATATTCTTCTTTCCTGAACCTTATTCAATGTATATATAAATTTCCCCACTAATTATTATGTTGTCATATGCCAATTGCTAGAACCATAAACATTTTTATGGCATAATGATAAAGTAGTAGCAGACTTACACATCTTGGATGGAAAGAAAATTATCTGACTGAAATGTGGTGTAATTTAGAGCACAGCTTAAAAATGTATCACTTAAATCTACAGCTGAAAAGGGGTTAACATATTATAAGATCTAATACAGCTGTTAAACTAGCCCAAGTTTGTGAACACAAACACAACAAGCAGAACAACCAAACAAGCAAGTACTCACCACGCCCTGGAAGCAAAGGGAATAGAAATGACGAAAAACATTTTTAATCGTATATCTTTAATACACAAAATATCTGTACAATGGAACCACACTTATCTGGAGCTCATTGCTTTGGATATCTGGTTTATCCAGAATTAAATTTCACAACAATAATTTTTTTTATTTGTGATTGTTAACGCCATTCAAAATTGGCACAACAAAAATGTACTCTTTATCTACGAAGTGAATAGTAGTTGTAACATGTTTCAAGTTTGTTATGATGTGTTTTTGTGAAACTAAATGGCGAGTGGTAATATATTTTGTTTTAATCCATTTTCCATATAATTTTCAGATTATCCAGATTTTTGTTAATCTAGTTGGCACCCAGTCTCAATTAGGCTGAATAAACGAGGCTCCACTGTAGTATCAACATGTATATTATTATCTTATCAAGCAAGTGATAGGTCACAAATTTGTAACACTATCCTTTTTTTTATATAAAAGAATATGACAATAAATTTTAAGTAAGTAGTCTTGAGAAGGGTTGAATCCACTATTTTACAAACAAATCCAAATCTTTATTTACCAATCAATTTCAAATTTCGAATCCAACTCTTCAACATTGTGGTAAAACATAAGGTTTACTTTACTATATTAATTCTTAAGGTGGGAATGTAGAGAACACGAGAAAAGACTGGCTTTTTTTTTGCAATTTTTATATAAAAACTTCTTTAGGTAAAAATACATAGAATATTGCTTCTATAGCTTACAAACATAAAGTTTAATTTTCTTCACACGATGATATCAACAGTCCTTGAATATCCATCAAGAGTATCTAAGAATTTGATGAGAGCTTTATCTCTTCATTTAAAAAGTTTCTCGTCTAATGGCGCTATGCTCATAACAGATATTTAACAACTGTTGATATCACCATGTGAAGAAAATTATACTCTATATTTTTTTACTGGAGCATTATTCTATTTATTTTGGTCCAAATAATATTTTTCTATAGAAATTACAAAAGAACTGACCCTTTCTCACATTCCCTACATCCCCATATTAAATTTATTTAGAGAATATTAATAAAAACAAAAATCTAATATATTTTGCTATAGTATATTCATTATAACATTCATAAATCCAGTCAAATGGTAAAATAGTGATTTTGGACTTGGGTTTTAAGTTTGCCCTACAATTACATCAGTACAAGCCATAATTAAACAGTATTTTAGGTCTGAAAAATATTAGTTTGAAATTCAAGAAAATGTGTTTTGAAATCTTGAATTTGATATTTTCTCAAATATTCTTAACTTCTCGTGTCCCAACAACATGTGCCATTGAAGTATCTAGCGTGATTGAGGTAAAAGGGGGCAGCAGAAAAGATATAGTGAGACAGCAAGGCGAGGTTTTACACAGGTGTGTAAGAGACCTACTTTGGAAAAGAGAAGTGCCCTTAAAGTGTAAAAAAATACTGTATAGAGGATATTTCATACCCATAGTAATGTATGCAACAAAAATTTGGACTTTGGATAAAAGAGAAACGAGGAAAGTGGAGGCCACAGGAATTAAGTTTTTGAGGAGCACCAGAAGAGATAGATACGGTTAGGAATAAAGATGTAGGGTCTATAGTTGAGGTACAGGGGGTCCATAAGATAGTAGAGGAAGTTAGGAAGAGAGGGTATGGACACGTAACGAGTATAGAAAGGGAGAGGATTCCATGAAGATTAACATATATGAAGTATGTAGGGAAGAGACCGCAAGGGAGGCCAAGGAAGAGATGGGAGGAACATAAAGCAGCAAGTGTGCAAATGAGAGAAGCAGAGTGGAAGAGAGTGCAGGAGGAAGAATGGTAGGACAGAGGGAAATGGAGGCATTTTACTAAACAGACCTGCCCACAGGCTGGAAACAGTTCATGATGTTGATGATGTTGATGATGTTGTTGATGATGATGATGATGTACCAACCAACTTTTCATTCTTAAAACCGTTTTTCTCCGAGTTTACTAATTTCTTCTTATATACAAAGGTAACAAGATGAACAATAGGGCTTTGCAGAGTACTCATATCAGTCAAGCTTGTAAACTGTACAGGAGGGGGGAAGGGTAGTAAGGAGTGAAGTTAAGACCAAAGACCACAACAAAGAGGGTACTGTGCCAATATGCTAGTTTAGTCAAAACAAACATTTATATCTTCCTCTAGGATGTAAAGGAGTGGGAATGGGAAGGGGGGNGGGGGGGGGGGGGGGGGGGGGGGGGGGGGTCGAGAGTAGGATAGAGACTAAGAATAGACAAAGAAACTAACATATTCACTGAAATATTAACTTCCTAGTATCAAACAAGACAGACCAGAGGGGGAGTATTCAAGGGGTGGTCAAACTAGAACTATCAGTAGTATTCAAATTATAAATATTAGGGGTCTCAAAATGTTGATGCAAACTGCCATAGACAACATTAAATTCAATGAGAAGAGGCTTAATATTTCTTCAGTGCCCAATTCCAAATTAAAATATATTTCCAGTATCAAAACTAAAGTAAAATATATTTCCAGTATTTTGAAACCTGGGTGTGATGCTTAAGTGATAAATAAAAGCTCTACTCTCATTGAAAAATTGATAATCAAATGTGAGTTAAAGTGTTTGCTTTTTAAATTTTAAACTGGAATTCAGATGAGTTTCTATTTATTGTTTGCTCATCACTCAAAGTGGGTCTCTTCATGAGAAAATTGAACAATGTTTGTAGCCAAAATAAATGTATTGGTAATAGTTTAGTAAATCATATAATCTAACTTTATTTCAATTACAAATTTAAAACATGTGTTAACAAAGGGCAGCACTAGAACTTCACAAATTTAAGATGGGAATAAAGGTAATGCAAGTTAAGGTCAGTAATTTTACAGCTTTTAAAATCAAAAATATAAGTTTGGTCAAAATAAAAAATAACAGTGTTGCAGTAGATACGTTTAGTTTAATTTCCTACAAAAAGTAATAACACCAATTCTTGAATATATTATAAGTATGGTATTTGATGAGAGATTATTTAAATGAAGAGTTATCTAGAAATTTCAGGACGTTCATGTCAAATATTCAAAAACTGTCTGAATTACTCATCAGCACCATCATCAACTGTTTCCAGCCTGTGGCCTAGGTCAGTTTTTTATTCAAACCATATATTTTCTACTACTGGCTTGCTAGGTCTGTCATGGTTTAATATGCCTTCTAATCTATCTTAAGACTAGGATAAGCACAGCATCCAGTCCTCGGCCATTAATTTATAAATGTGAAAGGGTAAGCCCATATTTTCATAAATGATACATCTTTGGCCATCCCGGTAATCGAACCCAGGAACCTTTGTTCTTTAGGTAGACAGGCTACTGACTGAGCTAATATGTCGGACTTGCTACATAATTAATTTCCATCATTTTCTTTGGCATCTTCTTCTCCATCCTTATTAAATGCCCATACCATCTTAGTCTTGCTTTCTCTAATATCTCATGTACTCCCTCTACACCTACTCTTTCCCAGATAATTTCATTCATAATCTTGTTTCTCCTTGTGACAGCCAACATGTTTTTGGAATATTTTTTTTTAAATACAATAAACGGTTGCTTCAGTATATATTCTAAGTATGATTTTCCACACATACTGTAGTGTTAGAATTACTGTGTGGAAAATCCTCCTAAACACATATAATGAAGCTGAAGCGAGAGTTTGTGTACAAAAAAAATCTACCATAAAAACTGCAAAAATACTGGCCTTGACTCGTGTTCCCTTCCACATCACCTAAGGCTACAATAAAAGTGAATGAGTACCCAACATAGATAATCCACTCACCTTTATTTCTCTAAAATTTCTATTGTGCTATACTTAGAACTTAGAACTACCGGATAAATATTGCTATTGGGAGGTCAAAGATATTTACCAGATTAAAGTTATCAGCCACTTTAATGTCTTACACGTCTTATGAACTGAATTTATCTGCCAGATAGCTATCTGAAGAATAAATATATTTTTATGCAGAAAACGCCAAGGTTGGTACTGTTTTTACTGGTGTGCACATGCGTATAAGCCCTGCTGCTGCTGCTACTACCTGACAAGTGGATACAACACTCAACATTTGTTTAATAATGGCGGCTAAACGAGTGCGAGTAAACAGATGGTGTCACGTGGGTGCAGAAGCCAAGATGTCTGTAAGTATTAAAATGTGGTCAATAGTTGGGTACAACTTTTACAAAATTTAATTTATTGTACTCACATTTTGATAATTTGTTCTTATATAAATATAACTTCTACAAATAGCTTGTCAGTTTAAGTGTGAATTAAATGTTATGACTTTATATAGTTATAGCTCGGACCTGTGCTTACTAAGCAAGTGAACCAAGATTTTAACCTAAAAACAGATTCTCATAGGTGAAACCTTATTAAAAACATGTTGCTACGGCAACAACCATTTTAACTTCCAGATAAAAGGTATCAGGTACTTAAACCTCCTGATAAAAATGTGATGGATAAAAACATTTTACCTGGTAGATAAATTCTATCTGACAGTCATAAGATGCACATTTAACTTATTCATCCAGTAGAAATATTTATCTACCAGATTAATATTTATCCAGCAGTCGTAAGACTGGCCCTTAGTGGTTTGGTGTTTCTTCATCGGAACTATTGAATGAGAGAGTTAAAATGAACACTTAAAGGTGTAAATTACTCACCATGCTGAACTGCTCAAAGTGCTGTTGAAGAGCATTGGCCTGAGCTTGGCTTATGAAGTAACTATTATGGTCCCCAAATGGGTTTGAATTCGAACCGATTCCTGGAGAACTGGCAGGTGAGACAGGGCTTTGTGGCCCACTATGACTTGTGTCGCCTGGACTGCCACTTCGATACACACTCCCCTAAAACAAGTGACATCTTTTTTGTGTGCTACTTAGAATAAATTTGATAGCTTTACTTCATTATCTTACAAAATAATAATAATTTTTCACTTACCATTAAATCAAAATGTATCTATCTATTTTAGTTTTAAAATTATGCTAGTGATAAATTACATTTTAGGAAAGAAGTACTTCCAAACCTTGCGTCTCAAATGACCTACATAAAATGAACAGCTATTTAGTGAATTTTAAACATTTTTTTATATATATTTGAAAATAGTCCTGGTGTGTCGGTGCATCACCTTACCTCCTAGTGGTAGTGACATGGGAAACACTATACTGGCCAGAAAGGCAGTTTTTATAGTAAGGATAGTGGTTTGTAGGAATAGAGCTTAGGGTAAGAGTGAGCAATGGTTGTACTTGTGGCACAATGGCTAAAATGTGCCAACACTGATCAGAAGCGTATAACCCGAACGGGTAGTAAGACGCGGTGCTAAATATTAACACTGATCAGTACAGCATCCTTACTGTAAGCAGCAAGTACTGTCATAGGTTCGGGAACCAACTAAGGCAAGTAACCTGGTTTACTCTATTTAAAATTAACACAAGAGACTGTGAAAAAATAACCTCGGATGATCAAAGCTATGATGGACAGCTGAGGTTAAAACTGAAGGGTCCAGCTGTTGACAAGCCGGTGAGAATATGGACTGTTGGAATGTGGACTGTAAAATGAGTATGTGGTAAAGAGAATGAACTTTTAGAGGAAATGATTGTAAGAAAAATTTATATTCTGTGTGTATGCGAAACCAAGTAGAAAGGGGAAAATGTTTTGATGACAAGTGATGGTTACCTGACCCTGTGGTCAGGTGTGGATGAATGGGTAATGCGAAGTCAGGAAGCAGGTTTAATCCTAAGCTCAACAGCTAAGCTGTTTGTGATAATGTATGATTTGGTGTCACCTAGACTTTTATGTGTACGTATGAAAATAGGTATCCATAGAATTATGTTCGTTGCTGGTTATGCTCCTGTCGAGGGTGAAGACAAGAATGTGAGAGTGGAGTTTAGGAATGAGTGCAATGAAGCCTTGAATGTGTGTGAATTGGGTTAAAGAATTATTTTGTTGGGAGATATGAATGGCTGGGTGGGTACCCAAAGAGAGAATTCATAAAAAGAGTGTTAGGAATATAAGGTCATGACAGGATAAACAAGAATGGTAATGAATTAGTTAGTTATGTGTTTAGAAAAAGGTTTGTGTCAAACACATGGTTTAAGCACAACAAT
The DNA here is from genome assembly GCA_902151425.1 of Timema shepardi. NCBI lineage: Eukaryota > Metazoa > Arthropoda > Insecta > Phasmatodea > Timematidae > Timema > Timema shepardi. Next base: position 155,395 of record CABFVX010000227.1, on the reverse strand, counting down.
ATTAACTTGTATGAATGGCAAAGGGGTGACTCAAGAATGATGATTGATTTTGTGGTGAATATTGAGAGACTAAGAAGTTTAGTAAAATATACTAGGGCTGTGTGTGTGTAGAGCTGAATGTGGAACGGATAACTTCCTAGTGATCACAATAGTTGAATTATGTGAGGAAATAGCACAAGAGAATTAAGCAAGAAAGAGTGAAAGTGGAAAAGTTACAGGATGAAAGTGTGATAGCGCAATATGAAAGATTGCTTGGCGAATATTAAACTTTACAAGAGCATGAATGAAATTTCTAAATAAATAATTACTAATGATATTGAAAGTGCTTGGAACAGAATAAAATAGGCTGTAGTTGAGTGCATGATAGTTGTGTGTGGATCCGTGGTGGTGGGAAACTTAAAAAGAGATGGCATGGTGGAATGAACAGGTGAAAGAAGCTTTGAGAGAAAATAAAGATTCATACAAACGATTGCGGTGAAGAGTGAAGCAGAACACAAGATGTTGTGGGAAATATACAAAGAGAAAAGAATGAATTCAAAGAAAGTAGTAAAAGAGAGTAGAGAGCAAATCAGATTAAAGTAAGGAGAAAGACGGCAGAATGATTTTGAATTAAATAAGAAGCTGTTCTAGAAGTGGGTAAAGAGAACGAAGCAAGGAATGCAAGGAGAGACCTATGGTATTCAGAATGAACATGATGAGCTAATATCTAGGATGAAAATGGTGTAAAAGAATTATGGTATTGCAATTGCATGATGAAAATGTGGAGAAAGTAATAGAAAATAGGGAGAATCCCATAAGGAGTGATAGAATTAATGAGGCTGAAGTGTTAAATGTTAAAGAATGGAAAAAATGTTGGTGTAGATGGGATCACAAGTGAAATGCTTAAGCATGTGCCAGATTATGTAAGTTGTTCAATGTGTGTGCTGGGACTTCAAACGTTCCTAATGACTGGAAGAATGGTGGTGTTGTTCCTTTGAATAAAAGCAAAAACCGTAAAGGTGAATGTAGGAATTATAGGGCAATTAGTTTTTTGAGTATTCCAGGCAACATTTTTAGAAGTTTTAATTGAGAGGGTGCGTGAAAAAACTGTGGGAATAATTTGGGGTGTGCAATGTGGTTTCATGTCAGATAAAGGTTGCATGGACCAGATATTTGCATTGCAACAAGTGATTGGGGGAGGTATGGCAGTAAGGAAGAAAAGTATTGTGTTTTAGTTAATCTGGAGAAAGCATACAATCGGGATCTTAATATAAATGTCTCCAAAACTAAGGCGATGGTTTTTGATAAGGACGGATCAGGAAATGATTGTCAATTTAGTATAAATAGAATAATGTTAAAACAAGTGAATGATCTTGTGCATCTGGGCAGTATGTTCTGTAATAATTGAAGGATAGATGGTGAAATCGACACACAGGTGAATGCATCTCGGAGAGTATTGGATGTATGTGGACTCTTACAAAGAATGAAATATTATCGAAAGAAGTAAAAAATGGCAGCATATATTATTGTTATTATTATTATTATTATTATTATTATTATTATTATTATTATTATTATTATTATTAGCACCGCGTCTTACTACCCATTCGGGTTGTACGCACTTACGCTAATGTGTAATGGTAGGGTGATTGTGAGATGAAATGAAGGATCTACAGTTTAACGTGGAATCCGAACCACGGTGGAGGCCTGGCATTCCCCACATTCACAAGATGTCTTGTCAGAGGTGAAGGAGGGGTTTGGTAATCAGATAAATCTTTGCCGGGACCGAGGATTGAACCCCGGCCGCCAGCATAGAGGTAGCATATAAAAGTGTGTTAACGCCAATGTTGTTTTATGGATGTGAAGCGTGGGTTGGTCAGGAGCAAGAGCAAGGTTAATGCGGTTGGAAGTAGATATCTAAGAAATGTGTGTGGAAAAACTTGTATGGACAGAGTCAGTAAGGCATGAGTGCTAAAAGAGAGTGGTTTGAAAGTAAATTCAATATATGAATTTGAAACAAGTGTTTGACACTTGTTTGGGCATGTTGAGAGGATGAGTATTAATTGAGCGACGAAGCAAATAAAAGAGGGTAAAGTGGGTGGATCAAAAGACAGAGGTAGGGTAGACCAAATAAGACAAGGTTAATGTTGTAGATGAAAATGTGAAAAAGAGAAACATTAAAGATTTTTAAGAATAAAAGAGCATGTATGAATCAATGTATGGATGTTGTTGAAACGAAGGGAGTATGAAAGGATAGGAAAGTGTGGAGAAAGTTAGTGATCATGGATTATGTACCAAGTTGTTTTTTGAGTCATATTCACAGTTTATTGCCTACTCTGAAAGGGAATGTGGTGATTAGGTGTGTGTGTATTTGAAAATATGCTACATTGTTTTCAGCTTATTGTTGTATTAAATTAGGTACATAAGTTAAGTATATGTCAAAAATAATTAGATAGCTCAATCAGATATTATAAGGGCAGATACTGAAATTCCACAAGACATATTTTTACAAACATTAAAATTGCTATAAAAAAATAAAAAATATTGTAGCATATGTGACATATTAATATTTATGTGAAATAAAAAAATATACATATTCGTGAAATTGAACATTTGGCTAATGAAATGTGAATTATGCTAATTTAAAAAAATTCTAATTCAAATTAGCAATAAAAGAAGTAAACATTATTTGCCTTTATCCTAAGAAATCTGCTAATTAAAAAAAAGCTCCAACTGAACTAAAGCTTTTTTATTCTCAAGGCAAATTAATTTCCCTCAACCAAAAAATATTAACAAAATAAAAGTTTGAATTGACCATTATAATGGCCATACTGGGAACCAAAGGCAAGTGTTTCAAACTCCCTCCTGATGAGTTCCAATAGAATGAAACTTAGGTTGGATGATTGGGCGGTAACAATTGATTTTCTTCAAGAGACAGCCATTAACTCTTTGTCCAATGGTAGAAATGTAAAGATTGAACTGTGATATTTTCGTTGAAAAAGCCATATTGTATTGGTTTCCTTTTATATCCAGCTTTACTGTGACTTCTTCCATGCCAAACATTTGGTAGTGGTAATTATAACATTTTAATGATTAAATAATGTATTATTTTATGATCAGTCCTGATGAGTAAGTTTTATAAGGCTGGACTTGATTGATATGGATGAATAAATCTGATAAATGTGAATTGCTTCATTTTGTCAATGCTACAAGTAATAATCCAACATGAATTTGATAAACCTTACTCCTAGTTTAAACAATATTGTTTATTACAATGTAAATTATAACAAACAAATGAATAGTTAAATTATTCAACTAGAATAGCTTTGGAATTAATTACTTATATAGCTTGATCCATTTATTTAATTTACTATACATGTTTTATAAACACTTTTAATGTGCATGCTCATCAATGCAGATTAAAGATATTGTGAACCAAATAAAAACTCTCGAGTGGCAAGCATGAAGCCAGCCTTCTTACTAACCTGCACAGACAAGCCGGGGGATGTCTGGGGACTAGGCCTAGGGGGGTGCTGTGGGTTGCGATAAGTGCTCAAAGAATTCAAGTGATGCTGAAACACCAAACATTTCTAACTATGATCACACTAGAACTGAACAAGACCATGTTCATTAACTGGACATTATACACAAATGTTTCCGAAACATATTAACCAAAAACGAAAAAAAGAAAAGAAAAAAAAACCACTAGAAAAACACGTTTCAATAAACCAAATAAAATATTCATCTGACTTAAATGAAAATAAATTGAAACATATCATTTGAATTAAATAACAACTAGCTTAATAAATCTCTTTAAGGAAAATCTCTTTTCACATTAATTTAGTTTGGGGAAAGAAAAAGCTGGTGTTGATTAAGTGACAAAACAAATATATTGTAGATTATATGGATCAAAAGGAAGGGGTAGGCCACAGATGATGTGGTTAAATGTTGTAAACGAATGTGTGAAAAAGAGAAACATAAAGCGTTTTAAGAATAAAAGAGCATGTTTGACTCTGTGCATGGATGTTGTTGAAGTGAAAAGAGTATGCAAGGATAGGGAAGTGTGGAGAAAGTTAGTGAAGATGGATTAAGTACTGCGCTATTTTTTGAGCTATATGTATAGTTTCTTATTTAACCTGTAAGGGAACAGCGTAATTAAGTTTCACTATCTACTAGTTTGTAGTTTGGTTCAAATATAATTCTGGTATGTGGTCTTGTTCACTTGATTTGGTTAAACAATCTTGCTGCTTGCAACAAACATCACCATTATGCCAACACAAATATGCAACAAACTAAAAACTTGCACAAACCATGTTATATTTATTTACCTCACCATTTCAATTGCTTTTTGATCATATCTTTTGCTGTGTATAATTTGCTTTCAATGTAACCGTACAGTTTAAAAAGATGAAATGGAACTTTTTAATAACATTAGTATTTAAAATATATATGATATTTTAGTGTAAATACTTACTCGTTTATGATGGGGTCTGTTGTTCATAAATTAAAGTTGATTTTTAAAACTTTCTTCAGTAATTATTTACATAACTAAATGATTCATCATGGTTTGAAAAATCACTATAAAAATGGTTGATGCAAGTAATTGTGAAATGTAACTGCCAGCAAATTATACATTTTATATTTTAAATTCTAGCTACCACTCTTTATCTATGTTCTGTACTTACATGTTGTCCTTAATTAGCTTAAGCACCATTCAATCAGTTTATTTAATTAAACAAATGGGAAGTAAGAGGAAAACTACTCATGCCAATAATACTAGTACTTACAATTTACAAAGATTACCAATTAACTAGGGTTACTTGCATAACAAAATCATGGTATTTGTAATTTATTTTAGGAGGAATGTTAGCAAATAAATAGCATTATACATTTATATCTAGGAAAATGAAATGAATGTGTAATTAATAATAAAAATACTAAATATCTATAGCACAATTAACTACAGGGAGCCAAAAATTAATAAATTTCACTAGCTTTGTTATGGAGTAACTAATAGGTGTAGCAATATTGTTTTAACTACGATCTTAAGGGTAGTAATAAATTAATCTATATATCCATATGGAATATAATACGACCTTACATTACAACAGTGACAAGAGGTAGAACTTAACAACGTTGACTTTTTTTTTAAGTAATAGTTAAGTGGGACTGTCAGAATATATGAATTGATTCTGAACAATCTATATTTAATACGTAGACTACAGGTGGCAGTTTTCCTTAATATATTAATATATCTATCATTAATTGATATATCACAACATATATATTGGTAGCTACAATATCCCTATCCAATTAAAATGGCTGCTCTCCTATAATTATATTCTGTCGCTCTTTGAATAAGACAAGTTTAACAAAAGTGGAACAAAAATCAACGTAGTTAATAAAAATTAAGCAAAAGAAAGTTATATTTATTTTAATTCTTCAGATTATAAATATACTGTTGCCAAAACTTAATCATTACTTTCTGACGAGCTATGTGCGTAGGATCAGTTATGGCGGACGACTTAAAACTTTTGTAACGTATGAAATGTGTCTGCTTTCCATTATAAAATCCGCAATTTATTGTATTAATTTTGAGTTTATTTGAATTATTGGTTATGATTTTTAGTGTGTTGAATGAATATCTATAAGATTGTGAGATTAAAGTTTCAAGCAATCATTTGTTTTAACTTTTAATTGTTGAATGCAAGTTTTGCATTGAGGGGGGAGTAGGGTATCAGGTGCGTTAGATTTTCTATGCAATAATGCTTGGAAAAATAATGAAAAAGGAAATGTTTAAGAATTGGAATCGAGATGAACTTAAGAATCGGAATTGAGAAAAACAGGTGTCGTGACATCTCTAAATTTATTATAATCAAATGTTACATAAGTATGTGCTAAAGGGCTGTGACTTTGCCATATTAATATCCTTGATCTGAATCATATTCAAAGGGATTCTTTGGTCTCGAGTTAGATTCATATAAAGTGAGATATCTTGGGTTTGTTTAATCCCATAAATAATTTCATAATGAAATTTACACAAATATAACCAATTTAATCCATTTGGTCGATTTTTTTTTGTGCTCATAACTAAACTTCATTCATATGGATTAAGTTTGTTGTAGTTTATTTACATTTTAGTATGAAATTATTTGTGGGATTTAACTAACCCAATACCTCTCAATTTATAGGAATCCCACTTGAGACTAGTGGAGCCCTTTAAACAAGATTTAGACCAAGGCTATTCCAAAGCCTAGATCAGAGGACCTTAGCAAACTGGGGTATTAAAACAACCGTCAAGTTTGCTGATTTATTTAGTTACTCTAGAGTCATTATTTTGTAATGTTTTAAATTTAAAATTATTCACACTTGATTTAAAACCATTCAAAGGAATTAAATGTCAACCCAAAAATAGACACCTAAAGCTTAATTCTTATTTCCAGTAAGTGCAAATATTAATTTAATGACTAAAATAATTTTTAATATCAACTCCAAAACTATAAGTATTTGAAATTCTAAGGGTATGAGACGAGACATGTATTTATGATTATATATGCCTGTTTGAGTGTAGTGTAGTGATTCTAAACTAATCTTTGCTCAGTGCTAAGCTAAGGATACTTGGAACCTACAAATCAAGTACTTTTATCGGGCTGTACAAAAACATAAAGTTACTCACGGCTGGTATGTTTTGTGAGTTGGAGATCAGATTGGGGTTACATTGCACTTGATGTTGTTGGTGGTGTTGCTGGTAATGATTTGGCGTAACTTGCTGTTGATGCTGTTGTTGTTGTTGCTGTTGGTAGATGAATTGGTTTTGTTGAAACGTGTCTAGTTGTACATTACCACTTTGGTCAAGCGTTACACCCTAAATAAACAATGATCTATTAGGAACAGTATGACTATTGTATGACAACCATGTATGCAACATATTAATAATCTTAATGCTTTCTGCAGCTTAATATTTCCATCACATAATTTTAACACATTGTTTACTTGGTTACGCATTTTGTGGTCAACAACATTTTATTAATCATATAAATAGTATGGTAAAAATAGGCTTAAGTTGCACCACTATTTTTTAACACAGTACAAAAACACTTCATTTAATAAATTTACAAAGTAGATCTAAAAAATTAATATTGAAGTCTCCTGAAATAAATTATACTGTCAGTTAAAATTTCATTTTTTCTATTTATTTTTGATATTTAACATGCACTTTCTGCACAACTCGCAAACTAACTTAAATCTAGGACAGACACAACACACAACTCCCTGGCCGTTAATTTATCAATGTGACAGGGGAACACCCCCCCCCCCTCCCCCCATTTCACCAATGATAAATTATTCAGGCATGCAAGGATTCGAACCCCAAGGTTAGTTTTGAAAAAAATCAATTTAAAACTATCTTTTTTGGAATTAAGTTTGTATATCCAACCAAAATACTTTGGACTTTATGCTATTAAAAACCTTTAACGTATCCATTAATTCAAACATATTTTACAATTAAAATTCACAAATTATTAATTGTATACATGAAAGAATATCAAGAAATAGGTATTAGAATAAATAGGAAAGACAAAACATAACTTTATTTTTGTTCTTCGTGATTGAAGGGGGGCGGGAGGGGGGGGGGTATGGGCAAAACCATGATAGCCCTTAATAGATGTGTATGGGATATATTCACCATTTAAACTTTTATAGAATTTTAAAATCAAACTATAAGATTTTTTCATAAAATTAGGATTATCATGATTTGACCCCAAACCCCTCAGTTCTCCCTACCCTTGATTCCTAAACCTCATTTCATGTGCAAAAGTAGACACTAGTATAACACACTAGGAAGAACAATATCAGACAGCTACAAAATTTACTAAAATTACTTTCATATATATTTACACATCACGCCATGTGACGTGTTTCTCAATGTGTTTTCCTATCATGCTGTTCTATATTATTATTTTATTATTTGGCGTTCTTTATGTGCACTTTCTTAACCAACTGATTGTATCAGCTCACGGCTTACTAACTATAGTAAGATTATGATTTTAAAAATACAAATAGATTTATTTATGGTAAACACTTACTAATTAATATTATTTTATACTTATACATCTATCAAAAGTGACAACTGCAGATCATATGATTTGACATATGAATACATGAAAGTAGATCTAGTTGCTCTCTAGATGCCAGATAAAAACCTTCCTATGAATATCGGTTTGTAACTTAAATATAGAACAGGCTCATCCAAAGTCCCCCTGGCATTAATTCATCTCCAATAAGTTTTTTACCATACCAAGAATCGAACCAGGGACCTTTAGCTCAGTAGACAGATGTCACTCCCTACAGAGTTAATGTGTCGGCATAGCAATTACATTTGTTCCTGCAACCCAAGTCAGAACGTTTGCATGGACTCACGTCAAAACTACAATCTCCTGTGTTAACAGAGTGGAGTAGCTTATGTCTAAAATAATATTAATTGATAGATTACATGCTGCCATGTTTAATATCAAGTGTGGTGATAGCTATATAAATGATTTAATTGAAAAGTTGATTGATTTAATGTTTTATAGACAAATGTTATTAGAAAAGCATAAAACAAAATAAAAAATATGAACTTGGGTACAAAATTTAAACTTATTAATATATGATCAGACAAATTTTTTGCTAACAAAATTGATTTACATGAATTTGATCAAAAGTGTGATCAAATTGTACAGCTCTTTAAGGAAACTCTATTTTCGCTTTCAAACTTTATGCTTCTATTTATTTGGATGAAAGAATTGTATAGTCAGACAGTGTATATACACTGTACAATAATGTAGAGTGGTTGATAGTGAAGGAATCCAACCTGAAAGGATAGTTAGGTTAGGTCTAGATAAAATAAAAACACTTCTCTATTTATTTATTCTCTGCTTAAACTATTGCAATATATTACACTTCACACAATGAATTTGTGGAGATGTTCCTTTATCATTAGATGAGACACATTGAAAGTAGAAACAAGGATAGGCTATGAAACTTTTCTAGAATGATTTGAAATATGTATAATTCATTCATGACCTTAATTTACTTAAGCGACAGCTCAAAAATTTACTAGAAATAATCCCTATGCCAACAGCTGACATCTATCACTTTGGATAACTGTAATGAAAACATATGGTAATATATGAATATGATAGTTAACCACGGTAATTTAGGCCAATATTATTTATACATTTATTTGAGGTCGGGCACAAAGCGTATTTATCGTTTTATTCCACTTTAAAAAATTATTATTCATATCACTTTCACAAAAGGTCTAACAGATATAGCTTCAAAATGGCAGCCGACGAATTTAAACTGTGTGAATGAACGTGACAGAAACAAGTTATTTACAATGATGCACCCAAGCAGTGGATAAAAGTATTTTAAAATACGATAAAATAATCATAAAATAATTTATTATATATGTATATATGACAAGTATTTTCTTTTTTCCAAGTAAATATGATACCTTTATTAAAAGGTATTATTGTATGCACTATATTACACATTATAGAAAACAATCCAAAACAAAGATTAAGTACTTTTATTTATGTTTAAAATATTGTTTCAGAATGGGTAAAAAGAAATAATTAAAGGGAGTGAAATAGTGTGAAAAACTTAATTTTACATTATTTTAAATGTAATATATAACAGTTGATTAAAAAACTTAACATTTATAACAAAACAGTGATCTTTTACAAGTTGTGGCAGCTCAAAACCTAAACATATGATTTTTGAACTGTCATCCAGGTGAAAACCTTTCATGAACAGACTAACTGAAAACTTGCATATTTCAAATCATTTTAGAAACATGTAGTTCCATAGCCCATTCTTGTTTGTTTTCAATGTGTTTCTTCTAATGATAAAGAAATATCTCCAAAGATTCAACAATGTGTGAAGTGTAATATAGTGCAATAGTTTGAGAAGATAAGAAATGAAGAGAGAAAGTTTTTTCTGTCTAGGCCTAACCTAGCTATCCTTTCATTTGGTTTCCTTCACTATCAATTACTTTACATTATTGTACAGTGTTTCTAAACTGTCTTATTATACATTTCCAATCCATTAGGCACTAATTAATTTTACTATTATTTGGATGAAAGAAGATAACTAAATAAGATGCCTGAAGAGACAAATTACATAATTTATATCATACTAATCATAAAAGATTGAAACTTAAAAATCCAAATTCAATAACAGATTGTTTTTCAATATATACTTGGATACTTAAACGAAAAATTTTATGGTGACCATTTCAAGTTATTGTTCTTTAATGTTTGAGACCAAAATACCGCCCTTAAATTCAAAAAGTTTCCCAAATATTTGCTTTTTTTTTAATTGAGCAAATAAGATTTTGAAAAACATTCAATGTTGTTAATTGTTTTTAAAGAGAAGAATCAACTGCTAAAAAAACAAACCACACCATATAAGATGGTTAATTTTATTTACTCTTTTAGAAAGTTGTGATGAGCATTTCACACTTCCTCCTCAAAGTGTTGGGATAGAAAGAAGCTTTGGATTTCTTTAAGAAATACATTAAACCTATGTCTGTTCATCACTTTTTACTACGCTTTATCATATTTTCTTACATGAATAAAATTTAAATCAATTTTAATAGATCTTGATCAAATTAAAAATAATTTTACTTTGAAATTAATATAATTATTGTAGGGATGTCAAATTCAATTCTTACTGGTATGCACCAACAATGAACTAAATCTAAAGACAATTTAAGTTATCACTTAACATAAGTTTATTAGTGATTAAAGTTTACATATTTTTTAAGAGCATAGTGACAAACTTTGATATTATAAGAAACCTATCTAACAGATTAAAACCTTTGGCCTGACACAAACACTAAACTGAGCTTTGGAAATGTCTATTTTGCCAGAGTTTGTTATCACATAAATAAATGTTATATGATAAAAACAAATTGGGACAGGAGTTTCAAATTCTCAAGGATATTCAAGATTCGCGGATTTAAGAAAATGTTGAATTAATTATTTGAAAAATCATAAATAGGTTTGACTTTTTTTTTTTCCTAAAATTTCAATTGAAATAATTTGTTTTATGGTTATGACTCTAGGACAAACATAACAATCAGACCAAACACCATTTATTTAACACTTAACGGAATGTATTTATGTTAGAATTACGGACGAGACCTTAAATCATTCAAATCCCTCGAATCCTTAATGAAATTCAACATTCAAAGATTTGAGAAAATTTCAGATTCAAGACTCAAACCTTCCAAATGAAATTTGTTTTAGAGCTCTAATACTACTTGTTGGCAATTAAAAACCATTTATAACTACAGGATGGTTAACAACCAGACCCCAGACCATTAATTCAACACTTAACTGATTGAATGAATGTTGTAATGATTGGATTATAAGAAACAATGTTAACATTTAGTTAATATAATATTCTGAAAATTAAAAAATGACACCTGGACACGAGAATCGAACCCGGGACCTTTGGCTTGGTGAGGATTTAGTTAATTGTTATTAATATTAGCACCTCGTCTTACTACCCGTTCGGGTTATACGCACTTACGCAAATGTGTAATGGTAGGGTGATTGTGAGATGGAATGGAGGACCTACAGTTTAACGTGGAATCCAAAACACGGTGGAGGCCTGGCATTCCCCACATTCACAAGATGTCTTGTCAGAGGTGACGGAAGGGTTTGGTAATCAGATAAATCTGTGCCTCAGATAAATCTGTGCCGGGACCGAGGATTGAACCCCAGACCCCAGCACAGAAGTCCAACACCTTACCCCTAGACCACCAGGTCACCGACTAGTTAATTGTTGTATTTTCTTTTATTCTATTTTTTTTTTATATTTCCTCTTATGTTCATAGTTTTGTTCTGAGATTGAAATTCTTATTTTAGAATTAAGGGCAAATTGAAGATTCTGATTGGAGATTCGTATTTGTAAAATAGTGTATTTGACCCAGCTCTAGTTAGAATAAATGAATTATATAAAAACAATATTTGTAAGTAAAATCTCTTTTCACTTTATAAAGTATTTTGGTATATTTGGTACAGTAAAATCCACATTTACTGCACCTTCTTCGAAATATAACTGAACTATAACAAAAAATGTAACCATTAGTTAGTTATCATGTCTATTCTCTACAGCAGCCTGAAAATTTATGTGGTAAAGTGAACCTCTAATGTTTATGGTTTTTAAGATTCAGATTCATGATTTATAGGCAAAACGGAGTTTCAAACTCTTAATATATACAATTTGACCCATCTCTACTAAAACATATAAGTTCTCCATCAACCTGAAGAGCAATCGTACAGTACATACCTTACAGGTATGAAGGTACCTTGAATTCATGTGAGATGGCACTGAAAGATGATTCTGAAACACATGTGCGAACACGAAACAAAGCTAGCTAGAAAACAAAGATGCAAATCATGCACAAGCATTAAAAATAAAAATAATTAACAAAGTATTATGAGAGAAAACAAAACAAATAATACAAAATACTTCAATAAAGAAAAATATCTACACACAACTTTGACTATTGCAAATGTTATCAAATTAAAAATGCATCGCATACATGTTTGTTATTGCTAAGAGTGCATATTAACAACACAACATTCTATGTTTGAGAAGAATATAATATATACTTTAACATGTTATTGCATAGAGCCTTATGTGAATCTTATTGGTTGATGCAACTGTAGATTTTCTCAATTTTTTTTATAAGCTTAGGCAGTACATATACTTTATCCAGAGTAAAAAAGATGCATAAAATTCCCTTTGATTATCTCACAAAATAGAAGATTTTCCTTAAAGTGTTATTTATTGATTGATATTTTTTAATATGACTTTTACCTATTATAGTCATTAGATGTGGCTATTACCATCCCAATATTAAATATTTTATTCCCTGTGTTTGTCCTTTATGTTATTTCTTTTACATGTTCATATCTAAGTGTCCAACCATTCTTTACAAATCCCCCCTCCCTCCCTTTTCTTGTGTTTTTATTCTTCTTTTCATTGTAAAAGCAATATTGTGTTTGTTCCTTTTATTTGTTTCCATCCACCTCTCCTATACGTACTTCCAAATATAATATAAAGACCATTTAAGATTTTTAAAACAGGAATGTCCAACCTTTACTTGACTTAAGGCCGCATAATTTCTTTGGCTGTTGGCCGAGGGCCATACATAAAATGTATAGGACCTAATGGCCAAATATATTTAAAACATGAATAGTTATTTATTTTTTAGTAAATACATGCATACATATATTATACAATAAATTAATCTTAAAGAAACCCACAAAAAAATGACTAATTTAATCCAAGCCAACTTCGAGAGCCTACTAAGTTGTTTATTTCCAGAAATTGAAGTATTTCAATTTGAGCTTGTGGGTCACACAGAACAAACTTGAGCGGTGCAAGCATTCCGGGAGTCGCAGGGAGGAAGATAAAAAGATAAAGAAGCTTGGCAAGAATGTATTAGGATAAGATTATCTTGGTTGACAATTGGAGCTTTTCTTAATGATGTGTTGATTATTTCTGTATGATATGTCGCAAGGTTCTTTATTGAGTCATGTAAGTACAGTCAATCCACGTTTGGAGTTGTGGTAACTGAAAGCTAGCAGAAGATTTTTATTGCAAACATTGGCTGAAAGTCAACTTAACTGTTAACTTATGTGGAAAATTGGAAATAATTAAAATGTTTTTGTAATACTATACTACCAATCAAAAGTATTAATAAACACTTCTAGTAATACTTCACCAAGGATTACTGTACAATTGAATTTTTCATAACTTATCGAAAGAACAAGATATTAATAAAACTATTATTTTTTTGTTTTGCGGCTATGGCAACAAGAAATCTTTTGGGGAATGAAATAATAATTTTAAAAACATTATATTTATACTTATATCTTGTTATAAATGTCCGACAAAATAAATAAATGTATTTTTATAGCTTGGAGAAAGAGCCATTCAAAATATTATTTTCAAAATAAAATGTTTCTATTATGTAAACAAATGTGCATACACACAACCTTATTTGTAATGTCCTCAACTCCCTTTGTTTTGTCTGTTTCACCATCATAATTTGTAAAGAAAATGCAGCCTTTTAGATTCTCTCATTTGTAAAGCATATAAAAACTGTTAAAAGAAAATCACAACTAAAAACAAAATGTTGGGAATGTTTTGACTGCCAAACAAAACAACTCGACAAATGGTCTTAGAGATCATAAGGTTTGGTGAATAGATACATGAGAGTAGATCTGGTAGCTTATATTAGCTATCACTTACTACCACCTCAACCGTGGATCTACTGTACTTCAGTGATTTTGCAATGATAAAAGCTGAATCACGTGAATCGACAGGTTTCATGAGGTTGAGGACGTGAACATGTTCTGCATGTTCCTACACCTTCATAGATAATCAAAACACTACTTCTAACAGAAGTAAACCACCGCTAGCTTGGTAATTGATATTGGTGCTTGTAGTGAACTGTTTATTAAAGTGTGAGAATGCCATAATTTTAAAGTTTATTAAGATGGTACAACTTAATCCTTGAGAGGTTCAAAAGGAGATAAAAATATACTATTGTGAAGAAAAGAAAAAACTAATATAGAGTGAGAGCATATCTTTTTAAGTTGGTTAAAAAGAAAGAAAAAAGAGATACCTATATTTTCAATGTGGTTGCAGTTAAAAACACTGAAATTGTTTGAAATTTAATGGCTAAACTTTCAGATTTATGCTAGTACATTAGATTTGTATATAATTATTGAGTAGGGTTGTGTTACACAAACCAATGTTTCAAGGAGTAAAAAAAAGGAAGGAGTGTTTGTGCGTGAGGGAGAAACATATGTTTGAATCAGCATGTTTAGTTCTTCAGTTCAATCAATATTCAATGCAAAAGCCTATTATTTAAAACTTGAAGTTAGATATTCCAAATTCACAAATATTTTACAGTGATATGTGGATAGATAGATTATGATCATATAATGACATCATAAAAAGACATCGAGAAAGTGACTAGAGGTAAAATGGAAACAAAAAATATTTTAATTAAGGTTAGGACAATGTTGATCAAATCAGTTGAGATGAGTGTTTGGCATTTGGTTCACTGATGGTTTACACCCATTTGAAATGTGCCTAAGTGTGAAAAGTTGGCTATTCAAGTACTGGAGATCATTTTTTTATAAGAAACTATGTTCACCAGGCAACGTTGTCCTTTGTACTAAAGCTTTTTAAAGGGGCTAGGTTGGAAGGTGTGTGTCAATGATGGCATGTATAAAAAGAAAAGTAACAAAAAGTCAAACAATAAAATTTATAATTACTGATAATATATTATCTGTGATTTTTAGATAATTGGTGTGGTTTTGATTGTGAAGTGTGTTAAAAATGGCATAATCTATGCTATCCTAATGTTGACATACATGTTCAATTAAATTATTGGAATTAAATGTACTATTATATACTTGCCATTGTTTTAAATCAAATTAAAAACTAGCTAATATGTTCACTAGTTTAAGAGGCAAACAGGCAAGGACCTTAGGCTTTCAAGTGTTTAGTATTACCTCTACACAAATATTGTTAATAACATCATCAAAAGAAGTGCCCTGCAGAGGACAAGGAGAAATAAGAGCAGAGGAACGAAGACATGAACGAGGAGTTAGGAGTGAGACTCAAAATGGTTTGGCCATGGGAAAATAATGGAAAACAGAAGAACACCCCATATATGTATAAGGGTGGGTGGACCAGATGAGGTAAGATGGAGAGAAAATGAGGAACTGGAGAATTAATGATGATGATGATGATGATGATGATGATGATGATGATGATGATGATGATTATGAAGACAAAGAAGAATAAATAGGGATGTGTGAAAGTCAATTTTTAAATGTGAAGTCAAAGATAGGGGTTTTTGTTGTCACATAACTAGGTAAAGTCTGTTTATGATAGTTTTTTACTTGGGTGACAGTTCAAAAGCTATATATTTAGGTTTGAGGTTGGCAATACTGGTCAAAGATCACTATTTTTTTATAAATGTTAAATTTTTTAATTGCCTGTTAAATTTTACATTTAAAATAACAAACTTAAGTTTTCTCATACTATTTCATTACTTTTGATAATTTCTTTTTACCCAATCCGAAACAATATTTTAAACATATTTAAAAGTACTTATTCTTCGTTTTGGAATGTTATCTACAGGTTGTTTCACTCGGGACTGAACACCTATTATTTAAATTAACTCATGTTTGTAAAGTTGCATTTAAATAGTGTAGATTATAAAACATATCCTGGCCCATGACGAATAAGAATGTCTCATAAAAGATGCTAGAACTTCCTACCATCAGCATCCAGACACATATTCACCCGACGCTCAATATTGGTGAATGTGTGAAGTAGCGTAGCGACGTTGATGGCAGACATTTCACATCTGATATTGTATTTCAATTCCTCAATCAACCTTGGCTTGTTGGCATAAACACTGCCTTTTAAAAGGCCCCATAGAAAGAAATCTGGGGTGTCAGGTCGGGAGACTTAGGTGGCCACAGGTTTATGGAGATAATCCTAAAAAAACTGTGGATTTCTGCCATGATACTTTTGGAGGTGTGGCAAGTTGCACCGTCCTGTTGGAAGTAGCCCTTTGCAAGTTCCTGATCATCTAAGTGATTCACAAATTCATTAAAGATCTCCAAATATTGGTCACTATCAGGTGGCTGTAGCTCGTGTACAGCCGTGATACAATACGGCTTAACTTTTGCCTGTTTGGCTGCTCTTTGACAGGTCCAATATGATCATTCAGTCTCTTGGGATAGTCTTCGAATAGATTTTCTTGGGGATGCCAATAACCGCTGCTTCACATCCTGTATGTTGTTCTCCGTCATCTTGGGCCGTTCGCCTGAATGCAGATCCACCAAGTTTCCCATTCTCTCCAGCCAAGTTCGAAGTTCTGGTGGGTGGTGTATGCCCACCAAATGTATTCAGATACCTCCTCTGACATTGTTTGAATGAACCGGTCACCCAGTACTGAAGCACAATGAACACACGCTCTTCAATTGAGTACACCATCTTTCTTCTGCCGACTCGCACTGTCTGATTAGACACGCTTCCCCAATAATCTCTAGAGAGATGGCATGTCAATGTGGTGCCCAGCTGGCCAGCGAGGAGACATGTTTTCTTAAGTAATGCATGTTGACTGCTTCATCATGAGATTAAGAACCCCCTTCCAATTCTGCGGTTCTGAATGGCTCTGAGTTTTTTAGGGTAATGCAGTAAGCCTCTGCATTAATGGTAGTTCCTTTAGGCATAAAATCCAACAAAACGACCCCCTTACGGTCCCAAAAACAGATGCCATGAGTTTTTGGCTGAATGGGTCGTCTTGAACGTTTTGGTGGCTGGAGAAGATGAATGACGCCACTGAAATGATTGTCTTATGGATTCTTAGGTTTAGTGACACCCCCCCATCTCATCCCCCGTCACAATAGAGTCCAGAAAAGTTTCTCCCTCCTATGCAAAACGATCCAAAAATTCACGTGTGGTGATCACGGTGCTCCGGTGTGAGCATTCTGGGCACCCATCTCACACACAATGTCTTGTAACCAAGTTTTTCCGACACAATATCACCAAGGAGACTTCGAGAAATGTCAGGAAATTTTTCATGAAGGTCATCAAGCATCACGAGGCAGTCATTTTGCACTTGTTCTTCAATTTTTTGCACAAGTTCGTCAGAAATCATTGATGGATTCCCACTCCTTACTTCGTCGTATCAGTACGACCTTCTCTGAACAACCTAACCCACTTCATGACAGGTTGTCGACTCATCATCACATCACTACCATAAACTTCCACGAGTTTTCGATGGATATTGGCGGCGGTATTGTTCTGCAAAATCAAAAAACGGATGGCCGCGCGGATCTCGCACGAACGGGAGGTGGCGACGGCCTCTTCATCGGAAGAATTTACTGTGACTGAACCAAATGTTCAACAAACATGCGGGACTAAACAAACTGACTGTTAGGATCCTCCCTACACACCAGGTGTGCCAACTTTGGAAAAAAAAAAGTCTCCACTGGCCTCAGGAGCCCATGTAACCTTACTTTCTGGATGACCTTCTTATTGTTTCGTTCCCTTTTATATGTTTTCTATCCACATTTCCTATACTTTCTTCCAAATATAATACAACTACCTCATAAAGCAAAAAGAGGTTTTCCTTGAAGAGATATAATATATATTCACATCCTTTTCCTGTGTTTGTCCTAATGTTATTCCTTTTACATGTTCCTATTTATGTGTCCTATTATCCTCTACCCATTTCCTTTTCCTCCCTTTTTTGATTTTTGGTTCTCTCTTTTGGGAAGTTGCGTTGTATGTTCCATACTCCTCCCTGATGAGTTCTGATAGAATGAAACCAAGGTCAGGGGAATGAGCAGTGATGATCGATTTTCTTAAAGAGGCAGCCAATAACTCTTTGTCCAGTGGTAGAAATGTAAAGTGTGAACCATGTTCTTCTCTTCATTGTGAAAACCATATTGTGTTAGTTACTTTTTATATGTTTCCTATCCATCTTTCCTGTACCTTCTCCCAAATATAAATATCAATAATATTAAAAATTGCATGCCCATAATTGAGGATTTTGTAATCTTCAAAAGAGGTGTACACCAGATCCTACAGCCCTATGGAGGTTTCGCTGCACTCCTTGAGCCAGGATGAGTCCCTCAACACTGGGGTTTGCTAGTGCCAACGCTCAGTGATAATAGCACTGCCAAATGTGCAGTTGTTAAATGACTCACTTTGAACATGCTTGTCATAAAGGGACCATTATAAGCGTAATATGCAATTTGAATAAGTTCTTTGTGGGGTAAAATTATGTGAATATGAGATTGGATCACTACCTTAGCCTTGCTTTGTAAAAGCTGTTCGAAGAATATTTGTCTCTTCTCTCTAGCAAAACCATGTTTAAAATGAGTTTTTTATGCCCCTTGATGGCACGTAGCTATCCCTGTGTTGAAGGCCTGAAGCCCTCCCAAGGAGCTCAGCCATCTTCATCTGGAGGCTGTGTGTCTACTGTATACCTTGTCTATAGCCCAGCCCTAATCTTTATACGCAAACACTGCCAAAACTGAAATGTAACGACATAATGAATATAGTGTTGTTTTTTTAAATCATCCTCATTAACTGTTTCCAGCCTGTGGTCGGGTCAGTTTAGTAAAATGCCTCCATCTTTCCATTCACCACTCTTCCTCCTTTATTTGCTTCCATTCTTCTTCTCTAACTCACACACTTACTGTCTTCTCCTTCTATCTCTTTCTTGGTCTCCCTTGTGGTCTTTTCACTACATATTTTGTCACCATCAATCCCTTTGGTATTCTTTTATGTTCCATCCTCATTACATGGTAATACCATATCAGCCTTGTCTCCTCTACTATCTCATGTACTCCCTTATATGTAATCCCACATTTGACCAAACTTCATTCCTAATTATGTTTCCCCTCGAGACAGCTAGCATCCGCCTCACAAACTTCATTTTTATGGACTTGACTTTCCATTTCTCTCATACATTCAGTTTATTTGTACAAAACATTTAACAAAATCATCACTGAAACTACAAGAAATATTACTAAATAGATTTTTAAAATATTGTTTGTATAGTTGTTACTATTTGTTTTTGTTGGGTATTTTCGTGCAGATTTGTGTTAATGTAATTTATGACCAACTAGAATAAAAATAAAAACTACAAAATTATTACGGAATAAAAATAGCTTGGTTAGTAAAATAAAGGAAACATCATAAACAATAATTATAACAAGATATATAAATGAAAACACCACCAAAAAAGAGACAATAAACGAAGGTCTGGGATGATTTTGGTGACTCACTGTTTGTGCAAGCTGTGTGGGGCTCGGCGGACCCCCAATTATGAGGTTCTGGGGAAGTGGCTGAGAATAGTGTCTTCGGCGGGTGCTTGGCGAGTGTCCCGGACTTGGACCCTGAGAATCTTGTGGGGAACCTGTGAAGGAGAACCTGCCCATGGGTCGGGAAGACAGACTGGTGGGAGAGAGCGTGGAGGGGCTGGCTCCTTGAGGACTCTAAAATAAAACACAAGTAGTATATATAAATAACTCTGGCCATTCAATGAAAACATATATGACATGTTTATTATCACTTATCTATAATGACACTAGGATTCAAAGATTTACTAAACAACTGATATAAATTGGACTCAAGAGAATATCATAATAATAAGGGTGTAAAACCCAATTCTTCGATGCATCTAAACCCTAGATTCTTGCTGTTATCAAAAGACATGAGAATCTATCTAAATATTAATATTCCTGATTCTTCAATTCTTGGCTCTCAATAAAAGTACTGGCAACTAAGAAAACAGCTAAATTCATAATGAGTAGTAATTGATTATCTCTAATTTTATTTGTTTGCTATTATTTCTTATATATTTTGGTTTAGTTAACAACCCAATTTGGTGAATTTAAAAGACTTGTGTTATCAACAGTTGTTTATTATACTTTTTTAAATTATTTATAAATTTTTGACTCAATGAGGCATGCTTTCTAGTGTAATTCTTAATTATTTTATTAATTATGCATAGTAAGTTTTAATACTTGGTGAAATTGATCTTTTTCTTTGTTTGAAATAGAATTGTTTTTTATTACTATTTACATATTTTTTTGCTTTACTATAAAGTTAAATAGCCAAAGCTGTACAAATGAGCTACACAAAACTACCCTGTTTATAAATTACTCATTAATAAAGACTATAATTTTATATGGCCTTAAAATAAAATATAATTACAGTATTTTCTTCTAATATAATTGTATTGAAATATATAAAAGGCAAAAATACTTCTTAATATCAACTGGAAATGGGAATCAAACTCGGTGCCATTGGGTTAACCAATGAGTAGGGACATGCAAAATTTGCATCTGCGATAAAATGAATTATTACACAAATTCTACCCGCCTCGGTGGCGTAGTTGGCTAACGCGCTTGTCGTGCTGAGCTCGACTACTGAGGACGGGGAGATCGAGGTTCGAATCTCGGTCTGGTGAACTGGGGGTGGTTTTTCCTAAATGGTTTTCCACTCTCCCTCCACGCAAATGCGGGTTCACTTCCTCTGATTCAACCTTCCCAATTCCTAATCCATTAGCGTAATTTGTACTTAAAAGCGTATCATCCGAACGGGTAGTAAGACGCGGTGCTAAATATTATATTATTATTTATTATTACACAAATTCTACTGTTTTCACACAATTAACACGAATTTAAGCTTTTTTTTTCTAAATAAGCACAATTTCTTTGTAATTTGGCAAATACCACATCATGCAATTTAATTTTCAATGCGGTAATACTGGTGATAGCAATATACCAGGAATACTGTTCATACGAAAAGTATAAATTTTTACTTATTTTATAGGTATTAAAAGTATCACAAGAAAAATGAGTATTTTAAGGATATTTAAGCTTTTTTTATCATTAAAAATCACTATTTATAGTTTTACACATTTTGATACCTAAATTTTGATAGATCAATTCTTTATTTACAGCCTTAGAAGCTTTCACGTTAGGTCAAGGCAAGGACATTAATATATATGGACCTTGCTACAGGCAGTCATGTTTCGCAAAATTATATCTTATTAATATTTATTTCCTTCACCTTATTTGATAGTATATAGTATTCTATGACGACATGTTTCGGTGTTATTATTGTTTGGTTTAAATATAAGTTGATAAGCAATTATTTTGATATTGCTATATTGAGTTTGATATTACTAAATGTGAAATGTCTTGTGTGTATTTATATTTGATTTTTCTCTGGATATGTTAATAAATAGTTAAATACACAAAAAGAACGAAAAATATAGACAGTGTCAGCCTAGTTTTTTTTAACCAATACTAATTTGACTTATATTTACGTAAATAATAACATCACTTTCAACTTATAATAACATTGCTTTTTGAGAAAAATAACACTTTTACCCTAAAAATAACCTCACCTTTAGCATGTATCTACCAATGAGTACTCCAACACCAGATCGATCAAGCCTATTATTGATGAGTGTTTCAAAAAATTTGTGTGGCCTCTCCTCCACCATAGCTAGTGATTGATTCTCAAAATACAAAAACTGACTTTAACGTAAAATGAGCTGGGATCCTCCACAAAGCTAGTGACCAATTCTCAACATGTAAGAAAGAACTGACTGTGACGCGCAATGAGTTGACACCCTCCACAAAGCTAGCGATTGATTCTCAACATGTAAGAACTGACCGTGCTGTACGGTGAGCTGCTATGATCCTCCTGGTCGAGAGGAGTGTGCAAGGGAGATGAGAACTGGAAACTTGTGAGATCTGGCAGCGAGCCTGTGTTGTTCCCTATTGGGATCTGCACCGTGCCAGGCTCCTGCTGTGATGGGTAGATGCTAAAACACCAAATAGACACCAAATCAACAATAGTTGTTAGCACCATGGTTCAAAATAGAATAAACCATCTTCGAATGGGAGATGTCTAAAATTTTATATATATTTAGACTATTAAATCATTCAATGATTAACATGACAGAATAATCAACAAACAAATCATTATTTTTTAAATGTTTGTCTCTAGGAAATAGAGGGTGGTGTTTTAACCTAAGCAATGGAACCAAAATGGCAGCTATAAAAGCAGGATACGTTAGTGAATACGTGTAAGTCAATTAAATTAAATAACTTAAGTATGATGTAATATGTCCTTAAAACATGAGAGAATTGTGGAAAATAATACACAAATAAAAGTAAAAATACTAAATTCATGAACCTCAAACCATTAATTGACGCCACATAGCATCTTCTAACATTGGAGACTAAACAGGAAGATGGAATCAATGGAGACTAAACAGGAAGATGGAATCAATGGAGCCTATTTCCTGAGGCAGATGCCATGTGGCGTTGTAATATTGAGCATAATTTCTTTATCAATAAAATCACTAAACTAGAATATAAGTTTTATTCTCTACAGATAATTCATTAAAGATTTTTAGAAATGTATCTTTTGAGTAAGAAACAGCAAAAGACCAGTTTATTATTAAAAGTAAGAGTATATTAAAGGAAATTTTTTAAACCCTTGTTAGAATAAAACATTTTATAATGACATTTTCCCGTGTGTTCCGGCCAAACATTACCCAGACACTTACTTGATGCCTGGTACTCGTGGCACTTCACAACAAGACCTCGGTCGGCCGTCAGGGGACGTCCCCAAATGCTTCCTGCCATGGTCACACTGGTCTGAGGTCATTATCCCGAGAAGCTGGCCATCAGTCACTGCAATCATACACAGCACTCGAGTACATGGCCCAATTTGTCAGTATGAAAATAAAGTAGGACTTGTGACCCATACACTAAATTCAACAACGTTTTGAAAACTCTACCATTTTAAAATTAATTAAATGGATATGGAGCTGTAAAAATAACTAAATATCACAATCAATGTGAAAATCTATTTATTGTTTACTTTCTATTTTTTTAAGCTTATCTTAATTTTAGTTTTAAGCTTTATTTATTATAAAAAAATAATAGGCAGTAGTTGACTTTGGTGGTTTTGGGGTAAAGTGCTTTCACCACAGGACCCTGTCTGTGTTCGTGGGTTAAAACCCAACCAAGGTCAACGGATTTTTCTTGAGCAATAAAAATCTATAGCCCAACTTCCTTCGAAGTGAAAGTAAAGCCATCGATCCCATGTTGATTGTAGTATATAAAAGAACCCTGGAAGGTATGTGAAAATACCTTTCCCAGCAAAATTGGTAAGGTCCTTTGTTCTCGCTCATAGAAATTTTCATGTGCTGATATAATCAGTCAGTTATGATGGTGCAGATTAAATACTTCAAATAAATAAAAAATAAATAATTGAGCAATAAAACTATGATTGGCATCTTTAGAAATGTTCATTTTATTCTACTAGGGGAACTGGAAATGGGCCTTACCCCAAAAATGTGAAATGCTGAAGGAGAGAATTTGGGAATTTTCAGTCAAATTTAATAAGTATTCATCAAACAATTCTATTCAAAGCAATGAGTCATACTCAAGTGATGATGCCTGAGCTGCACTAGTATTCATGTGTAAATTGTTACTAATGTTTTGCCCAAGCTTTGCTAGGTCTTTGTGTCATGTGTCATAGCTTAAAAATAAAATCTAGGTTGCAGCACTTTAAAGAAATAGACTAAATATTTACTATTTTGGTCACAAGTCATCATCCATGCTTAGTGTCTCCGTCTATGATGGCAAAATGGCCTTTTCAATTTTTGTAGTAGATATTCAACAATTCGACTAATGAAGTTTTGATTTTTAATACTATGGCTTTCAACTTGTACAAATAGTTCTGTCGGCAAGGTAACAAATCAGCATGTCTGCAGAGAAAAATGTTGTATACTTGCAAATTGACAAATTTGTGTACTTTAGAGTCCTAAGTTCATATTAAATTTGCAGCCCTGAAATTATGCCGCTTGTGGTTATATACTAAAAAATTTATATTTTAAAAAATAGCTTGATAGTACAAACATTTTCCAATTTGCAACTCTCCAACATTTTTTTCCACTAAAAACTGCCTGCTTATTGGACTAAAAGTGATTAAAATGATTAAATGAATAATTATTTGGGCATTTAAGTTAAATAATATTTGTAGAGATTTATTTGAATGGGTATGTTATTATTTCAATTAAGTTGTAATTTAATTTTTTAAATAAACACAATTTTGCCTCCTATTTTTATATTTTTTTTAATATCATTTTTCTGAATAAATATAAGATAGATAGATATACACTGTAACTAGCAAATAATTATGTTCGGGTTTGTATTTTATACAATATTTTCACAATAGAAATTCTATCTATCCAAAATGTGGTTAATATCCTGAATTGTGCAATGTGTTATGATATTTCCAATTTAGAAAGCACAATGCACTATTAATATAAATATTTAAAACTGATAAAATATGGGTAGTTATTAAAATAGTTATATCAGTGTGTAAGAGATGGTAGTCCACCGTGCTGGAAGAGATGTAATGATAGTGTAGTGTACCTCTTCTTTGAGACCCAGGGCTATGCAGAGAAGGCTCACCACCCATGTTCATTGCACTCTGATGCAGCGCAGAGTCCGAGTTAGTACGTCGCCAACTTGTATCCGGCGGTGGAGATAAATACGCCCCACCACTATTGCTGTAAGGAGATGTGTCTATCCTTTTCTCATTGGGACGCGACCTCATGGGGCCCACACCCATCCTGCGGCCACGTTCCTGATAAACGATGGGTGCATCCACTCGACCAGACTTAATTTCTTCTAAGTTGCTAAGCGCATTCTGCAACAAAGGATGGTTTTGCTGAGCAAGTAAACAACAAAAGTGGAGTGAATATATTCCTTCATTTCAAATGACTAGAAAAAGAAAAACAGTGTATCTAATATTTACATCAACATACATTTTTATAGAAAATGAATTTAACAAGGTAAAACCTAGGACCTAATACCAGGATGAAATACATAAACAAGTGAATAAATGAAACAAGGGTGTGTAGATGACACAGCACACGAAATATTTTTTAAACCAATAAAAGCGTAAACCAAATAATGAATGAGCTGTTATCTATTAGTTCTGAGAAATAGCCAGAGTAGTATCAGCACAGGCAGTTTGCAGAAATAGGTGTCAGTCCAGTCTTGTCTGATTTTATAATGATAGGGTTGGGGCTCGAATTTTGGCTGTGTGTACCAAGATTTGTTTTACTAAATAGTTTGGCACCATCCTTCCAAGCAAATGCAGGTACATTGCCTTTCAGATTTAACTTACTCATTCTTAAACCACTAGTATAAATATGCAAATAGCTTAGATGAGTATGAGAGCAAACTGTAAGGGGAAAAAAACAGGCTGATAACCCATACTTATGGATATGCAGGTAGAGGCATCACTCACCATATCTGGTTTTCTGGTGTCGAGGAGATCAGGATTACTTTAATAAAAATCAATATATACCTACCCCTAAATCCTACCTTCCTCATCCATGTCTAATTATTGTAGAAAATGTGAATACCACAGATGTGAGTAAGACATGAATCTCAAATAAAAACCAGATTGGACAAGGTACAAACCTCAATCAGTGCACTTGGGCTTAAGTGATTTTTCAATCCTCTTCCAATAATAATGTGAGCACATTTCCTTATAAACTATTCTCATTTCTACCCCATAGATTAAATTGTTAAAAACATTGTGTTAAAGATAGTAATTAAACAATGGGGGTGTTAGGCTACTGTTACATGATGATTGGCAGTTTAGGTAACATCTTGAATTTAGTAATCTAGGTTTGATCAGAAAATTTGAATGTAAAGTATAGTTGCTATAAAGAGTAATAATATAAGGTCATATTGTACTTTGACCAGGTAAGACTACTACCTTTCAGGGAAAACGGAATGTACATAATATAAGATAAATATATACATGTACAACAACTTAGTGGTAAGTTTATTCTCCTGTAGATTTGTTTCACCCTTCTTCCTAACCACAGTAATAAAGGATTCAAATATTATCACAATCCAGATCATTTAGGTTAAGACCCGCTTAGGTGGCCGCATGGTCTAAGGCACTACTTTTGCAGTAGACCTGGCTGTTGAATGGGAGATCGAGGTTCAAATCTTGGTCAAGTGTACTGAGTTTTTTCAAAATGGTTTCCCCCCTTTTTTCATGCAAATGTGGGTACACTTCCTATAAATATTACCTTTTTAATACCTAAAACGGGTAGTAAGACGTGGTGCTAAAAAAAGGTATGGATTGAAAACTAAAATTATTACACTCATCGGACAATTAAAGTAATGGTTATCAAATGTTTTAAATTAGCTGAAATAATTAATTCTAAGCACTGTACAAGCCAAATATGTTTCCAGGTCGGATATGGGTTGCCATATGAGGCCTCTGATTTAGGTGTAGTGATTCAGTCAATGACAAACCATTGTTGAGAGCTTGGCTTGAATCCCAGTTGGGTTTAAATTGTGTATCCATGTGGTGTGAAAGCAAGTAGGAAGCGCACATCTAGGTCAATGTAAATATAAGCAGAAAGTTGTGCTTTAATACTCCCAAAAGTATTAGTTCCAGATTTTGTTTTACTGTAGTAATGGTCCACTCTAAGAAAATCTATCATGTGGCTTTAAATAAGTGACTCGCTTTGCTCATTGGGCCTCTGTCCCCAAACCCTCGATGATGTAAACTAATATCATTCCAGAGACGTTTTTTATAGGTCTTACCGTTTAGCCATAAGAGACCTTCAAAGAAAGGTCTGCACCAACTTTAAAGGTGCTCCGCCATTATTAATTTTTTGGGGGGGGGGGTTTAAAAAAAAATTTAACTTTTGGAATTTTTACCAACTTTAAAGGTGCTCCGCCATTATTAATTTTTTGGGGGGGGGGTTTAAAAAAAAATTTAACTTTTGGAATTTTCCCGTCAGTTACAGGCTAGAAGCTATAGGTTTGCCAAATTTAAAGTTTCTAGCTCATCTGGAAGTGGGTAAACATTAGTGTCAGTGAGTGAGCGAGTCAACCATGTGGCTTTATAGTAGTATAATTTGCAGCTAATGGGACATTGAATAAGGCACTAAAACTGTCAAGGTACACCATCAGTTTTTTAAGTAGTGATTTTAACAAGTATTAAGATTGTGTTTAAAAGTGTCAGAGTTAAAATCCTAATAATTGTGTTATTTCTAAAAATAATGATACAATGAAGGGGATTGAGAGGGGAATAGGAGGGCAATTGAGAGGGTACTTGGAGAGTTATTGATAGAAGAATAGGAGGAAGATTGAAAGGGGCACATGGAGGGTGATAGATAGGAGAATAGAAGGAAGATTGAAAGGGGTACAAGGAGGGTGATTGATAAGAGAATAGGAGGAAGATTGAGAGGGGACTTTGAGGGTGATTCGTAGGAAAACAAGAGGGAGACTTTCTTCACATTTACGTTAGTAAAGTAGAGACGAGGAAGGTAAAAATTAAATAAAAGTGCACTTGCTTTGGCTTAAAGAGAGAGCGGGGAAACTATACCCACCGAGGTTCGAACCACTGTCACCGGAAAACCACCGCCACTGTTTACAGAGTGTGGGTCACAAGACATCATGGGTATATAATGGGATGTTGAATGAGTAGAGGCCGAACCACCAGGCACCAAACCAGCTTCGTGCCGTTTTTGTATAAACAATAGAACGCCCTTGAGTTTTAAAGCAACAATGACCTGCATTTAAAAAGCTATTATTGTCCAGGGGTTTGGGGAATAGTTGGGAAACCGGTTTGTCTTCAAACTGCATATTATCTCTCCTCGAGCCACGATTATAATTTGGGGG
>CABFVX010000227.1:44314-126852 GCA_902151425.1 Timema shepardi | reverse complement strand
GGGGGGGAGGCTGTCGGTCGCTCCAGGCTCCGATCAACCAGTCGTCCTTGAAGTCTTGCGAGAGAGCTCGCGTGTAACTTGTATGTGAGAGCATTGTGGGAAAACTTCCGCCTTCTAGTGCTACAGTACATAATAAACAAACACTATTGATCGCGCAGTAGCGCCCGCTCGACACAAATACCGCAACACATGGTCCGTCCCCGCGCCGCATTTAACACTTCGCCCCTCCACTCACACTCCCTTCGCCTCGGCCGTATTCATGATCCGGAGGGAGGGGGATCCGCTCTCAAGCACAAACAGCCCCACTGGTAACAAGTGCGTGTAAAGAGAATGATTGTGATTGAAGTAGATTGATAGTAAATCTAGATAAGGGGTCGGCAACCTTTTAAGTGTGAAGAGCTATTTTCCAAAATATGTTTTATTCTGGGGGCGCCAAGAAAAATATAGATTTTTATATTTGAATGTTCACCTTTTATTTATGTATTTACTAGTGACAGGTTGAGAATGTACATATTCTAAATGTAATAAACAAAACAAACTATAATATTACCATTCTTCAGATTTAAATATTTGAGCCAAGTTACAATCTGGGCTTATTGTTAAAAACTCATTTATGAAGATATTAATGGAATCATAAATTGAGGACTAATGATGAATAAATAACAAAGAAGTTTAATTTCAAATAAAGCTCGACAAACATCCCGTTATTTATCAATAAAAATTATTGAACAAAAAATGTACAAAATTACAAAATACAAGGCGGGCGCCTAAAATCTGTCAAAAGGGCGCCAAGGAACCCGCGGGAACCGCATTGCAGACCCCGGGTCACTAGATAGTTACATATTATTAAATTCGAAAAATTGGATAATTCGAACCCACCATGATTCCTCAAGAAGTGCCTGTTTGAATCATTGGTAAAAAAACAACAACATTTAATGAGAATTTTATCTGCTTCGGTGGTCGCGTGGTCTAATGAACTACCCGACGTCGGGGAGATCGAGGTTCGAATCTCGGTCGGGTGTCCCGAGGGTGGTATTTCCTAAATAGTTTCCCACAATACCGCCAAGCAAATTTATGCACATTTATTTCAGCTAGACTTTACAGTCAAATGTTCATAGGTGTGATAGTTAAAAAGTATATATACTTTCACGTATTCATACATCAAGTCATTTGATTCAAAGCTGTCACTTTAGATAAATATAATTAACACCTATAAAATAATACTAATAACATTGTATATACAGGGAACCTGGTGGTCTAGGGGTTAGGGGTCAGATCTATGTGTTGTTTGGGGTGCAGGATTCAAACCCCGGTCCCGGCACAGGTTTATACGATTACCAAACCCTTCTCTCACCTCTGGCCAAGTGTGTGCTTTCACGGTTTGTGAATCTTTGAAATGCCAGAACCCCGCCGTGGTTCGGAACTCATGTTAGACCGTAGGTCCCCTCTGCTTTCCACCATCATCATTCTCACGTATCATCCTACCATCTGGGGATAGTGGAATTCACCTTGTAATGATATTGGTTTGGATTAATCTAAATTATGTAAAAAGTCATGGATGAAGGTAAATTTTTATTTAAAGTAATATATGTAGAGTATCCTTTTAAGATTCATCCATGAATAAACACGCGCTTCTCAGAAACAATGTGAAAAGGATTTCACCCCTAAAATATATTTTTATACCATCTTTCTTGTTAAAAGAATAACTGCGTCAATTCTTGTTAAAAGGAACAACTTCATAGTATTTGACAGAAGACGCCACTTCTCTATACCAATAAGATGCTAGCCTTCACAAAACCTGTCGCCAGGACTTTCTATTAGTTGGATTTTACACTCTTGAAAAGGGGAGAGAAAGGCAAGGGGTATGTTATATATAAACCATTGTGCGTATGTTTAAGGCATCTCCGGGATCCAAACATCTACACCGAGATCCTGCTCACGCACGAGTCAGTCTAACATAGTATAATATAAGTCACATCAATATCACAAGTGTGCAGTGGTATAAAACATTTAATTAAAATATGTACAAGTAATTAACAGGTGTAATTTAAATAAACCGTGTGTGAAATAACAGCCATCAACATTTCTCTTTCTTCAATCTTATTAATATACCGATTTAATTAGTGCTCGAACACGGAGCTATAGACGGCTAATTAAACGGTATATTTTCCGTACAGTGATGATAGGCGCTTGATCACGGAGCTTTATACAACCTATAAAATCATCACAGCATTATATCAGGGAATTAATCTGTAGTGTTTCAATCGACGCCCAAAGCGTGGTGATTGATTACATATTCTTACAATTGACGCCAAAAGCGAGGCGAGGTTAATCCATATTATTACAACCTCCGAAATGAATTCCTCCGTAAGGCAGGAAAGCAGAGGTAAGGTCGAATGGCCAGAGTATTAGCCCCACCCTATGTTGTAAACACGTATTGGTCGAACGGGTGTAGGGTGTAGTAAGGTACGGTACTAAAAAGACATTGACTGTAAACTCGCATGGTATAATCAGTCACTAATGCGTCTCTCTCAGGTTGGACTGGATTGCCGGTGAAGGAGAAATCGAGATTACAATTCCAATCGATTGTA
Organism: Timema shepardi; assembly: GCA_902151425.1. Taxonomy (NCBI): domain Eukaryota; kingdom Metazoa; phylum Arthropoda; class Insecta; order Phasmatodea; family Timematidae; genus Timema; species Timema shepardi. Next base: position 124,261 of record CABFVX010000227.1, on the reverse strand, counting down.
CTGAGGATAGTTTTCCCTTAAATTGTTTTCAACTCTCCCTGCGAGCCAAAGTAGGTACATTTAATCTAAATGTATACCTTTCTCATCCCTATAGCATCAATCATTAGCGTGATTAGATTATGTATGAGGAAAATCCGAACGCGCCCTAAGACGCTGTGAAATAATAATTAGTGTTATCTTCAATATCAAGAGAACAAAATACATTGGTGTTTTCTAAAAGGACCCTCCTTATCCTTAACCCGGTAATGTAATTAAAAACGTATAGCCCGGATTATTAGTAATAGAATGACCCGCTCGCGATCCCTCATCTGTTTTCCACCCTATTTCTGCTACATAATTGCCGCGAGATCGACTGGTCGATCACGAAAGACGTGTTGCCGACCCCTGTCCTGGAGGATACACAAAACCAAAACAAAAACATATACTACTATAAAGTCACACTGCTGACTCACTCTTCACTGACATTAATATTTACCCACTTTCAGATTAGCAAGAAACTTGAAATGTGGCAAATTTATAACTTCTAGCCTGTAACCGACGGGAGGATTCCAAAAAGTTTAAAATTTTAATTTTTAACCCCCGAAAAAAAATTAAAATGGCGGAGCAACTTTAAAGTCGGTGCGGACCTTTCTTTGGAGGTCCTTGTGGCTAAACGGTAAGAGATATCAAAAAACGGCTCTGGAATTACATTAATTTACATCCACATGCAAATAAAACTCACTGGGGGTTTGGGGGCGGAGGCCACAACGAGCAAAGCGTGTGTGTGATTTTAGTTCATATAGTGATTGCCACAAAAGACCCAGAAGTAAGGACATGCGATCTGATCTGTGAGCGCCATCTCTCCCTCTCTCTCCTAAATGTTGATTATAGAATATGTATAGCTCTCATTATGCATCGCATCTTAATACCTGTTAAGGTTAAACAAATGTAGTCCGAAACCTTAGCTAAGTCGTTAGCGTGTATGTCTACACTAAGTTAAGGGTCCCGGGTTCAATTCGATTAAATTACTAGTATTTGTAGCTAATGCACCAACCCGTTCTTGTCGGTGAAAATGTGTGTGGTCGCCATCTTTACTGTCTCTCTCTTTCTTTCTTTCTCTCTCTCTCTCTCTCTCCCACTCGCCCAGTCCATTAGCCCGAGTTAACTTATCATTTAGAAGCCCAACCATTAGTAAGCCAAGTTTTACTTTATCATTTAAATGAGAGAAGGGTCAAATCATAAATATCTCGAATCCGAAAATATATCAAAATGAATTTAATTTTTATTTTAAGTTAAGTGCAACTGACGAATGCCATTTTGTTTGTAATGTCTATTATGTCATCGACAAACAAAAACAACTTTTTTTAAAAATTAATTATATTACAATTTTGTCCTTTTTGTGCTTATGCTATCCTCCCAAAAACACAATTCTTTAAAATTCCTTTTATTAATTTAAAAAAAATTGAAGTCAAGGTCTTTATAAATTATTACATTCAAGATTTTTTTTAGAGACTACCCGCCTCGGAGGCGTGGTTGGCTAACGCGCTAGTCGTGTTGAGCTCGACTGCTGAGGACGGGGAGATCGAGGTTCGAATCTCGGTCGGGTGAAATGAGGGTGGTTTTCCTAAATGGTTTTCCACTCTCCCTCCACGCAAATGCAGGTTCACTTCCTTTAATTCAACCTTCCCAATTACTAATCCATTAGCGTAATAAGTACTTAAAAAGCGTATAAACCGAACGGGTAGTAAGACGCGGTGCTAATATTATATAATATTACTTTTGAGACTCTTACGAATCTCGAATCCCTCTAATACCATAGGACTCGAGCCTCTCATCTGTTAATTTAAATAAACAACTAGTTCTGCTGGCTAAGCTGTGTGCCCCCCACTCCGGGTCTGTGATTTGATTCCAAGCAGGATATTCCTGAAATAGTTCAAATGTTTGTGCATGGTTTGTCCAAGTAGCAGTACATAGGCATTTAAATCCTAGGCTAGGTCTAGTTTTTTGGTGACAGAAAGGTCAGGATCAAATCCCTGCGTTTATTTTTTGTGAAAAGTTATTCATTCTCCCTCAACACTTTCTTTACATTCTATCTGAATGGGCCAGGTTTTATATTAACTATTAATTAGGCTAAGTAATTTATTTAACGAAAATTGCTAAACCGATATTAATCATGTAGGAATAGCAAAGTTAAATCTAAGACCTAAATTCATCAGTATAAGAATAACAATCGGTTCAAGTCGAACGGGGGATTGGCTGACCACCTAATTTCTACTACATATACGGCCCTAGAGTCCTAAGTTAACAATATTTCTCTCTCTTTAGCCCCCTTTCATTCTTTTTCCCCTCGCGTTATAAAAGTATAGTTTAAACTTAGCCGTCTATTACAATATTGATGCAGTTGAAAATAAACACTACCAGCTGCTAAACATACAAAAATTACTTTCCCATTTTTTTTTCATCGCATCTTACTAACAGTTGGATTATACGCGTATATACTAATTACGCTAATGGTTTTAGGGATTAGGAAAGTTATATTTAGAGGAAGAGTAACCGCATTTGCGTGGAAATAAAATGTAAAACCATTTTATGAAAATCGCTCCCATTACACCCGACCGAGATTAGAACCTCAATTTTCCTGACATCGATAGTCTAGTCTACTGCGAGAGTAGCGCGTTTACCATGCGGCCACCGAAGCGGGTTTCGCAGTATTAAATGATTTAAATATTATTTGTGGCACTGGGGTACCAAAAAACATGTTATAATAGAATGGTGTATCCAAATAAAGAACATATTTTCCAACTTTGTGTTCTAATATTGTTTTAGCCAAATATTTAAAAAGATTTTTCCTTGTTTTAAATTTAATTCTCTCACATTTTCAGGACTTGCCTGTCTGTAATCACCCGTACTATTTTTACACACACATTTATAAATTGTGACCGCCTCTATGATCAAGTAGTGCTGGCTACAGATCCAGAGAACCCGGGTTCAATCCCCGGCGCTTCCAGATTTTTCTGTGAAGCAGTGGGTTTGGAACGGGGTCAACAACAGCCGTGTGAGGACAAATGAGGATCTACTTGGATTTAAAAAAAAGTAGCGGTTCCGTTCTTCTATTATTATTATTATTAGCACCGCGTCTTACTACCCGTTCAGGTTATACGCACTTACGCTAATGTGTAATGGTAGGGTGATAATGAGATGAAATGGAGGACCTACAGTTTAACGTGGAATTCGAACCATGGTGGAGGCCTGGCATTCCCCACATTCACAAGATGTCTTGTCAGAGGTGAAGGAAGGTTCCGTTCTTGAAAAATAAGACTAACGGCTGGAGACTTCATTGTACTGACCACACTGCACCATATATATATATATATATATATATCTGCAGAGGTTGACACTATCTTCGCCAACAGACGGCAGCCGCTCAGTCAGTATGGATTGAGTGCATGTTGACGCCATAGAGTTTTTTTCTTATAATTATTATTTTTACATTGACACCGCCTGTCAAAAGTCAGCTTTCAAACAAAATGACTGTCGTAAGAACACATTAAAATAGCTTTACAAGGTTAGGTACTTTAGTTGAGACACCAGAATATCCTAAAAATGAAGCATTTTTGAAAAAATTGTTCAAACAAACAAAAAATCTTCAGAGGTAAAGAGAAGAGCAATAGCTATTTTGATTTGGTGGACCTCTTCAAGGTTATTTCAGGGTCAACTTTGTTCTTTTAAATTAAAATCTATAATTAAACACACAACTTTTGCCTGAAACTTTTTTATTTTATGTAAATTCTTATTTAATACGTTATATTATTCATTTTTACAATAGAGATGGAAGTGAGCATTCCTTTTTATACGCTCATGAAGTTGTTGCACTTTCTTTTTTACTATCACGAAAGGGTTAAGCTTTTTTTTTACTTTACCTCGCAAGAATTGTACACCAAACAAACTTGATTTTAAACCCGCCATAAGGATGTTTTAGTTTATTAATGGCAAATAAGGTACACTTTTTGAACTAGTTGCTTAGATCGACACATAACTTACAAACTAACTTAACTCTCGGTGACCTGGTGGTCTATGGGTAAGATATCAGACTTCCGGTAGTAAGACGCGGTGCTAATAATAATAATAATAAACTTAACTCTGGAGAAGAAAACCCTCAGCTCCACCCCCCTTTAAGCTAAGGGGCCAAGACTGTATCGAGCAAACCTGTCGAGGAAAATCAACCATATGGTTTCGCTATGGTAGAGATAGGTTGACCATTATGTTTCAGATGATAACTAGCCACAACTCTCAGGAGTCTTTAATTCCAATACCGGTAGGCTCGCTAGTGTAATCTTTACCCGCGGGAAGTGTAACAAGTTCGATTGAATAAGAGTTTGAATGAACAATGTGACAAAAAATATTCGATACAAGCTGGTATGATCCTCGCTCGATCAGACGCACGCGTTTCAATAGCGACGCAATCTTAAACACATTTCTACTACAGCAAGTGCGTGTCAGGATCGTTAATATACCATTCATCCGCCTCGGTAGCGTAGATATCTAACGCGCTAGTCGTGTTGAGCTCGACTGCCGAGGACGGGTAGATTGAGGTTCGAGTCTCGGTCGGGTGAACTGGCGGGGGTTTTCCTAAAATTGTTTTCCATTCTTCCCTCCACGCAAATGCGGGTTCACTTCCTCTAATTCAACCTTCCCAATTCCTAATCCATTAGCGTAATTAGTACTTAAAAGCGTATCAACCGAACGGGTAGTAAGACGCGGTGCTAAATAATATACCATTCGCTTAGCTAGGCCCTGCATAAAACGGCCTCTTCTCTTGGCGGAAAAAATGTAAAGATTTCAAAGTGGTTTTACCTCTAGTTTTGATATCTATCATCTCATGTTTACTATTGGGAAACAGCGTTGTCATTATCTGGTTTTTGTGTGATCAATCTTCCCCCAAATATAAGACAAGTTTCGCAACGATGATTAGTCGAGGGAGTCACAGGTTTTTTCCCCCCAATTTGTTATATAAATTCATACAATTTACGTGTATTGTGGTTAAATAGAAAATAATTTTAGTCAGTTGCTAAGTAGTTTAAATGTAAAATATGAAAACAATTTTGGACCTCGATCGACTTACAAATTTATCAAAGGTCCCAACCGAGATCCTCCATCACTTCTGCACTCAACCTTTTTTTGTCTGTCTTAAAATGTATTCTTAAAAATTAACCTTTATAAAAAATGTATGTCCCCAACATTCTAAAATAAAAATTAGGCCAATATAAACTAAATAAAATGTACATTTTCATCTTGAACATTTTTTTTTAAAAACATTACCGATTATAAAAGATCAAGTTAATTTTGGTCACACTTAGGCCTAGTCAATATAGTTGAGAATTTAGACTATAAAAGACAGAGATGACTTATGATGACGATGTTTCTTAGGCTATCGACCGGTTGTCGATTTCTGCTACTACTATAGCAGAATGTACCGTGCATTCTACCACGCATACTCCGAGTTTTTAGATATGGAGCGGCGGGAAGACTTAGCTAACAGATCATCTCTGAACAAAACATGACTACGGGGTGTATTATTTATCATTTAAACCGCAGCTACGGTCAAATTTTCATATAAAGTGGCTTAAAGAACAGCTGGAAAAGTTATTGATCTACTTTCACATATCCATACGTCATATCTTCAGCTGTTAATTTTGGTACATATTATCAATAACTGTAAAATAATCGTGATAATAAAAAAAAAACACAATAAAAAATTAGTATTTTCTGAAAAGCTCTTCCTACGAAAATTGGCTTGTACTTTCTACTTTTTAGCACCGCGTCTTAGCGGCAGTTCGGGTTATATGCTAATGAGTTAGGGATTAAGAAGGTCAATTTAAAGTAATGTACCAGAATTTGAGTGGCAGGAGAGTGGAAAACCATTTAGCTAAAACCACCCTCAAAACACCCGACCGGGATAAATCTCCGATCTCCCAGTCTTTGGCAGTCTAGTATATTGCGATAGTAGCGCCTTAGACCATACGGCCACCAAAGCGGGTTACCTTCTACTCCCACAGGATATTTTAGTATGGCGGTCTCCAAAAATAAGCTCACTTTACATTGAAGATACCCTCCTCGGTGGCGTAGTTAGCTAACGCGCTAGTTTCGTGTTGAGCTAGGCTGCCTAGGACGGGGAAATCGAGGTTCGAATCTCGATCGGGTAAACTGGGGGGTTGTTCCTAAATGATTTTCCGCTCTCCCTTCACGCAAATGCGGGTTCACTTCCTCTATATTCAACCTTCCCAATTTTTAAATAATTAGTGTAATTAGTACTTCTGCGTGTAACCCGAAAGGGTAGTTAGACGCGGTGCTAAGTATTATAACATCGTAGATAGGGAGTGATGGGGGGCGAACTCATCGACAGCTCGAATCACCGTCTCTTCATCTGCTGGCTGACTAGTTTATTAATACTTTATGGCAGGCTACACGCACCTGTACTCATAGCGCGCGACCTTGAGGTAGGCCGCCACGCGACCTGTGTCAACAGCGAGGGCGGGAGAAATGTTTCGTTGTAGTTTACTGATTAGGTTCTGGAATGAAAGCTAGACAAAGGTGTTTATTTTTATTTGATGTTAGAAAGTTTTATCACATGACTTGGTTTCGAAAACAATGCCAAGCTGCTGGAGGGAACAATTTGGTTAGTAGAATTTTGGTAAAGAAACTTTTTGAAAATAGAAAATGTAATTAATAGCGATAACAGAATGGGTTTTGTTTTTATATTCCTAGTGTTATTTTATAGCTATTAATATTATCTATAAAAATTAACACCTGAAGATAACATAACTTGGTGCATGAATACAGGGGTGTCACCCCCTCCTCAATGTTGGTTAAAAGCTTGAAAGTTGAGAATTATGTGAGATCTGGAGTTGGGAAATTCTAGTCTTATTCTGTACCCCATTACTTTCTATTATGAAAGTCCTTAACCACAGACTTGTACAGAAAAATTTCCCAACTGTTATCCCTAATCTACAAAAAAATCCCAATTAAAAAATCATCAAACATTGAAAGGAGATTCTTTCTGTAGTAAATTTTAGAATGCTTAGTTAATCAAGTAGTCTAGTAGCGCTGTTGTGAGTAGGCAGAAACAACGGCCGGTGAGTGTATGCCGAATGCGCTATGGAAACGAATCATAAGGGAACATGAACTCCCCAGTAGCAAAATTTCACTCAACCAGTAATGCTTGAAGTGGCAGCATTGTCAGCAAATGTTTTGTTTATGGTTTAGTGTTTAGTTATGACTTTCGTGGCTGCTGGACTGTTGCAGTTTTATAACTCAAATTATCATCTATTGTACATACCTTTATTAGGGCTTTATTAAATTTTGAAGGCATAAATGCAGTGAATGTTAGGCAACATATTGTTTTCTTACCAAAAACCTAAATGGTTTTCCACTCTCCCTCCACGCAAATGCGGGTTCACTTCCTTTAATTCAACCTTCCCAATTCCTAATCCATTAGCGTATCCTCAATGTTGGTTAAAAGCTTGAAAGTTGAGAATTATGTGAGATCTGGAGTTGGGAAATTCTAGTCTTATTCTGTACCCCATTACTTTCTATTATGAAAGTCCTTAACCACAGACTTGTACAGAAAAATTTCCCAACTGTTATCCCTAATCTACAAAAAAATCCCAATTAAAAAATCATCAAACATTGAAAGGAGATTCTTTCTGTAGTAAATTTTAGAATGCTTAGTTAATCAAGTAGTCTAGTAGCGCTGTTGTGAGTAGGCAGAAACAACGGCCGGTGAGTGTATGCCGAATGCGCTATGGAAACGAATCATAAGGGAACATGAACTCCCCAGTAGCAAAATTTCACTCAACCAGTAATGCTTGAAGTGGCAGCATTGTCAGCAAATGTTTTGTTTATGGTTTAGTGTTTAGTTATGACTTTCGTGGCTGCTGGACTGTTGCAGTTTTATAACTCAAATTATCATCTATTGTACATACCTTTATTAGGGCTTTATTAAATTTTGAAGGCATAAATGCAGTGAATGTTAGGCAACATATTGTTTTCTTACCAAAAACCTAAATGGTTTTCCACTCTCCCTCCACGCAAATGCGGGTTCACTTCCTTTAATTCAACCTTCCCAATTCCTAATCCATTAGCGTAATTAGTACTTAAAGCGTATAAACTGAACGGGTAGTAAGACGCGGTGCTAAATATTATTATTATTATTATTATTATTACCAAAAGCTATACCAGATGAAATAAGGACTTTGAGGTCAATGTTAATGTTTGACTTCTAAACTACACACTTATTTTTCTAGCAAGTATCCATATTAGTTTGAATTGAACTGCTGTATCTTATTTCAATGTTTATTAAAATAGGTTTTCATGAAAGCAATTTAAATAGGCTCAAAGAAACAAGGAAGAGGAGCAATAGGGTTGTGTTACATGATTACAACTCTCATAATTTCTCATTTGATAAAGTAGACTAAATTAAACAAAAAAACAGTTTTTTTTTCTTTGCCCTTTAACATTTTCAAATATGCGATACATTTTTTTAAATTTGTGATTTAGGGTTCAATTTGCATAAAATTGTGTATAATAGCCATGTTGTTAAGAGTGCTGATTTCGAATTTGCCATAGGCCCCTAAGCTATTTAATAAAATGTCAGGGGAAGTCCTTTCACCCTCATCCGCCAAATTACAATATGTTTTGAATAGTTTATTCACGTACCAGTATTAACATTTTAGGGCAACATCCATGAGGTTATGAAGCAGAACATTGGTAGACAGGTATCAAAATAATGTAGAAATATTGATAAATTCCATTTTTTTCTTGCTTTATTTTACAGTTAAAAATGTTTTAAAACAAATATGGCCAAATTGCTATTTTTTTTTATAAAGTGACACCCGCATCGGTGGCATATTTAGCTAACGCGCTAGTCGTGTTGAGCTCGACTGCTGAGGACGGGGAGATCAAGGTTCGAACCTCGGTCGGGTGAACTGGGGGTGGTTTTTCCTAAATGATTTACCACTCTCCCTCCACGCAAATGCGGGTTTACTTCCTCTAATTCAATCTTCCCAATTCCTAATCCATTAGCGTAATCAGTACTTAAAGCTTATAACCTAAACGGGTAGTAAGACGTGGTGCTAAATAATAATATAAAGTGACGAGCGAGTTTTACATCTCAGGGAGCTAACTAGTAAAATATTGCTACCAAGGGTGTTATAATATGTCAGCGGCTTCCAACCTGGAGGTCGCAGAGTGTTTTGGGTGAGGTCATAATATAGAGGTTTTAGCTTTATATTTACCTTTTCAAGGATTTTAATGACTATAGGAAGACATGTAATTATAATATAATTGTAAGTTGTTAAAGTGCTAAAAACGACCTAGTTACTGCTTAGGTTCTTTTTGGCTATTCCATTCTGATAGCTTCTTCCTGACATGTTTACTGTGACAGCCTTGTCTTTAGCATAATATAAAATCATCCCCCAACCCAGGGCTTGTTGACTCTCTTTTTTACATTTTAGTCGGGTATAATCATTATTATAAAAAACATTAGTGGACATGTGGATTTAATGTCACCCTCCTTTGATTTGGTTTGTTGGTGAAGGTGAAATAAGGATTTTAATTCTGGCCAGGGGTAGTTTATCCTAATATCCCTCCAAGAAAATAAGGGTACATTTACTCTAAATTTTACCCATCCCAATGGTGTAGTTAACTGTAGATAGTCCGGGCTGGTAGTAATACACAGCGAAAAAATTTAAAAACCAAGATTGTAACACTTTTAAGTCATAAAGGGTCACGATGGCTACAGAGAGAAAAGTTGTGGTCATAAACTATAAAATGTTGGAAACCGCTGTAATAAAATCAGTTAAATTTTTAATCCAAAATACACAATTTGAACGATATCTGCAAAAAAGACTTGAATAAATAATAATTAAAGTTCTTTCCTTATGCACTGAAAAATGCCTTCCTCCTTGTACTCTCCTTTGCCATTTGAAATTTTTTCTAATTTCGAAATACTTGGAGTTGGGAAAAACACTACTGTTCAACTCCTGCATGTATGAGTGAAAGTATATCTAATAATTTTTCTAGTTGTCAAATAATGTTCTTCCTATAAAAATTTAACTGTACAGTCTAATTTTCACAGGAGGCCCATTATTTGAAAACTCATATTGCCACTATTGCAGAGCAAAAAATGTACAATTGTATTTACATTATTAGCCTGTTTAATTAATCATGTAAATATAAATTACTATACAGTAATCCATAAGGAATTACCATTGTCAGCCTTTTGAGAACTTTTTAGATTAACTTTATTGTTAATAAATCAAATAAAACATTTCTAGAATGCCCAATGTTGGTGATTTCAATTAATGCTGGTGGTCAAAAGTGGGATTCCTATGAAAAATTAAGGTTTTAGTTTTGGTGTCAAGCAAGAAATGATGATCAGTCATAAAGGTGTTCCATAGACAATATTTAGAATTTATCACAAATTTATTGAAAGAGTATTGTATAGGGTGGTGTGCTTCCTGTCTTTTTTTCCACGTCATTAGTTTGATCTTATTGAACTCTAGCAAAGATTGAACCATTTGTTTTTTTAACATTCTTCTCGAAACCATTTTCTCTGCAAAATAATATTATGTATAACACTTCTAGCTAGAAGAGTAGTTTTACTGAATTAAATATAGTTGGAAAATTACATCTGGACACAGTAATTATTTGGTGTCATTTTTTAACTAAATGTTATTAAAATGTACTCTTGTGGAGGAATTGTAGCATTAACAATGATTATTACACCAAATTTAATATTTTTTTCTGTTAAAGCAAGCCTTATTAACGGTTTTTAACAAGAACCCAAAATATTCTTGGTCAAGGACTTCAGGGTTCAAGGTTGGCTATTTGATTAAAGATTTTATAGTCAATTGAAATGAACATGAATTGTTTTTGACTAATCATTAATGATTTATGATCTGAAATTGCAAAAACTATTTGTAAGAACATTATTAAACATAAGAAAGTATGCTAGTTCATTAACGTGACCCTTGAATTTACATCAACCTTGAAGGTTTCTCAAATCGACACTTTGTGTTAGAAACTTCATGTTGTCAGCCCACAATAAAGCCATACTGAACACCGTCTGTTGGCAATGATAGTGCCAACTTTTGTGGATATAGGCTGTCATATGGTCAACACAACAAACCCTCAAGCCATTGATCTCAGTTTTCTAGACCGAAGCTGCTACTTTTTCGCTCAAGTAACTGCTCATGAGGCTGAGTTAACCCCGTTCCAGACCCACTGCTTAGAAAGAAATTGGGATTGGGGGAAGGGATTGAGCAGAGGATTTCTGGATCAGTATAGCCAGGTAGCCAGGAACTTTGCCCACTATACCACAAAGAAGTTAAGTTAGCTTTAAACTTTTTTTTAAGAGAAAGTGTAGAGAATCCTGTTTCACACAAAAATATAGTAGATAAGATAGGAATTATTTTCACTGCCTCATTTCTACAAGATTGAATTTTCTTTCTAGCTTCCATCCAAAAGTCAAAAGTGGTTCAACTACCTTTTGAAAACTGTTTCTCAAAGTTTTGTCAATTTGGACTACCTACTATGAGTTAACTTCGAAGGTCAAACTCAATGTTCAGTTTCTCAAAATGTTTATAGTGATATTGAAATTATATGAAATATTGATGTCCCGCAATTGGGATCAAATTATGATGATACAGTATTATTTAAATCTACACCGCACGATGGGTGCCAACTATGATGATTTGGTCTCATGATTGTACATATTTATAGCGGTTTCCTGTTTTTATTGAGGATGTGAATGTGCCCTAGTACGCACTTATCACGGTTATGTGATCTGGTTAATTGTGATATTTATTCCTATGAAATAAGCAAGAATTTTGATTTTGCACACAATTTATTTCGATGATTACACTTTTGGTGCTGAAGATATGATATATGATAGTTTTTTGTTAGATTATACATTAAAAAAAAGTAAACCGTAATAAAAACCAATTCATTTTTAGTTATGACAAAGAAAAAGATCTATTTTACTAGCATATCATTCATAATTAATAAAATCATTAGGAATTATGCTAGAATAACAAGCTTGTATTTTTAGCTACAATTAAGTTTTACTGAGTCAAACATTCACAAATAATTTAAAAAGGGTAAATATAATAACAACTATCAAAAACACAAGTTTTAAATTCACCAAATAGGGTAATCAAGTTAACCAAAATACATAGCAAATAAACGAATATGATGATAATCAACTACTACTCATTATGAATTTTTGACCTTTTGTTTAGTTGCCAGTACTTTCATTGAGAGTTAATAAACAAAGTATTGAGAATCGTGATCTAAAGTATGATTCTTGAGTCTTTTCATACAAATAAGAATCAAGGGGTATAAAAAAAGAGGAATTGAGTTTGACAACCCTACTTTAAACATGTATTGTTATTACTGTGAAAACGATGCTTGTATGTATTTAAATACATATTTTATATTGAATCTAGATCCATTGTGCTCTTTCAATCCCGAGAGTACAACTGGATCACTATAAAAATTCAATTTTATATTTATATTCACCTTAGGTTGTCAACAATGATGACATAATGAAAGTGACCTGTAATGGAGGTCATAGACTTGTGTCACTTGTGTTGGGCTGGATTTTGGCGACAATGAAAGTGAATGGATTCCGATGATGGGATTGAGTGGATTGCCAGTGAGGATATTGACTGGAATGTCGATGACTAGAAGAATTGACTAGGAGATTGTTTGGACTCTGATAGAAAATATCACTATATTTATTATGAATATGGTAAGTTTACACCATATTTAATGACAGTGTCAGAGCATATGGCTTTGAGAAGGAGTCAGACTGTCCACTTCACACCTAGCCAAAACTCACCTTAATGCCAGTTTTTACAATAATTTTTTATATGTTATATCTGGCCATTAAAATAAATGTAAATATTCTTGATTAAACTTTTATTGCGTTTAGTATATTGTAAAAAATACATCACACCATTGATTTCAAAAGAATTACACCCATAACAAATGACACATGATTAAATAAATTGTAATGTGAATACAGCCCTAACTCCCACTACACTTGCTCAAAAAAAAGATTGATGCTACATTTGGAAATAAAATCCCTCACAGTACATTGCAACACAAACATCTAAAATTTTTACCAGAGTCCAGCTATATTTTCAACAAGATTACCCGGGAACTATGATCAATTCTAATTAATATCTCTGTTAGACCACGTCTTTGCATCCCTATCCTCCTTCACTTTGTTTGAATTTGCATCAATGGGAATGTGACAAATTCAAGATGTGAAGAAGGTACTCGAAATTTCTTTGTTTCTTTCTCCTGTTAGTTAGGCCAGCGACTCTGGTTAGCTTGGCCCCCTCATAGGAAAAGTAAACAAATTAACTGTAAGTTCCACACTTTAAATATTACTGACAAATGTCCCTTTCAAGCTTTTAGTTATACTGGTTATTTAATAGAACAATGCAAGGTGACCTGGCGGTCTAGGGGTAAGGTGTCAGACTTCTATGCTGGCGGCCGGGGTTCAATCCTCGGTCCCGGCACACATTTATCTGATTACCAAACCCTTCCTTCACCTCTGACAAGACATCTTGTGAATGTGAGGAATGCCAGGCCTCCACCGTGGTTCGGATTCCACGTTAAGCTGTAGGTCCTTCATTTCATCTCACAATCACTCTACCATTACACATTAGCGTAAGTGTGTATAACCCGAACGGGTAGTAAGACGCGGTGCTAATAATAATAATAATAATAAGAAGAAGAACAATGTAAAAAAAAAGTTTTGGTTACATCTCTATATATATTATTGTGTACTCATAAATTGTGATTTACAATCCTTACTAAAGGTTTAAAAAACAAATGTTGGCCTGCACTGTTAATATAAAGTCTAGTTCCTGTGAAAATAAGAGGAGCATATACATCAGAAGCCACCTCAATAACTCAGGGGTAAGTAAAGCTATCTCGATGGTAATTCATATTTTAGTTATGATACAGCTATAGATATGTCAATGTTTTGATATTTTTACTGAAACAAAGTGTACATTTATTTAACGACTAAACGGGTGGTGTGAAAAGGCATGACTGCAGGGAACGCCACTGGGTATTGTCCGACAACAACATTAATAACAAAATTATATGTGCTCCAGGGATAAAATGTACCAAGTTTAGTCAACACTCAAACATTGGTTTTGAATTTATCAGTGAGGTGAGGTAGAGACTGATATGACCATTTCATTGTCATTTGTAATGGATGAAAGAAATAAAGTTATAACCCATAGTTTTATGTTTACATTATCACTTGTTAAAACAAAAATGTATCCCTTTTCTACATTTACTGCCATGCACCAAATAAAAAATATATTCTGTGACATGTTCCAGATCAAAATCTAGTTATTGCAGGATATTAATACATGCAGTGAGAGACATTGCACTTTGATTTTCACTATCCTGAGCCTTGTCATCAAAATAAATTGCCCTAATAGAAGCCTTTTGTGGTCAAGAAAGCTCTAGATTAAGTACAGTAGGGCCCCCATATCCATGAGTAATATGTTCCTAGATCTACAGCGGTTACATGAAACCAAAGATAATACCAAACTATTCTATAACATGATATTCATATAATATAACTACAGTAAAGTTTAATTGATAAATTATTCATAGTAAGACATTACCAACATTAAATAAAGTAATAACAGGTACTGTACACTTAAGTGTACTTACTATTCTCCATTATTAACCGCAGATAACTGAAACAGCAGATACTGAATCAGCAGATACAGAGGCCCTACTGTATCATACAAACTTTAAAGGAAGTGATTGTTTTACAAGGTGAAAGAATTGATTAAAAAGTAAATTACGCTTATAGTATTGAGATAACCGCTATACTTGCATGCCATGCAAGCAATGCAGAATAGGTATGATATTGTTTAACAACATTTTAAATTAAACCTAAATGTCACCCCATCACACCCAAATGGAGATGAATGAAAATCCACCCATGAAACATTTGTTTACTTGAAAGTGTGTAGTAAGGAGGAAGTGTAGCTTCATAATCACCACTTTGTTACTGTGGTGTCTTCAACTTGACCAACGGAATTCCTGACTTTTTCTCTAATTTCCCCTAGTCATTTCCTAAAATTCCCAACTCAAAAGTACGTCATACCCTTCTCTCCCTTCATTTTTTTTATCAGCCCTTTTTATGAATATGAATAATAATCATAATTTTAAAATTCAAATAAACATGTTCTTTTTAATTGGATTAACATAGTTTACTAGGAATTAGAAATATATAGCATATATTACACAGCTAAAAACCAAAAAAGACAGTTTTAATCACATTCTGATTTAATGATTATATACATTTCATATTTTGAGTAAATCAACATTTTCCTGGATTTTTTTTTTTTACTTTAACCAAATTCCCGACTTATTCTAGTTTTCCCGGATGGTAGA
Organism: Timema shepardi; assembly: GCA_902151425.1. NCBI lineage: Eukaryota > Metazoa > Arthropoda > Insecta > Phasmatodea > Timematidae > Timema > Timema shepardi. The sequence continues at coordinate 108,784 of CABFVX010000227.1, read as the reverse complement.
CATCCTGTGTACAATGTTCAACAATATTCTTACCTTAAACTCTTTTTTGTCAATATTCAAAGTTATACCCCATCTACGCTAGGAGTGGTGGTAAGTCAAAGCTAGTAAAAGTTATGAGATCTACTCTAATGTATCCATTTGCAGATTATGTGTTTGTTGTCACTTTTGGTTTTAAACAAATTGTTTTTGATCAAGTTTTTCTTTTAACTATTTTTACATTTTCTGCCAGTTGTCAGTTACCACCACTCCTAAGGAGAATAAACTCAAGATTTAAATTCACCTATCCTCGGCTTCCTGTTTTAATATGACCTTTACTTGTTGAATTTAATAAACTCATTGATCCAACCCTATTACGAGTTAAATGTATGGCTACTTAGATGTAGGGAGTGTGCTGGAGTGTGTTTAGTTAGCTTTGATGTGAGTATGTTGTTTGTCTTATGCTTCATGTCTTACTAGCTGTCTAAGCTATTCATATATTTACATTCGTGGTGTAGAGATAATAATGAATTAATTTTAGAAGGGACTTGCATGCATTTGCATGGCGGTAGAGTGGGAAAGCATTAATAAAAATACTTCAATACAACAGGCCAAGATTTGGGTCCATCCTCCCTGTCCGTGGAAAACTGTGTAAAAAGAGAGGGGGGCCTTCACTCGCATGCCCAGCAATACGGATATATGTCTGTTATTGTCTCATGTTGTTTTTAATGGGGTGGAGTGCCATTTAACCTGCTCCAAATGAAGAATATCATGAAAATTCAGACCAGAACCTGTGGCATAGAGGAAGAAGAGTTCTGGGCAGGTCACTTACACCCCAAATCTCTCCTTTTGTACTCAAGTCTATCTTATTCAAACAGTCTAATGTTGATGAAACATTTTTGTGTTTGTGAATTATATCAATCTTATTCAAATTCAAGTATTTGAGAGAATTTTCCATTTGTTTTGATTTTATGTTGTACATATACTTTCCATCATACTGGAAACTAGCGTTTTGTATGATCAAAAACATAACTTTTGTTTTCACCCACATAAAACATAGCCCAACTCTTTTTGGTGGTTGTTTAAATAGTACCATCAGTATTTTATTTTAATCTTTTATTTACTCTAGGTCCTATTGTTAATATGTCAAAATATGTATCTTTAGAATAAGGGTATTTATTGAAGAAATGCCAAATGGTTGACACATTATTTACTGTAGGACAGAGAAAACTTAGCTTTGTAGAAGATTGGTTAGTTTTTGCATTAAAATAATAAATTTTAATAACCAGTAGGTAGTCAATTAAATTACTATATTTACAATGTTGTGTTTCTATACATAACCAACTGTATCGAATAGTGCAATTGTGATAGAGGAATTAATTCAAACTTTCCAGCTCAGTTACAGTAGCCCCATGGCTTCTTTGGTGCTGACTGACAGCTCACAGCTCACTTTTGACACTCAACATTTAGGTATATACCTAAATTTTGACTGTCAGAAGTTACAGCTGCTAAACAAATGTTTTTGTAGATCATATGGTTCGGCGTAGGGATACATAATTTGGTCTGGTAACGTTTCAAAGCTGTCAGTCAGCACCAAAGAAGCCATGGGGCTACTGTACTTGCCCAAAAATAGCCAAGTCTCTATGTAAATACTACAGACGAATAGTGCAGACAATAGTATGTTTGTAATAGTAAATATGTTTCCAGAACTATGCTTATTTGATCTAAATACTCTGGCTAATACTTTATCTAAGAAGAAAGCAAATAGTTGCACAGTTGAATGTACAAAACTATCAAAGCTTCTAACAGCAAAACTATGTATGTATCATGGATGTGGCTGTATCAAGTATATTTGTATATTGAAAAATGACACTTGGGCACGAATCTCAGGTTCGATTCCCGTGTCTAGGTCTAATTTTTCAATTTATGAATATAATACCTTATCACTTAAAGCATTTATACATTAACCCTATTATAGTAAATTGTGGCTTATTCAATGTAATTAAACTTTCTTCTCATCCTTAAACTGTGAGTCAATCTAATAACCCATGTGCAATCTTAATTAAAAAACCTTCGCGGTATTGTATTTCCTGAGGGTAGACTCCTTGAGACATACCCCTTGATTGAAATTTGTATGGTTTGTTTCTTTAATAGTAGGGGAATACTAAATGGAAAACTCAAGGGGGAAAAGCACTTAAAAAGAGGCCAAAGAATGTACTCAGGAATCAAAATTCCCCACAGCACTTGCTTTGGCCTGAGAGATCTAAGGAAATGTGAAATTGTAGAGCAGGAGACGTGCAGGATGAAAAAGTGTTGCTCTTCATTGCAAACACTCTTTATATACCAGTGATTCCCAACCTTTTTTGTTTAGAGGAATCCTTGATATATTTAGTAAAATATCAAATAGACCCTACCTGGCTGCCACATATTAGGGTTCGACGGGGATAAACTACAAGATATATGTGACGTGTATGACAGTAGAGTTGGTAAAAAATAACTTACTCATACCTTTGAATAAAAAATGTCATGAGTATTTAGTCCCCATTTCTATTTACTAGTTACTGTCCTTCAGTACTTGAGATTGGCTTGGAAATAGTCTTACAAACCTCACGTTTAACATTATTACAGGCACTCTTTTCTTGATCTTCTTTGGATACACTAGTTCTCTTAACACATTTCCACATTGTACAAATATTATGAGCAGACCAACAAAAAAGAAAGCTTTTGCAAATTCTTGCAGAATCCTGGTTGGAATCACTATTGACTAACAGAAATTAATCAATCCTGGCATATAGGCAAAAATGTATGATGAGTTAGTTTTGACTCCCCTACATAAAAACGATTTGACAGGTCCGACAAGAAATTGTGAGGACTTTTTTTTTTAGACTAAATTACAAATGATTGCTTTTAGCACCAAGTCTCACTACTCATTCGGTTTATATGTGTATCTCACATATGCTCCAATTATGATAATTTAGTAGGGATAGGGAAGATTAAATTAAGTGGTAGTGTACCCACATTTGCAAGGAGTGTGAAAGATAATTTTGGACAAATCATCCTCAATACACCAGGCAAAGATTTAAACCCCAATCTTGTCATCCGCAGTCTCGTCTATTGCAAGAGCAACAGCTTAGACCAGGGGTTGGCAACTGGTCGCCCATGTAAGAAAATTACATTCTTATTTTTTATTAAAAGTCTATCTTTGAGTATAACCAAAATAATGTAATGTTAAAATTAAATTAAATATATTATGAAAGTTTACATTTTGTTAATTCCATGTTTTTTTTCTAGAAATGTGAGAATATAAACATTTGAGGAGTGATTGAATTTAAGAAATAGATATTATATATATATATATATATATATGCAGGACTTTTGATAAGTATACAAGTCAATCGGGTAAAAGGTCACTGACCCCTGGCTAAGACCATTTGTCAAGCAAAATGGGTATAATTATTTATGAAGTTCCTTGATTTATGAAAATACCTGAGCTTGCAAACTTATGAAATGTAAAATATTTGTAGGCACATAAAATATTTATGACAATGAGGTAGAGCAAAACTTTCTTGAGAAAGTCCACCACACTACCTCCTACCAACATGGTATTTTTATAAGTCACCTCTTAGATATTAACAGCCATGAGAATATAAGAAGTGTGTGGAAGAAATTAAAGCTGGCAAGGAATACAAAATTATAATTTTAAAGAAATGGTGCAAAGTATTTTAATTTTTTTTTTCTCAAATAGTTCATAAATAATACATATTGTTTATATATTATGAACAAGCAACATGCAACAGGACTCGGTTATTAGTAAAAGCTCAAACAATACTACCAACACAAAGCGGTTGTTCTGAAACAAAAGCAAAGCATTTTCGAATAAAGTAAAGAAAATCCAACATTAAGCGATCATAAAGGAGAAACAGCAGCTCACAGTGTTTACTCCTACCTTCAGATCTACTGTATTACTGCCTATGTGGTTCACATTGGGCAAGGAACCACCTCGGTAGGTGCCAAGAGATTGGTTAATGAGAAGATGTTGCTTAGGCAGAGCATTCACCTAGAACATAAGAAGAGCACACATCTACTGAGGAGTGCAAGCTCAACTCCCACCTACTACAGGCTAGCAAGATGCTCCGTTACCGACAGTGACTCCCAACACACCCAGAACCATTCGGCACTTTCCACAATCACCTAGCCACCGGCACAGACATTTTAAAAACAATTCAATCTTCACAAATTAATTCACATTCATTTTTACATCATATTAAGATTATGTGTGTGGAAACGGGGAAGTTGACAGTCACATAAATTAAGTACTAGGCTTTTCAAAATAAAAGACAGGTTGAGCCAACTAGGTTTCAAATTCATTTATGACGTGATTTTACAATTTGATGTACAATTTGCGTCATACAAACAAATCACCCGAAAAATGAAGCATAGAATGTTAGGATTATGTTTCAACAGTAAATATTAAATGACAATGGACTATTCATTCCTAGTTAAGTGTGAGGTCTACGATTATAAATAACATTGGGGTCCACAAATTTTAATAGGGTTTAAAAGGATAGAGCAGACATATTGATCAATTGCACTTTTTTTTAACAGGCAGTTCATTGTGGGTGAACTAAAAAACTATTTCCAATTATTATGTTATTTTTAGAATTTACAAATTTCCTTGGAATATAGTAGTAAATTGTCCAACCTAAGACTTACACATTTTAAAATAGTTATATACCATACAGCAAAAACACACCACCCACCCTATTAGCCCGAGTTATTTCCCCAGCTCTAGCCTTATAAAAAAACCTGTGCCTATTCGTTTTGATTTATGATACGATTTGGCTATTCTCTTCTGGGCGCCGCCTACTTTGAGGAAAATAACTTCCCACTGTGGTATTTGTTATGGGAATAGCAGTTCTTAAGTATTAAAACCATTAAAACCATCAAAACCATTCTTGATTATCTTTTGGTTTAGCACTAATGTACTAATTATGACAGTAGTTTTAGGGGTGAGTAGGGTTATATTTATAGGAAGTTTACCACCCATTTGTGTGGAGGGAGAGTGGAAAACCCTCAGTATACCCAAATGAGATTCAAACCTCAATCTCTTCATCATTGGCAGTCTAGTCTAATGCGAGAGTAGCACCTTAAACCACATGGCCACAGAAGCGGGCTTGATTATCTTAAAATATTGTGAATCAAATAGCCGAAGCTATTATTTATTCTTTTTAGTAAGGAAATCTCCATCTAGATACCACATTCTGAAAATTCACACCCGGACACGGAGTTGAACACGGTACCTTTGGCTTACTACACCAATGGTCTAACCACTGAGCTATCCAAGAATCGCCCTGTGCCCAGTGTCATTCTTCACTCATATATTAAGGCAGAACCTATGAGGGCACGGGACAATTCCTGGAGAGAGCAGTGGCGTACTAAGCCAAAGGTCCCGGATTCGATTCCCGTGTCAAGGTGTCATTTTTCAATTTTTCAGAAATTAAAATATTGTGTTGTGGCCCTGTTAAAAATTTACTATTAGTTCCAGGAAGGCTAGATTTATGTTTCTAACTATTTACTTGGATATCAGAACTTTAACCATATGTGTGAAATGTATTAGTAAATGAACTAATTTCACATTTTTATTAATTTCTTTAAAATTATAAGAATTGAAACAAAAAGTTCTTAGCTTTATGAAGACATTATATATTTCAGCTACATTTTGCCATGAGCCCTATTTTGAAATAACAAACCCCCTTTATTTCTTAGCTGTAGTTCCCTGTTCCTTGATTTTGTCAAAATAACTGTGCAGCACTTGCAGCCAGAATTCAAGAAAGCTAGGAAATAAATCAGCTAATAGTAAGAAACAAATCAATTTTTATTTTTTAAATTTAATAACCTTTTACTGTCAATTCTCAAGAGTAATATATTAATATTCAATATCTGCATGGTCTCATCATCCTTTGATTTTACAACCTAGTTTAAAGTATATTTATGACTCAAATGTCTATTATTTAAAAATTACCTATTTTTTAGATGTTTGTTATAATTTCAACATATTCCTAGTTAAAATGTATAATAACTTTTAATTAATATTACCAAATCTTTTGCAAATATTTAAATACTGTGCATATATATTATATTTATATTACATGTAATACGGGATTATATTGAGATATCTGTGCCGCAATTGGGCATTAATTATATCAGATTTATTGGGATATTCGATGTGGATGTGGACGATACCAGGTTTCATTAAGATGACGCATAGGTCTACATGCCTTGTCACTTATCACACTGTTAGGGGATCTGATTATATGCAATATTTATTCTTATGAACTTAAGACTTTTTATGTTGCACACAACTTATATGAATGATTACACCTTCGGTACTGAAGATATGATATTAAATGATACAGTTTTTGTTAATTTACGGATTGTTTTTCTGTGATATTACATGTTCCGTGTTATAAGTACTGTGTGCTGTGTATAATTATGTTACTATATTATATTATGCACACAAGCGGCTTCAAACATTTTGGTAGCATAATCCCTGTATTGTAGCTTTCATTAACATATTATTTATGTAAAGCTCAATGATATTGGTTTTGACCTTCAAACATGATAGGAATTGTAATTTTTGTTAAGGTTTGGTTACTCTGGAGATAGAATTTTAAACCACAAGAACCTAAAGGCACCACAGAATACTAGATTCGACCAGAATGAACTAGTTAGAGCTGATTATTTAAACGTGTCTAGACAAATTTGACAGCAGAATTTAATCTGATCCAGATATTTTATTTCGACATAATTTTTCAATTTTTATAGTGCAGCGACCAACACACCACAAAATAATTGTCAAGTGTATCACAATAGCCAAAAGTACTTTACTAATTGCCAAATATCAAGATAGTGATTTTGAATAGCAAGCTTTCACTATGGGCTATTCAGTTAGTGTAAAAAATTTTTTTTAATATATATAACTATGTTTAGGGCAACCGGTATATCAAATTTTACATATCTTTTTTTATTTGGTACCATGCCTTACTACCTATTTAGGCTAAAAACATATGTACTAATTAGAAATAATGTGTCAGGGATATATAAGGTTGAATTTAGAGGTAGTGTATCAGCATTTATATGGAAAAAATATAGGAAACACCATTTAGGAAAACCCACCCTCGTTACACCCAACCAGAATCAAAACCCTGATCTCCCAGTCGTTAGCAGTCCAGTCTATTGAAAGTGTAATACCATAGACCATTCAATCCTTGAAGCAGGCTTATTTTGTTAATCAAAACAAAAGTTGAAAGTATAAACATACAAAATATTACCACTTTGATTTTTTTTTTTGATAAAAAAAGAAAAATGCTAAAATGGTGATTAATTGTGAATTTTGATCAAGCCATTTTTATTCAAAATCAATTAATTATGTTCTACTGAGCTCAATAACTATTGTTACTCTTAAAACCAATCATGTTTTACCATGCTCAAGAATTATTGTTACTATTGAACTCAATCATAATCTAATTTAATCCAATGGTAAATAATATAAACGTCAACACAAAATAAAATCATATAAAATGGTTACAAAGTCATACAGTGTGTTTTGATCAGTTAAGCTTTATTCTTTTAGCATCATATGATGGTACACAATTATAAGACTATCATTTATGGGAAGTTAATGTTTCTTGAGTAGTGTTGTTAGAATGGAATACATATTATTCATTGACTCCTAGCTACGGGTCTGTGGATTTGGAAGCAAGTTTGGGCGGAGCCGGTGAAAATGTACCAACTTTAGGACCAATATTTGTAATTTGGATTGACAAATTTATTTAAATATACGTTCACAATGCCAAAGAAGCTTCCCATTAAGTCATCTGAATAGGACAATTTTACTGCAGTAAATTTGTTATTAATAATTAATCTACTTTGGCTATTTATGAAAGAGTCAGACAGAAAAATATAAGAGTTGGAATCCTCAGGCATGCTTAGCTCTGTGATTGAAGAAATTAGTTCAACTTTTAGTGACTTGTATGTTCATATACGCCTACAAAACTATTTATAACAAATAAGCTTACTTTATATTTGAATCAAAATTAAACTTAAAAGGAAGGAACAAACTTATGACAAAGACCACATAGGTTAATAAGTGTTTTGTATATTTATTTTCTCATTACTTATTAAAAAGTTAAAGGCAACATTGTAACTACAAATGAGGCCACTAACATTATTTTTCATATTGTGTTTAAGAACCAGACTTTTAAATAAAAATATATTTTTATATTAAAATAACATTGCATACAAACTACATGCATAAATTCATAAATACCTATCAATATGCGGCAGAAGCTCCCAATATAATTTGTTTATGACATTAGGAAAATGAAGTAAAATAAACAAAGGTATATTTAAAGACTGCAAAGCCAAGCAAGACAATATAAAAAATAAAAACTTACCTCACTTATTGATGGCATTTCTGCAGAAAGCAAGTTTAATCAATAGGTCATTTTTATAGTAAAGAATACCACAACTAAATACAATCAACTAAAATATGACTAACAAAAATGATTACACAATAGGAAAATGTATCTACAATTCCAAAAGTCTCAAATATTTCCTTCCTTTAACATGAAGCTACACAAGTGGCAAAGTTTCTAAACTTGTTTGTGCAAAACACATATCAAACATAAATATTTCAGGTGGAAAATACTTTTTAAATAGATGTTATATTTATTTGTGTGGGGGAATCTGGATCTTAAGTCAATTCAATTTTAAAAAACAAATGCTAACATACTATAGCCTAAGTCATCCTAAAACATAGTTGTACATTTAAAAACAAAATTAAACACAAATGGTATGTTAATTGGGATTTATTTTGAGAAGTAATCATTTTTTGCTGGTTTAACATTACAAAAAAAATCTGTTTGTAACAAGAATAGTGCTGGGTTTTTAAAAAGAATTTAACTTACTAAATTTTAAGTTGTGTTTGCACTAGTCAAATATTCCTAATGTTATATTAGCACCTACTGACAAAACGTATTTGAATACTCCCGAGAACCAAAAATTATATCTTTCACTTTAATTTTCAAACACATCCACAATCAGGAATAGTTGTCATTTTATCAAATAAGATTATTAAATACATATCAACAAATATATGGCTATTTGAATAATTCTTCATGCATGTGAAGAAACTATTTCCCATTTTTCCTTAACTTTGAACAAATTTTAATTTTACTTCACACTTTGAATAAGCCAAAGCTTCTATTAAAATAACTTTAAGATGTGTACTATTCACTTTGTAACAGTTGTGAACATTATCTATGAATGTGCTGTGGTTTAATTTTATATGTATCAAGGGTTGGTTGTCCACTAACTCAATCTGCTCATTGATTGTAAATTATGTGCAACTCTTGAAACTAAGCTTGAAAGAGATTAAATAACCCTAAGCTGCTTCATGGCTAATTCCCATCTTAAGAAGGTAAGGGTATAGTATGGCCACTCAATATCTATAATAACATTCCAACAGTCTTTTCATCGTAGGAATTGTTTTATGAAAGGCCTTTTTCCCTACCATAATCATGTTATATAGTAGGATATTGGTAGGAAAAAAGACCTATCAGGGAGTAATTCCTACCGTGATTTCTTGGTTAATGAAGTTTAAAAGATTAAAATATTCAAACAACTATTTCTTCTATTGTGCTACTTTGAATTAATGATTTTTAGTGATTTTGTTGTTGTTGGTAAAGCATGTGCTGAAAAGGCCACCTTTAGTACTTGAGCAACTGTTGAATAAGTATTTCTATTCAATGCCTTGGTCAGGAGACTAGTCCTACACAATTCATACCACCGACAACCCAAAGTATGTCTTAGAAAACCTTAAATTACTTCACGATGGCTCTTTGTTAAAAAAAAAACCTAACCATCTCTTATTGGTAGATTTCACCAATAGTTATCACCCTTCCACACTAGAAAAAAAAAAGTTAAAAGATACAGACATGGAATTTACGCTTCATTTTCATCACATTTTTTTAGATGTCTGAAACCGAAAGTAATTATTACATTTGTGATATGTGCTCATCCACAAGTAGAGTATTCAAGTTAAACAGTAGCATGCACACCAATGTGCTTCACTTAGCAGTGGCAGAACCATATTATTATAGGGAGGTTCCGAGGACTAGGCCCCGAAAAATATTTGAAAAGGAGCTATTTTGAGAGGTCCTTGTCTAAAAAACTTTTTTAAATTAGACTTCTCTATATTTGGAGTGATCTTTTCCCCAGTAACTTTTTTTAAGATTTGGAAGCTATGTGCGTGTTTATTTAATAAAATATTTCATAATTTTTCCAAGCCGTCTTCCCTGTGGCAAATGTTTGAAATTTGTATGTCAATAAAAGCTTATTTAAACTTCCAACAAATGGCAAATTTAAAGCACTTTTGCCAGGATATTTCTTAATGTACAAATTTCAAGCATTATTCCCTGTTTTCTCAATTAGCGGTCACCCTGAGTTAATATCACTTTTATGGGCAGAGAACACATGTTAGAGTCAAACTAAGCGTGAAAGGGGATCTGGTAGATCTGCACTCACTGCAGTTCAACTACTAACTACAAATTTACTAGTCTATTTGTTTCAAGACTAATATTTGTCATATAGACCTTTACAAAAACAAAACATTAGTTGACAAATTTAATCCTCTGCTTGAGCACAGATTTATCTGATTGCCAAACCCTTCTTTCACCTCTGACAAGATGTGTATTAATCACAACTTGTGAATGTATGGAATGCCAGGCCTCCACCGAAGTTCGGATCCCATGTTAAACTGTATGTCTCATTTCATCTCACAATCACCCTACCATTACACATTAGCATAAGTGTGTACAGCCCAAACTTGTAGTAAGACGTGGTGCTAACAACAACAATAGTTGACAAATGAAATAGCAGGAATTAACTTCATCCCTGAAACAAGTTTTTACGAGTTTGTTTTCTTTAATGTGATATACAACTCCACCCCTAGTTTCATGAATAGATTAAAGATTTTAATTTAAAAATAATGAAATCCTGTTACAAATTATGCTAGAAAACTACTACTCAACAATATAATAACACAGAATTACAAATATGAGAGGTTTGGATTAAAACTCCTCAAATTTTCAAACAAAAACTGTAAATTATTTGGGGGAAAAAATGAAAGAATATTCATAGTTTATTAAATAATTATTAATTAACCATAAAAGTAGAGGTATGTGTGGTTTAAAACCTCATGTTTGGTTTATATTATTATTTGGTGGTCAAATTTTGTATTTGTTATGAGTGGAGTTTGACCACAATATTTATGCACTGCCAGATTAGCATGAGTTTTCCAAATAAGCATTTGTGTGTGTCTCGAGTGTGTTTCATTTATGTGTCTTACAAGATGTTTAGTAAATTAATAAATGATTGTTTTCTGAAGTTTACATATGACAATGGGAGGAAAGACGTTTTAAGTGTTAAGTGGTTTCCCCCTCACCTCATTTGTATATTATGTGGCTTTAGCTCACATACAATAACCAACAATCAACCCATTATTTAATCTAAGACCTGCTTCAGTGGTTGTGGTCGAAGAGTTTCAGGCAGGCATGCCCAAGCCACGGCCCCTGAATTTGCTCTGTGCTGCCTGCCAGATCAAATATACACAGTTAAAATTGTGGAAATAAACAACAAATTAGGCTCATGAAGCTAATATAAATGCTGGCTAATTTCTTTGAAGTTTCCAGTATATGTATGTGTTTCAAATAAATGATTATTTGTTAATGTTTTTACTATATTTGGGCATTATGTCCTATAAATTTCATCCTCAAAAACGTATGTGGCCCTCAGTCAGGGAGAGGTTGAGCATGCTTAGTTTAAGGAGTCACTCTCACAATAGACTAGACTGCCGATGACATAGAGACATCAAGGTTTGAGTCCCAGTCAGGTTTGTTTCCTGATGTTCCCCCACTATCCCTACACACAAATGTGGGTAAATTTCCTCTTAGTTATACCTTCCTTGTTCCCAGTCCATTAATGTAAATATGTAAATAGCCGAAATAAGTACAATGTCTAAAGAAACATGACGAAGGCTAATTTAAACGAAATGAACCAGAATTTGCCTAGTGCTAGTTTTAACAAAATGAGCCATATTTCATGTGGTGACAGATTGAGAAACCACAATGTGGAACATCCCTTTATGTTCCTGCTCAAAAATTGAACACTATACTCCCACACCAGTCAAGTGTGTTAGCTAACGCACTCCTTCGGTTAATATACCAATAATTAAACCTTATCTAAGGAAAAAACTGCAATATAAATGGAGATGAATCTTCATCTTAGTTTTTAAGTTTTTAAAGTAGGATTGGTCTGGAATTTATAGAGACCAAAATTTCCAATCCTACCTATACTTGCGGTTAAATAAAAAAATATATCAGTCTTGCAAACACAAGCACTGGCAAACCTGTCATGCGAGTTTAAATGAAATTATTTTTTCTTGCTTTTATCGAAATTTGTTTTCACTATGAATCCTTGGTTTACATTATCTTGAAATGTTTCTCATTATAATTGTTCATTATTTAAAAAGAAATAACAAAAACACTATGAAACCATGTCCTTTTCTATGATTTATAAATTTTAAATACTGAATTAGATTATAATGTGCCCATTGCCTAGTTAAGAACTTTCCCCCTGCATTGGTGATCACCAAGTCTCAAAGTAGACTTTTTAAATACTCGTTACAGGAAGATATAGGTTCAAATACTGGTAGTTCTTTTCACAAATGGTTTTCCCCTCTACCTCCATGCAAATGTGGATACATTTAATCTAAATTATATCTTCCACATATCCACCCAATAGTTTTTAATTAATATGTAGATAGTCCAAATAAGTAGTAAGACGAGGTATACAAAAAATAAAGAGTACAATATGTAGTCAATAAATTAGTTTCATTTGTCAAAAATCTTGTCTATTTAAAACAATGACAATGTTCTCAAATAAGTCATGACTGGTTAATATTTTACCATGCAATATTCGCTATAAATTTATGATCATGACCCAATGTTCCTATTATTTAATGTGGTTATCAAAAAAACTACGGTAAGCTTAGTATTATTATTGTCATAGTCATCACGATAATAATCAACATTTTCTATTTCTACCCATGGTAAAAAAAACTAACATTGAACTAGTACCGTTCTAAAACACAGGTAACACAATCACAAGCCAATTTTCTAATTGATTTTATTTGACGTTACCAATTTTAGTTAGAATTAAGACCACATTGTGATTATCAATTATTATTAAATAATATTTAAAAGGTTCAGCTTAGTTGTGGAATAATATTTCAGTGTTTACAATTTGACCCAGGACTAGAAATGCACAGGTGGCTAAGAGTCAGAGTTTGAGTATAGGCTGAAAGTGGTTTTCCATACCCTATTGCCACACTTATTAAGTGCTGTTGAATTTCCTCCAAGATACCACTTAGACTAACTTGTTGGTAATCTTTATGTTGAACATCCCATTTTTTGCTAGCAGCCCCCCCCCCCCNCCCCCCCCCCCTCACCCCCTGTCTTACTTACGGTCCATTCGGGTAAGACACTTCAATTGTATGTGCATGTAAACACCAGGGTAATCAACAGCATAACCTTGGGGCTGGAAATAATGAGGACAGTTTTTTAAGGAAGTGTAGCCACATGACCATGGAGAGTAGATGGGAAAGGCACAGTGATAAATTTCACATGGAAAAACATCCCTTATGCTCTCAACCATGATTTAAGGCTCAACCTTCACATTCACAATTACCTTGTGCAATATGAACATAATGCCTTAGACCAATATTTCCAACTTATGCAAGTTGTGTAGCCCTTTCTAGACCATGGTCTAGCCGTTCAAATGTTAATAATTATATATAGTTTTCAAAAAGTGAATCTTGGTTGTGATTCTCACCAATAATTTAAGAAGGGATTAAGTTAACTTAAAGTGGGACATTTAACTGGTTCGACCAAAGTTTGAGATGTAAACTCAACCTTTATATTAACCTGCAAAATTGTAAGGCAGGAGTGAGTAGGTATAACTCATTATTATGTAAAATTCGGCCCATATTATATACCCATGATCTACATATGAGAAATAGCACAACTTAAAATTAGCTAATCATTAGCCTACTTTGTAAAAAAAATACAAGGTAGTCCTTACAACAATGACATTTCTAGCGGCATGGTGACCGATTTCTATGGACTACAGTGGTTAAAGTGTTCAGAGTTTAGTTTGATAATATATAAAAATATTATATAAATGTTGGCTTCTTGACTAATTTATGGCTTTAATCATCTTTGAAAAAAAAAGTCAAGATATATAAAAATTATAGATAATAGATTTAGCCTAATTTATTTTTTTATATTGACTGCTTGAGCCCTCTTTGTTAGTTTTTCTTCATACCAAGGCTTAGGCTCTATTAGGAAAATTGTAATAATGTTTGATGACAAATGTGGTTATTAATATTGTCTGGTAGTATAATTTTTTTCAAAAATAATAAATTGTTTGCATTCTAGACTCTTGTATTCATATAGATTTGAACATCGTACAAATAAACAACTCTTATGTTCAATTCTGACCCTTTTTACTATACTCATTGTATCAAAATTAATATGAAAACTATAAAGTTTTAAACATGTTGAAAAACATTAATAGTCAGTGTTTAGCTTTGTGTTTCAGCAATCACCTTCACTTTGGTGTTTCAAGATTCTGCCCTTATTAGTGCAGTAGGCATGCATCAACACACCGTAACTATAAATAGTAAAAGTCTGATAATCTGGTATGCTCAGGACTTTGGCAATGCCAGATTATCGGACTGTAAGCCTGTCGTGTAGCGCGGTAAAAACAAGAAGGTTGATTTGCAGAATATCAGTACTACTTTTAGAAGTAACAGAATAAACCAAGTTCATTCCATTTTTAATCTGATATATAGTAGCGTACAGTAGCCCCACAGCTTCTTTGGTGCTGACTGACAGCTCACAGCTGACTTCTGACAGTCAACATTTAGGTATATAAACCTAAATTTTGACCGTCAGAAGTGATAGCTGCTAAACACATGTTTTTTCAGATAATATAGTTCGGCGTAGATATACATAATTTGGTCTGGTAACTTTTCAAAGCCGTCAGCTGTGAGCTGTCACTCAGCACCAAAGAAGCCATGGGGCTACTGTATCTAATATTAAATTCATGCATAGTAGTGTTTCTAGTCTACTTATAATGAATGTCCAGTTTATGATGTTTTGTTAGTGTCACATATTCCCCGTTTCATGTATTTAGTTGTATCAACACTTTAACTAATGTAAGTTCAGAAAACAATTTATAGAACTCGACACACAATCACAAACGGGCTATGTAATAAAAAAAAGACACACAAGCTCACCAATGTAAACAAAGACTGACTGGCATACAAATGACACTGGTGCAAAGTAAAAAGATGAGTAGTACAAGAGAGGGCTACACATCCCGGATTATCACGTTTGCCGAATAAACTTTTACTGTATATAATATAAAATACCACACTTTTAATTAGAAAATAGTGAAAACCTTTTTTTCTAACCTCTTTGATACTGAACTCTTATACGCCATAAATTTAGATTTAAAAAAGTGGAAGAGTCTAAGATTATACTTTGCCCCTAACCCTGAAGGTAGGTTCTATTCAGTTTTTATTTTACTTTTGCAATGTCCATGTTAAACTAATTTCATAATATGACTAGTTCACCTGTGACAGTCTAAAAGATGCCATGATAATTTGAATATGTAAGAGCTGATTGTTGAGAGTTGGCAGCAGATTATTTGCCGATAGTATGTTTAGTCAAATCTAAATAAAATAATATGTTATAGCTTAGAAATAATATGAAAAAAAAGTCTCATACAAAATATGTAAAGATTTTTGTTTGGATAAGAGAGGGTTCCTACAGTATTAGTAAAAAAAATTATCCCTAACTATTTTCCCCAAGTTCTCTGACCAACTTCTCACCATATTTCCATAGTAATTTTATGGGACTATACATGTGAAAATATTAATTAAATTTCATTAATTTAGGCCTCCACCTCCCCTACAAGCTATAGCCAACCTCTTGTGGAAGAATAAGAAAGCAAACGTCTTGCCATCAGTTCAGGGGAAATGATGGAAAAATAATAAAATATATCTAACCCTATCAAAAAGGAACGGCTGACATTCATCTACATTCATCTGCAATTTTCTTGCAGAAAGTTAGTTTACACTTCAAGAATGGATCACAGGTTGCTCTGTTGCTCTTTTCAGTGTTTCTACAGGTTTTGTTTCAGGGAGCTTTGCTTCTTTGAGAAACTTAACAAAATGGTTCTGAATTTGTAATAGCCAACCTTTGAAAGCATGTTGCATTCTCTAACCAATGCACATCACAGTACTTCAAAGGAAAAGTTGTACCCCCTGTCAAATGGGTAAACAATGCTCGACGAGCTGGAGTCAGTGAAAGTGAACAGGTATTACTTGTGATGAAATAAGCTAATCATATTTCAATCGACCGATTCCATTCCTGTTCTCAAGGAACCATGGACAACATGAAGCCCACATATTCTCAGACAATAATAATAATAATGGCCTTTATTTATCTGGCGAAGTTGAGGTGTTAGCCCTCTCTTCCACTTAACCAGTGTTGAATACAACATACACTATTACATTTATTGAAATACAAACTAATTTTAATAAAGGAATATTCAAATAAGTAGAAAAACATTTGCACACTCATTCATTCACTCAATAAAGCTCAAGTAGTTTCAAGAACTTAGTTTAGCTTGTTAGACAAGATAAAATGATTAACAGCACTCATGAAAGGAAAAGTATATGTTAGGTGACGAGTCGAGTTATCTAGTTTGTTCCAAGTCTATGATGCGAGGACAGTAAAAGAATAAGCATATGTTTGAGATCTATGTATGGGAATAGACATTTGAAGAGTATATTCTGATCTAGTAGCTCGGCTGTGTTTAGCTTTCAGAAATAGGAACAGTGAGGAGAGGTATCGAGACTGAGATGTTGATAATATTTTGTGAAGCAATACTACTAAGTGTAGCCTTCGCCTTTCATTTATTCTTTACCAACCCAGTTTATTAAAATACGTAGAAATATGGTCATGCCGTTTAAAAATGATATTTATCGGACATGTGTGTTTTGTAGTCGTTCTGCTAGATCGTCTTAGCCATTGTATATTATGTCAAAGTGTGGGATTAATAAGCTCTGGACTAGGATAATTCGCACATACCGCTACTACATACTTAATTGTCTGTGACATATTTGATGTGTTTCTGAAGAAGTGTTATAAACTTTAAATTGACATTTAGGACATCCATTAACACTTGTATCAACTGAGAGAGTGAAAGAGGAGAAATATCATCCAATAAATACTTCAGTAATTCTTCAGCGATGCTCCTATCAAAAAATCCAGTCTTACTACCTGCTCATGGTGTACACATACAGTATGATTAATTACTGTCTTACTACTTGTTCAGGTTATAAACATACAGTATGATTAATTACTCTATTGGATTCCTGGATGAGGAAGGAAGCTTTTTAGAGGCAACCTAATCTACGCGTTTTTGGGTAAGAGTGTGGAGCCGTCAAGGAAAAAAACCCTCATTAGAGGTTATCCGACAGGGATTCGAACCCTTATCTTTCAGTCATCAGCACCTACTTTTGTTGATTTGTACTTTAATATGGCTTATTTATTAAATATTAGGCTATATTTTAAGCCTTGTGTTTGATATTTTCTCTATTTTGTCTTAATATTCCTGTTGTTGACACTAATGTATCATTTTGAAAGTGGTAGGAAATTAATAAATCAGCACAATACCTGGAAAAATAATGTTTTGATATGTTTTCTCCGTTGTCTGCCTAATCCTGTTGACACTATTATTAAATTGGTGATGGTAGGAATCTAATTAATCATTACAAGACCTGACAAAATAATGTTGTGGGTATAAACCAGATTAAATTAATATACTTTACTAAATTTCAAGATAATTATGTCTAAAAAGGAACCATAGGTACTAAAAGAGCAACTTTCACACAAAACCAATCTAATTATACATGGGGTAGGCATGGGAATTTCAAAACTTATCACATTGATATGATACAAACAAATAACAATATTACAGGTGTCATTTGTCAACTTCAAAATAAAGGAGTATTAGTATAGCAGAATGACCAATAATATTGGTTCCTAACATAGTAAGCTTTACATATTCACAAACCGTGTTATGTTAGCAAAAAGTGACGGTGTGTGTATGTATTTAACGTCGTAGGACTATTCCAAACATTATAAAATAACGAGAGTGACTAGTTACATTTCCTACAAAAACTCTAAATTAAGTGCCAAACTATTATACTTTCACATATTAATACTCACTTTACTAGTTGCATCCGACACTTCTCGCATAATTTGTTCGAAGGCAGCTGTTTCCTCTGCCTGTTTTTGATTATGTAGTGCGATTTTCTCACTAAACTTTCTTGGGTTCGCCATGATGGCTGCTTTAATTTTGACTTGCAAGGAAATACAAATAGCCAATGGAATTGTATTGACAACGAACAAAGTGCCATCTGTTGATATAATTTCGTAATATTGACAGCTTACTAAAATGCTCCCATCAAAGATACTGTAGTACTCTCGGGCACCGCAGTGTGACGTAATCAAATTCTTATTAATGAATATAAAAATGTATCTGTATATAAATTTTGTGGCTCCAGCGTAGTTAATTTCCCTCTAATATTCTCAAATATGAAGTTGAAAGATGTACTTGTATTAAACTCCAAATAGCTTCTAGAGGCATACAGTTTTCAAAATTTGCTGGTTTAGAGTGATTCATCATATTATTAGGGAAATGTCAAAAAGAGAAAAACTGTTCTTATTCATGAGATATTTAAGCTTTAACCAAGCAAAAGAATTTTTAATGCGGTGCATCTTGTATATTTATACAGGAACATTTTAGCACCTTTAGATTTACATGTCCATAGCCAATAAACTCCATAGTCCATATCTACTATGAAAATTATTCCAAATAATAAACAAATATAACTCTGGATATTATTTCATGACAAATATAGCACTGTCAGGCCCGGATTTAAGGAAGAGTGGCAAGGGCTAGTGCCAAAAGACCTCCACAAACCATTTAAATTGACATTAATCTTAGCCTTATTATTTACACAATTTACCACCCCCATAGGACTTTAATTAGAGTTAGGGGGTGTACCCCTCCACACTCTCATTGTCAACGATACATTTATTTATATGTAATTTGATTATTACGGCAAGAGAGATCACAAATATAAAATAGAATATTGGTTCACTATAGTTTATTTGAGACAATTTAATATCGTAGTTAGAAAAATAATTAATATGAAAGTCAAAAGATATTATGAAGTATATTTATATATTTTAGTAAAAGATAATAAGTTTCAATTGTAAAAGGAGAATGGATAATGTAGTCGGGAGGCTAGATCCTTCATGTGGATTTAAAATTTATTTTTATGGAATTGATAAAAATTAGTTGCAGGAGATATTAGTTAAATAAGTCTTTATTTGTCAATAGGACTTAGTGATGGATTTAAAAATTTGGCAGCCCTAGGCACAGTTATTATAATATGCGCCTCCCCTCCCCCCCCTTCCTCTTTTTTTTATTTTTTTTTATCAAAGGCTAGGAAGTTTCGGAGGAAAGAGGTGTTGTGGTAAGGTAGAGATCAGAAGTTAGTATTCGAGAAAAGATGTCTATGAAAGCTAATTTGGAATGCACATGCCCTACAGAAGCTTGAGCTAACATTATGAAGAAGCAAATGCAAAGTACAATTATTTAAAAAGAAACATTGTCGTTCTGACTTTCACTTGAACTGTTTCGATAATGTTAGTAAATAATTTATAAACTTAATTATTAAAAACGAAATATTATAGTAAAAATAAAAATAATCTTATCCAAAAATGCCACCCCCTAAAGCCACCGCCCCTAGGTCTCTACCTAATGGGCCTATAGTGTAAATCCACTTCTGAATAGGAATATACGTAGAATAAAATGGTAGCTAAGCTGTAATAGCTTTATTCTCTAACAATGAGAACTTCTCCTTAAAACTTAACCAGAAACCACTTAACGACAAAGATTTATAGCTTTTCTTTAATTCAAAATCAGTGGAAATTTAAAGGAGATGCTCTCTTTCACTCACGCTTTATGTGGAGGATTTCAAAACTGCTGCCTCTTCCAAGGGATTGCGAATCCAATTGTAATAATAACTGGGAAATATTCTCGTAAGGTTTTTACAAATCCCTTCAAATGTTCTATAACTACATTTTCGTCCAAAGAAAACTGATATTCTACTATGAAGTTGTTAAGGGTATCCTAGCACTCCGTTTGATTGCTAACTAAACACGTTTCCCAAAAGCTAAAGTTAAAATTTTTTGAACGACTTGTTACGGTCTTGCACAGTAAAACGTTAATATTTGACCCCCGACGAGAAAGGTTTATACTGTTCATTTTTGAGAAAATGTCTACCAAATTGGCCAAAGCCTGGACCCACATTTGATATCATGCACCTTGCTTTGTGAAATGGATGATTGGTAAGATAAATGAAAATTTCGTGTTTAAGTTCAAACAATCTTTTAAGATTCCTACCTGACTTCAGTGTGAGATGATAAACAATTGTAAATGCTTCCTATTTTACTCACGTAATTCTGCAAAAATCCAACATTACAGAAATATTTTGGCGAACCCCTTGGAAGAGTTCTCGAACCCCTAGGTGTTTCGTGAGCTACAGTTTGGGAAAGGTTGTTCTAGTCTAGAAGATATACACGTCATAAATGTATGCGTGTGTCTATATTTATAAATGCTGGTTAAAATTTTTCTTATAGACGGACCTTCTAGCCTATTTTAAAGCTTACTTTTTGGGTTATATGTCTGATAGATATACTTTTCAAGCAAAATCAATTTCTGTCTTTGCAAGGCCTGTGGTAGCACTGCAAAACGTAATTAATTTAGTTAATCTTCACATCAAGATGGCCGAATTGCGAATTAAGTTGTGAAATTCTTTTTGATACACACAAGCAGCGATAATTTGCTGATTTAAAATGCCCATTCGATAAAATTACTTAATTTGTAAGTATTGTAACATATGTTGATACTGTCTTAAAATTGCTGCTGCCATAGCTTTATTACGTAAAATTCTCCCCTCGCCGATTGGTCTAGGTTATGCTTGAGCAGTACTTAAATTTAATAAACCTGAACAAATTACTGAACACCGAAAACTTAAATTATGTCCTTTTTTTTATTTAACCAAATATTTCTTTTGGGTCTAGTGTCTGAAATTAAGATACGCGCTTTCTTTGTAAGTACAACTAAAATGCATTATTCTAAATTAACCTGCCAACATTTAGATCAAGTGTTTACTCATTTATTAATAAGATTTTACACCAAAATATTTACTTCAGAATATAGAAACCTTGGTTCTATTCTATTTTTTTTGCTAAGTAAAGAATGGACACAAAATATTCCCTTAAATATTTAGTAGTTAATTATAGTTTACTTTGACAATATTACCATTCCTAACTATGTATAAACTTTCATTTGTTGACCTATAGAAGCTTATTTTTTTATGTTGGGCATAGTCAAAAGTGATGGATATTTCAAAAAATGAAGTCTCTGGAAATCAAAATAGGAAACCAGGAGTTGGGAAAGCATAGAGCAGTGCAAGCACCTCTGAGAAATTCGCTGACAAGGGATGCCTTCTGCACCAAGGAAATTAGGTTGAGGAAAGCAATGGCCATGGAAGCTTTAACCAAGAAGAGTGGGTACCTATACTGCTGACCTGAAGGTTGAGTTTGAACTCTTGGGAAAACTGATGAAATGCCACATTTGGAGCATTGTGCTGTATGGAGCAGAAATTTGGACTCTCAGGAAGATGGAAAAGTAATACGGAGAGCTTTAAAATGTGGTGCTAGAGAAGAAAAGGTGGACAAACCTAGTGACAAAATAAATCCTAATAAAAGTGGTTGGAAAGAGAACTATTTTGGATACAAATTATTATGTACAAAGAAAACTGGATTGGACACATCCTTAGGGGGAATTGTCTTCTGCACGACATCATAGAAGGAAAGGTAGAGGGAAAGAGGAACTTAGGAAGAAGGATTATAATATGGATGACTCGAAGGAAAGTAGAAAATTCTGGGAGCTGAATTAGAAAGTAGAGGGTCAGGTGCATTACTGGTCTACAGTACTGTATATTAAGATATTTTTAAACATTAGGCTATTCTGTATATTAAGATATTTTTAAACAATAAGCAATTAAATATATATTGCAAAATTATCCTTTTACCTTAAGTGAGTGTTAATTATCTTATGGTTTATGATTAAATTTATGAACAACTATACCCCCCTCCCCCAACCCCACATTATTATTTTCAACACACATATTGAAGAATCATCATAGACTACTATAAAATATGAGTGCCTATCGGAATTTCTATGAGGAATAAATTAAATTTTCAAAATGAAATATAGCCTATGTTACTCGCTGATAATGTAGCTTTATATTGGAATTTTTAAAATCGGTCCAGTAGTTTTTGAGTTTATCCGTTACAAACAAAAAATAAAATCTTTGCTCCTTATAATATTATTTATGAACAATTTAATATGAAGAATGGATTTATCTGGAAATAAAAAAAAATCCAGCTATTTTAACAAAATAAAAATAACCAACTGCCCAAAGAAACAGGATTCTGGTTGGCCCTATTGCTTTAAAAACACATGGACTGCGTCAATCAGACTTCAAGAACATGTAACACACCTGAAACATTCTAACTAAATTCAGGCATATCACTTTTACAAGGCCGCAAAAAAATTCTACAGGCCTATTGAAAAAAATTATCATTAAAATCTTAATTATCTAAGACAGTGGTTCTCAAAAGTTGGGTTTCCAAGGATTATGTGTAATGGCAGTAAAAATATTATTAATGCTTCTAAATTTTTAGACTAAAAATTCATAAACATAATAATTAGAATCATCTTTCACATAATGTCACAAAATTAAAACTTACTGCGCACAACTCTACTGATAGCACTCAACAACTAGCGCCAGAACACCCTGTTTATGGTTAGAAGAACAGTATCAAGATCTAAAATAATTTTTATATATATTCATACATCAAGTTATGTTATTGGCAGCTGTCACTTTTGATAGATATTATCACTACCTATTTAATAACACAAATAATATAAAGTAAAACATTATCACTGTTGGCTTCAAATAAATTAGTTAGAATTCTCCTAACTGCTTTTCCAACCAAAATCAGACTACCGTACATTAACCTATATAACACACACGCTCCCTTCAGCTGTTCATGTACTGTCTCGAAAGTTCTTTATTCATTTGTGTCATTCCATGTTGGAATGTGTTCTGTTGTGTGATATTTTGTCATGGATAGGTGGTAAATTGAAGAGGAAACTAGGGCAAGATTTACCCAACATTAGTAAACAACCTGAAGAAGTCTCAGGTAGCAGTAACAATCCTGGAAATGTCAGCTAATTGAAAAAGTGTTTAAAGCATTATGGGAAAACATGGTTGATTTATTGCTTGCGTTAAAAGTATCATTCCTGAAATTGGAAGTAACCACTTTGTCATTCACAGACATGCATTAAGTGAAAAACATGCCACCAAACCTTTTTAAACCTAGTATGCATTAGGAAACATTGTTTGCCAACATGTTGCTCCTGTTTTAGAAACAGTGGGCCAACTGTTTCCTAACTGTTCCCCAACTGTCAAGCAAATTTTTTAATGTCGCCTTTTGTGTTTCCCAGCGGGGAAAACATATTTTCTGTGATCCATTTCAAACGGATTACAAGAAACAATGTTGGCCAACATTTACGACAACAAGCAATTTCGGCTAGTAGGTGAGATTGTTGATCTAAATTTTGTGTCTCTTTTCATTATCCTGGGACCAGCCATTTGTATTATAACTTCAAAATCTGTAAGATTCATGCTAGGGAAGTTCCTAAAACTGCTACTGTCGTCGAGCTTCAGTTTTGTCAGAAGATTATTTGCATAGTAGGAACCATTTTGAAGCATTTTACAGGCCTACCATCGCTTTCTTCTTCTCTTGTCTTCTTGAACAGCTACTAACTACATACAAAGCACAAACCATAGCGGCATCCTCCTTGGCAGACATCTTTCACTCAACTGAACTCTGTATAGGAAACAATTGTTTCATCATGGTAGTCTGGACGTAAAACAATGTTTATTTAATGTTTGCCAACAATCTGTTTCCTATGTTGGCCAACAGTTGGGAACAGTTGGCGAACGTTTCCAAGTGCATACTAAGCTTTAGTGTGCTTAATGAAGCAGTTAAAATAGTAAATTTTATAAAAACCCAAATCCCTTAATTTTCAACTTTTTACTGTTCTGGGGCAAAGTTTTGGCTTAAATTTTCACATTTTGGAATGAAGCTTTTTGTTTCTATCCATCCTTTTGATATGTCATAAAGAATGTGGTATCCTGAGTGGTTATGTTTGTCTTATCTGGCTGATATATTTTAAACACTCACTGAACTGAACCTATCATTTCAGTATTCATGTGTGACTACTTTCAGCTCATGCCAAAATTGAAGAAGAGTTCAGAAAAATCCAATTTTGGGAGTGTTTTATGAAAAAAAGGAGTGCTTTCTTACACTAAGAATTTTTTATGTGGATCCGAAACTATTCTCTTGTTGAAGATTGCATCAGAAATAATAGAAAATCTACAAAACCTACAACCTTCAATCTAAGAATTCTTTATATTTCCAAATAACGATATAAAATGTCTTCGAAATCCATTCACAGCTTCAATACAGGATGTGGATCCGCCAGTTAGAGAAATAGAACAGCTTATCTCTATAGCGGCTGACAAGAAAATAAAATACTTTCAATCTGACAATGTTATTTAAATCTTGGGCCAAGCTTAGAAGTGAATATCCAGAAATTGCAAAATGACCTACCAAAAAACTGATATTGTTTCCTACATCATACCTTAAGGTAACACTCTCAAAATCCAGTCTCACTAAGACCAAACAAAAAAGTACCATAGATTGGATCCTGAAACATATGTGAATCCGGATTTCAAACATTATACCTGACTTAAAAGAACTCGCGTATTGAGCACAAACATTCATTTTGTTATTAATGTATATTCACTTTTTAACAAAAAGAAAATTAAATGATTTTTCACAAACATTATTAAAATACAAAAATAATAATGTATTAAAAAGTGGATAAGAAACATAAATATAAGAAATAAATACATTTTATTTTAGGCTTGATTTATAACATAGCTCACTAATCAAATTTATATTGTTTGATTAAAGCTTAAAAGCATGTATGGCTTTAGAGGGAAAGAGGTTGAGACATGAACAAAACTTAGTAGATTCCATAGCTTTTATAATTAGTTCCGTGTGATAAAATAGTTTAAGGACCACTAAATTTTAAGGTATGACATTGTGTAAATAATCACATTAGGCCTATCGCTTACAACAACGTCCAAAACAGCTCACACCATGCAAGCTTTATTTATATTGTTGATGACCTGGTGGTCTAGAGGTAAGGTGTCAGACTTCTATGCCGGGGTCTGGGGTTCAATCCTCGGTCCCGGCACAGATTTATCTGATTACCAAACTCTTCCTTCAACTCTGACAAGACGTGTATTAATCACAACTTGTGAATGTGGGGAATGCCAGGCCTCCACCGTGGTTTGGATCCCATGTTAAACTGTAGGTCCTTCATTTCATCTCACAATCACCCTACCATTACACATTAGCGTGAGTGCGTATAACCCAAACGGGTAGTAAGATGCGGTGCTAATAATAATAAATTATTTATTTGGTGCCATTTTTAAAGTAGCGATTCATTTATTATTGTGGTTAATACCAAGATAATTTAACCTAACCTTCCATATGCCAAATAAATTCAAATTTTTATTAATATTGATAAAATAAACAATTTAAAATTTCACTTATGTTATTATGATAACTTCCTAACTATTGGCTTGCACAGGGATATTATTTTGGTGATGTCATAGATATTGACATGCACATTAACAAATGAACCACATATCACAACAGCGAATTTGTAAATATATATGTTTACGTGTGATTTAGTGTGTTGAGTGTGAATTTTAATGTATCTTGGTAGGCCTAATGCTATGTTAAGAAACATGTTAACTTACATATTGTTGCTAATATTAGATTTAGTTTATTCTATTAAAGAATTATTACTAATAATCTTAATGTGTTGGCTTTAAATTGTTGTTTTTCCTACTTAATTTCAGGGTCTGGATATATAGATTTCATTTAGCTAGCTTTTGGATGAGTGGCTATATTTAAAAAAAGCTACCATGAAAGGTATACCTGGACACTATGGTGGAGATGCTACTTCATCTAGAGCAATTTACCCCTCGTCGAAACAGAGCTGGTATATCACACTTCTGGTTTCTTATAAAGCTCTCAACTGTGTCGCTATCTTCTTGGCATATGATTTAATGCAAAAGTCCAACATTGTTTCATTTGTCTGCTTCCTCAAGTTAATGTAAGTGCTCTTTTGTAAGATTTTATGTTTTATATGAACAAAACTTGCTCCTGCCCTGAGTAAAAGAATAACTCTCTTTTCCTCTACGGTATTTTTCAACAAAACGTTACCTACCGTTACTAAACATAAATACATACAAGCATTTGTGTTTAAGATAAGCCAAATTTGTCAGTTAAAGCAAAATCATAGCTTAATATTAGCCCTTATTGTTTTAGCATTCATCAGGAAACCCAGGAAAAGAGGAAATAATGGTTGAACTTTGAGCTCCAGAAAAAAATGTGAATTTTGTCCTTTGTTGGGAATTAGTACTTTGTTCAAAGATAAAGTTAACTATGATGGCTACAGACAGGGAAAATAGGGAAAACTTGGAAATGTCAGGGAATTTAATAAAAAATAAGGAAGAAAAAGTCAGAGAATTTTAAATGTTTGATTAATTCTGCACCTAAACATTCAAACAAACATGAGTGTTTCTTTATGTTAAACAAAGTGTATTGCCTATATATTTTATATTAACATGAGATGGTTGTACAGGGTTTATTTTATAACACATTCACACAGGAACACAAATAACACCTTATTAAATATTAGAGAATTTACAAGATCTTAGGTGACCTGGCGGTCTAGGGGTAAGGTGTCAGACTTCTGTGCTGGCGGCCGGGGTTCAATCCTCGGTCCTGGCACAGATTTATCTGATTGCCAAACCCTTCCTTTACCTCTGACAAGACATCTTGTGAATGTGGGGAATGCCAGGCCTCCACCTTGGTTCGAATTCCACGTTAAACTGTAGGTCCTTCATTTCATCTCACAATCACCCTATCATTCATTACACATTTGCGTAAGCGCGTATAACCCGAACGGGTAGTAAGACGCGGTGCTAATAATAATAATAACAAGAGCTTAGAAGAATGTGGGTGTTTGGTAGCCTAGGATTTTTTGAAAATATGTTATCAATATAATAAAGGAAAAATTTCCCATTCAGCAAGAAATACTGTGAAAAGGTTAGAACTGGATTTTTTTTTAAATATTGTCTGAAATACCTAGAAAAGTCAGGGAATTTTATAATAAAAGTTTTGTAGCCACCATGGGTAACCAACCTTTGTGGCGACATTACAATAATCTTCTTAAATTCATTTTTCCATTTATTTATTTTAGCGTATAGCATATTTATCTGTGAGAGATGCTGTCTCTATACTCCATTCATGGTAGGAATTACTCTATGAAAGGTCTTTTTTTTTACCAATATAATAGATTTCTGGTAGGGAAAAAGGCCTTACAGAAAGCAATTCCTATGCTAAACAGACTTTAGTGCTGTCGTAATGTGTATAGACTTTTAGCCATATTGTGAGAACAGGACGTTGCCCAGGGTATACCTTGGAAGTTGTCTTCACATCATACCTGCAATGAGATGAGGTGATGTTAGTGATTATAAGAGTGTTTATCATGTCTATGCTTTAGGTGTGGCTAAGCACACATCACAAGTGCAGTAGAATAATTTGGCTTTCTGATAAAAACTTAAAAAAGAAAAACTAAAATAACAATGTAGAGTAATTAGGGTTGCCTTGCACCTGGAAAACCAGGATAACCGGGAAAACACATGGGCATTTTTTTTGTGTTTGGAAAAAACCAGGAAAACAGAGACAATTTTGCAAAGCCTATTAAAAATAATGGAATATTTGTTTACTTGGGACATTTAACTAAAGGCTTAAAATAGTAGATATCTGGATAGACGAAAAAAGTGAACTAAAGAACTAAGCATATTGATTCAATTATGTCTTATTATCCCTTAAAAAAGGGTTTTGAAGCGACATAATATGTTTTTACACACTATAGTTAATTTCAAAATGGAATACTTGGATTTAGTATAACATATAGGATAATATTTTATTTTGCTTTTATTTGTCAGGGAAACTAAAGCAAATTATTAAAGGAAGGTGCACTATGCTGATTGCTGGCACAAACTGTTTTGAACCTTGGAAGTGTCCAGCTATTTCAGCAACTATTGACCTACACTTATTTCAACTCCCCCCCACCCCCACCTCCTCGATCCTGGAGCTGCTTTCTGATACTCTACCAGTGAGCTATCCAGGATTGGTCCTGTGCTCAGGGGCATCTCTCACTTCAAAGGCCTATAGTTTCTCTAAGACGAATCTGTAATGGATGGTTTAGTGGAAAAATATACCCCATTGCATGAGCCAAAGTTAATTTTCATCCAATGCATTTAAGTTCATCTAAGGTGTATAATTTGAATGGGTAGTAAGACATGGTGCTAAAAAAATAATTCAACTTACACCGAAATATAAACATTGTTGTACTAATATTGTTTTTAGCTTGGCGTATTCATCTCGAATGTTGTATAATTACAGTTAAAAACTTTGATGATTTACATATTGTCATTATGCGGTAACACAAATCTCTGTTTCTTAGTTTCTTTAACAAGTGTAATACATAATATGTTTAAGTTTATTTAATTAACTAAGATGTCATTGTAATTATTGTTCCTTCAATTAATCCTGTAAACTGCTGTAAATAGTAATTGGTTGTTTAGTCAACATCAATTGAAGTTTCTTTAGTTAAATAAGTAAATAAATAGACAATAGTTACTAAAAAGGCTCCCCATTTACTGTATCCTGGAGCTTTATATACAGTTTTGTTCACTGCTTTTATAATTTGAATCAGATTTGATAACTGTTAGGTGCAATTTTCAGTTATTCATACTATTGACATATTTTTGCTCCACGATTAAATTGACAGATTGACATAAGATTTTAGGCACTGTTATAAGTAGGTTTTACTGACTTTAAATGTTACAAAACTTGCCATAAATGATCTTGTTTGGATACCAATAGGAATGGTTTAACCTACATTGATGGTCAAGCAGCCTAAGATGTTAAATACTTGATCACTAAGTTTTTTTAACACTGTCTACTACCTGTTAGGGTTATACACCTATGTTTTACAATGTTTATAGAATTCAATGTAAATTATTATTTAGAATAAAGATAATAAGAAAGATATGTAATGTGATAATAAATTTTAATGGATGATCAAAGAAGATTAATTGAAATGGGAATTGTCAATTTAACATTACTTAACAGTTGTATTAAAACTAATGTTGAATGTAAATTATTATATAGAAAAAGACATTAAATAGAAATTAGTTTAAAAAATGTCAACAATTAACATATAAGATAACAAACATTAAAAAACACATTAAAATGTGAGTCATTAGACAATTGAACATGTATTACATTAAAATTATATGGTTTAACCAGACTATATCTAAAGATTGTTCATGACTGGAATGATGTTAAATTTTAAGATATACAATTGAAGCAGTAAATAGAATAAGTTGAATAGGAAAATTGACGATATTGAAATTAATTTTTTTTTTAAGGTTATATTATTGAATTCTATTTTCTTATCTGTAGTCCCTTGCTCCTTTTGTTGGTTTCGTAGAGAACGCCCGCCCGTTAATAAGGTTGTTACATGTTTCGACGCTCTACGGCATCATCCTACAGCCTACTAGAATCCAACTAGAACACCATATTCAGGCTGTATTTCATGTCTGAGGATGATGCCGTAGAGCGTCGAAACATGCAACAACCTTATTAACGGGCGTTCTCTATGAAGCCTACAAAAGGAGCAAGGGACTACAGATAAGAAAATAGAATTCAATAATATAACCTTAAAAATTTTTTTATTTCAATATTGTCAATTTTCCTATTCAACTTATTCTATTTACTGCTTCAATTGTATATCTTAAAATTTAACATCATTCCAGTCATGAACAATCTTTAGATATAGTCTGGTTAAACCATATAATTTTAATGTAATACATGTTCAATTGTCTAATGACTCACATTTTAATGTGTTTTTTAATGTTTGTTATCTTATATGTTAATTGTTGACATTTTTTAAACTAATTTCTATTTAATGTCTTTTTCTATATAATAATTTACATTCAACATTAGTTTTAATACAACTGTTAAGTAATGTTAAATTGACAATTCCCATTTCAATTAATCTTCTTTGATCATCCATTAAAATTTATTATCACATTACATATCTTTCTTATTATCTTTATTCTAAATAATAATTTACATTGAATTCTATAAACATTGTATATCTGCTTCCTTATTACCATTTTATCATGTTTTTTAAGAACCTATGTTTTAATTAAGCTAATGGTTTTAAGAATTAGGAAGGCTATATTTAGTAGAAGTGTAACTGCATATATGTGGAGGGAGAGGGGAGAACCATTTTGTAAAAATCACTCTCAGTACATCTGATTGAGAATCAACCTCAGATCTCCTCGTATCGGCAGTCTAGCCTACTGCTAGCGTAGCACCCTAGTCACCAAGCTACCAGATAATTTAGAATATACTGAGCTTTTTCCATTAGATTAAGTTGTTAAATATGCAACAAGATTACCTGAGTTGTAAAAAGACAATGTTCAAAAATATGACAAGTATCTGAAAGTCATTCAAATAACTCTTTCTCGCTTTGGTGGCCGCATGGTCTAAGGCATCACTTTCTCAAAAGAGTAGAGTGCTGATGGATGGTAATATTGGGGTTTGAATCTTGGGGGGGTGTGCTAGAGGTGTTTTTCCTTAAATCGTTTTCCATTATTCATACACTTCCTCTAAAGTTAAGCTTCCTCATCCTTAACACATTAGCGTAATTAGTACATAGGCGGATAACCCGAATGAGTAGTAAGACACACTGCTAAGAAAAAACTTTAAATTTAAATTACCAATATTTACAGACACATTTTACGCAGAGTAGATTTTATTCTAATCATCTTAGAGCCACTTGCTGAGTTAGTTCATTGCTTATTTGCTCAACTGACAAACTCGTCTATTATTCAGTTATATTTCTGTCTAGGGCTGGTTTCCCACATTGTGACTCTCAATTGGGATATTATCTCACACTCTTATCACTCCTCTTTTTTATGTGTCTTGCACTTTTAAACTCTCTTTTTAGCCTATTTAATTTTAATTCAATCTCCCTTTCTTTATCTGTCTTTCTCTTTCCCACACACATGTTGTCTTTCTCTCTCCCACACACACTTTCTCTCTTTCTTTCTTCCACATACTATTTCCCACTCTCCTATGGAATTCTGATGCATTTACTTAAAACTCGCTTTCCTCATCCTTTGCCCTTAGAAAAATTCAAATTACGAATAGCAGGAGGCAGTATGGATAAGTAGCATTAAAAAACACTTAAAGCATTTTGTTGTACTCCCTAAATATTTAGTTTATTGTTTTATTTTTAAAATTTAGTAGACTAAAGTATTATAAACTTGTCAAAAAGCCTATAAGTAATTTCTAGTTTCTTTGAAATAGCCTACACAATATTTTATCGCTTTATTAATTCTCCAAAATTAGTCTACTTACTTGATTTGGAAAAGCACAACATTTTTGAAATTGCATACATTATTTTGAATAAAAATTTTGCTATTGGTTTGTTGAATATTTTTCTTACTGTCACTTGAATTTTTCTCAGTCAAATAATTTTTAATATTGCTGAAATTGAAAGAGACTAGAGATCTTTAAAAGGGAGTTGATTCAAAATTTCTTAATTATTTGAGCGTTCACTTTTGTTTGTTAGCAAAAAAATTTCCTAACATGGGCATAACCAAATGTTTTGTTTTCCCCGCACATATCCAACAGAGTATTACACTGTTTTTAGAACATATTTTGTAACCATTTAACAAAACAGCCTACATTCATAACCCACAAGTAATTCAGACATGTAATTGAATCAGCTCTCTTTATTTGCTTATAGGTTTTGAAGAAAGCTAAGACTAGCCAGTCTGGTATGAGATGGCATCCAAACAGAAGCGATCAGATGGTGGTTATGGTTTACGTAGGAAAATAGCAAAAAAGAGGCTAGATGAAGATTTTGAGTACTACTTTTCAAAAATTGGCACAAATTTGGAATCCACAGGACCTAAAATGTCTAAGGAACGAGACCCTAAAATGCATGGTCATCTAATATTGGTGGCGGGAATGACCGATTCTAATACTATGATTGACCAGAGCAACGCAGAAGTTACGGAGAAGAAACCGAGAGGTAGACCGAGGAAGACACTCTTGATCCCAAGAAGACCTTCTCGGAAGAGGGAGAGTCAAGAGGATGGTGTAGTTTTGAAGAGACTCGCTGTGCTCACTGGGGAGGATGTGACCAACTTACAAAGAGAAGTGCGATCAGGGGAGAAGGAAAATAAAGTGAGACAAGCCTATGAGTCTGAAGTGGGAGTTGTGGTGAGGATGGCACTAGAAGGACAAGTTGATGAAATAGAGGATGATGAGGAGGACATTTGTCAAGACGAAGGGGAACAAGCGGAGAAGTTTATATCGAAGAGTAAGAAGCGACTCAACGAGGAGGCAGTGCAAAGTTTAAGTCAACTTCATCCTGATGACAAGATTGAGTGTACAGAGTGTCACAAGTTGTTAAAACCATCGTCATTTAGACAGCACCTCCGAACACACACAGGAGAAAAACCATTTGGCTGTCAGCTGTGCTTAGCTAGGTTCACTCGAAAAGGGGACGTTTATCGGCATGTTAGAATTGTCCACAACAAGCAAAAGCCTTACAAATGTTCAAAGTGTGACAGGGCATTCGGGGATAGAAAGAATCTTCGATGGCACCTTATGAATCACGATAAAAAACTGTTTTATATATGTGAGGTGTGTGATTTTAAGTTTGGTAAACGCGAGTATTGGGAGAATCATGTGAAATTTATTCATCCTCTCCCTGAAGCGATGGAATTAGGTGAAAATGAAATGATGTTTGAAGATGGAGAAGAACGTCTGAAAGTATTTACAGATACTCTTCTTGAAGATGATGAAACATCTATGGTTGATGACTCTCTTGTAGACATAGCTGATAATATGAGTTTTCCTGTTCGAGAAGGATATCAACGTGAAGGCAAAACCGAAATATTAGAGGGATCAAACATGGTTGGGTTCATCAAACAAGACGGTCTAAATATTATCAATATGAATGGTCTTGACTGTTCAAACTTTTTAAAAATAGGACGCCCATTAGGAGTGCAGCTAGGTAATGTTTTAAACCAACCACAATCAAAAGGTATAGATGCAGTTGTGATCGAGTTTGATGGATCTGGTTCAGTGAGCAGCAGTGTGCAGCATATCCCACTGAGCAGTAATGGACCTTCATCAGAGGACAACTGTATCAACCCTGTAAACATGATGGAGATTATTCATGAAGAACTTAAGGAAGAACCAATCACTGTAAATCAAGAAAGTGATAAGGAGAATGTTAGGGTAGAGCAACAACACGTTTTAGAAGTTACGATAGGTGATGGAAGGGACACATCATTGGAGGAACCATCAAATATGATTAGCATTATGATGGCGGGAGGGGACGGAACTGACCTTGACACTAGTAGTGGCAATGTACACACTCTCATAGAGGCTTTATTGGATGCTGCTAGAGATGATGATGTTGGGGAAGTTCAAAGTTCGTGATGTTACTCATAAGTTAAACTAGAATGTCATATTTATTCTTATTTGTTGTAGCTAGTAAAATTGTGTACAATCCCAATGTATATAATTTATAAATGTGTTAATATTATAATTTGCTAGTTGTGTTTGTGACATCTATATGTATTATTTTGTTATTAGATTGATATTATTAAAAAAACCATTTCATTCTATTAAGAAGAGTATAATACTTTATGTAAGAAAAAAAATAGTTTGAAGTAAATCATTATTACTATATTATTTTGCATCACAATTGGATTGCTCCTCATTAGACAGTTTGAGAAAGAATTAATACAATAAATATAATATATAATTAATTCACTATAATATTATACTATTGTGAATTGCAGTTTGTTTACAAAATACAGAGATTGAGATAAAACTAGGTTAAAATAATAATATATGACGAAATTGTAAATTAATTAAAATGTTGAAGAATATACCTACCTACTTTATTTACAGACCATATTAAAAATAATTAAAATTAATTTTGATAGCACAGTAATCGTAAGGAAATATTGAAAACTAATTATAATTCACAATTACTTACTAAAATCTTAGAATTAATGGTTAAAAATTGTTAGAGTAGAGAAAATGGTGTTACAAATTATATTAATATTCAGAAATAAGATTGAATCATAAACCATGCATATATCAAAAATAAAAATTGTGTGAGGTTGTAAGTAAGCCAAAATTGACATAAATTTGGCACGGTAAAATTTTCTTTCCAGCTCTTATTTGGTTTCTTTACTCCTTTGCTGGGTCGCAAAAGCTTTTTTACAGTGTTTGAATTTGACAACTAGTTTTGGCATATAAACACAATTGTCAGGTCTTGAAATTAACAATAGTGATATTCCTTACACAATTTTTTTAGCACCATGATTTAATACCCATTTGGGTTATGCACCTACGTAGCTTTTAATTATGATGATGGGTCAGGGATGGGTAAAATTAAATTTAGAGGAAGTATAACCATATTTGAGTGGAGCGAGAGAGAGTGGTAAACCATTTAGAAAAAAACATCCTCAGTAGACCCAGCCGGGATGGAACCATGATCTCCCTGTCATTTGCAGTCTGGTCTTTTGCAAGAGTAATGCCTCAAACCTTGCAGCCACCTAAGTTGGTAAATTATTGTATTTATCATTATATTAATTATACTTATAACTGTCTGATGCAGAACATTCCAACTGTAATGCAATATTATATAGTACTAATAATTTACTTCACAATATTTTCTTTCTTACAGAAAGTAGATTGGTATTAATTTATAATTTTCTCTTAAATCTTGTTGCAAAAGAATGGATGTAATTTTTAGCACAAACTCTTTTTAGAAAAACCTATAGATCATTTAGAATTGTAAAAGAGGTACGTCTGGTACAAATCAGTCTTAAGTCCACACAGATTTAAATTATTCGTGATATTTTTAAGAAAATTGCCTTAATTGTATCTTCTTGGCTTACCTTACCTATAATGATTCAAATTAAATGTTCATCAACAATATTTAATAAGTGGTACTGTACTAAATATTTTTGTTAATGTTAATATCTATTATACAGTTAACAAAAACTAACATACCAAAAGAAAATAAGATTTATTTACACTTTAAATATTTTTGTTCTTTGGTTGTATTTCCCATTGAGTCATTCTAGTACTATAATAATAATAATAATAATTAATTGCCATGCACTATTATAAAAAAAAATCAAAAATTTTTGACTTAAAGCTCTTAAGTTTTAACTCTCAATTTAACTACTACTTAAGCACATAACTCGAACAGGTAGTAAGACACAGTGTTAAATAAATAAAATAACTACTACTTACATTGGTGACCTGGTGGTCTAGGCGTAAGGTGTCGGACTTCTGTGCTGGGGTC
Source organism: Timema shepardi (assembly GCA_902151425.1). Classification (NCBI taxonomy): domain Eukaryota; kingdom Metazoa; phylum Arthropoda; class Insecta; order Phasmatodea; family Timematidae; genus Timema; species Timema shepardi. The sequence continues at coordinate 72,820 of CABFVX010000227.1, read as the reverse complement.
TGGGGTTCAATCCTTGGCCCCGGCACAGATTTATATGATTACCAAACTCTTCCTTCACCTCTGACAAGACATCTTATGAATGTGGGGAATGCCAGGCCTCCACCGTGGTTCGGATTCCACGTTAAACTCTAGGTCCTCCATTTCATCTCACTATCACCCTACCATTACACATTAGCGTAAGTGTGTATAACCCGAACGGGTAGTAAGACGCGGTGCTAATAATAATAATAATAATACTAATAATAATAACTACTCCTTACTTAAAACTTGATCTTTTAGAATGTTTTCTAAAATGCTCTTAAGATTTGTTTTAATAATTTAGACCCATTTTAGGGGCTATATAATCTCTCATTAGTCTCATTTTCATTGTGATATTTAAAAAAAAATTACATATCACTTTAGATTACATAGGTTTTTTAGCACCGCATCTTACTACCCATCCAGGGTATACACTTAGATTAGACAATTCATAAATTGATTGCGAAAAGATTTTTGTACCTTATTGTATTGTTAACAGTTCATAAAAATTGGAACTTCGATATCAGGTGATCATATCATCATGTGTGTGAACAAAGAATTTATGTAATGTTTACTTTTAATGAATTTTTATTGACACAAATTTTGTTCATCATAACTTAATCAATCAAATATTGATTAAGTTATGATGAACAAAATTTGTGTCAATAAAAAATAAATTTAGTTTCTTAAAGGGAAAATATTTGTGAATATCTATTAAAAGTAAACATTACATAAATTCTTTGTTCACACACCCATGATGAGACCGGAGAAGGAAACATAAAGTTTCCTAAGATTGTCATAGTATGTGGACCAGTATGTATAAAAAAGGAGTATATAAATTTACTTATTTTTTTATTTAAAAGAATGGAGATTTGGCCTCTTGAGTGACTAAGAGTAGTGGTAATGATATCACTTGTTTTTTGTTTTTTTAAGAAGTCATCGATGGACATATGTGATATCACCTTTGCATCATCAGAAACACCGTTGGTATACATCATTACGGTTTCCTGCTTGTGGCCTGGGACAGTTTTTTTTATCCAAGCCATATATTTTCCACTACTGGCTTACTAGGCCTGTCGTAGCTTCATATGCCTTATAATCTAACCTAAGACTTGGACGAACACAATATCAAGTCTCTGGCTGCTAATTTGTCACTGTTAACAGATAAACCCATATTTCACCAATGATAAATTTTTTGGCCACACCAGGAATCGAACCCGGGACTCTTAGCTCAGGCAGGCACTTTCTCAACTTAGATAATATGTTAAATATGTTTATATACATTGAACATTGACATAACTTTTGGCCACGAGAGTCTCTGATGATGACTATGATAATCTAATTCATCCCTAATAAATATAAGCTTAAAATAACAAGTAGTGTTTGACCTTGTGTCACAGGCAAGGCTTATACCAGACCCCAGACCCACAGCCTCCAGGTTAAAATGGCTGCACCCCTGATTTGAGTACTTCACCATGGGTATCACTAGGTTCATTAAAAAAAAGCTCATTTTAAACATGGTTTGAGTAACGAGAGGACACAAGTATCCATCTCGATTCAATCGGCCTGCTTCCACAAAACTAGGTTCCCAACCCCCTCTTCACATAATACTACCTCACAAAGTGCTTGCGTAGGCTGCCCGTTACAATTATAATGGTTCCTTTATGATGACTATGTTAAAAGTGAGTTGTTTAACAACTGCACATTTGGAAGTGCTTTTATCGCTGAGCATTGACACTAGTGAACCTCAGTGTTGATGGGCTCAACCTAGTTTGAGGAGGGCGAAGAAACTTATGTAAAACTGAGTATCTGATATATCCCTATCTGTGCCCTGGGCATAGTATGATCATGGATAGCTATATGGTAAGTGTATTGATATGCTAGGCCAAGGATGGGCCGCATACACATTTCAACAAATATTTGAAACAGCATATTTCTTTCATGACCATAAAACCTGAAAGCAAACCTCATATTGAAGCCAATTTGATTTATTCTCCCTCTGAATTAACATGGAACTAACCCAATGCTCTCCTTTGAAGATAAATAGAATAAAGTGTCTTTAATCAAAATTGTGGATGGAAGATTTATGAAACAGGGGCTGGAGGGTATCCCACTTCAAGTAGCAGCTAAGCTGAAGCAAGACTGTATTGCTCCCCTTTCTCTGCACTATCTTTCCTCACCCTTCGCCCCTCAACTAACCCACACTCACAATCATCTTTGCAATGTTCTGTTCACATACAAGGGAAGGCCTATTTTTGTCAAAGAAGAAAAGAGAAATAGGAAACAAACTTATATTTATTACAGATAAATTATATATGTTTTTTGTGAAAAACAACTGTTTTTACACTATTTTCAAAATAATACATTCAAAACATTTCAGCTGTGGAAAGAACATTTAACATAATCCACTCATCGATAATTCCCAATTACTGAGACCAAGAAGGTGGAGAGAAATCATGGGCCCCAGGGACAAATTCAAAAATTCAATCATACTTTAAAACCCTTTAAAATAAACAATATGGAACTCTGCACGGACTTTCTCACTCTATTGTTTGAAAATGAAGATAATTACTATTGTTTAAAAATGAAGATAATTACTCAAAACTCATATATGTGAAACAAAATAATATATACTAGTAAACCCAAGCATAAATTGCACTATAACTATGTAAAACATTTTTTGAGTCCAAGTTTTAAATTTTATTTTCAAAGAATGTATGTTTGGACCAATAAAAAAAAGCAATATTAGGTTCACAAGGGTCAACACTTAGTTTTAAAATGTTGACTACCAGTTAAAATTTTCGGCATTTTATTAGGTGTTGCACATCTTCATGTCATCGTATTGTTATTAAATCCCTCATTTATAATAATCTTTACCAATAAAATAAACTGTTGGTTTTATAATAATATATTCCAGATTAAATATTTTTATTTCTGATAGTACTACAACTGTTCTTGTCTTATATTTAAAATAGTTTCGGCTCTTAAGCTGAGTTATAGACAAATAAATAGACCGATGGACGACATTGCGAAAACTACTTTATGTTTCAGTGGGTAACGTTAAAATTTATCAAAACTTTGAGTTCAATTTTTTTTAACAATCACAATATTTATCTCTCCAATGGATCGACAAAAAGTAAAAAGAGCATCATTATATTTCACCAAAAATCATAAATCAAATAGCATACACTTCTACAGAATAATTAAGAAAATAATAAAATATGTGACCACCAAAGAGCATAACAATAAATCTTATTTTCCAACTTGAATAATAAAAGCCTGTAGGATTTGTGGAACCAAGTAATAAATATACATTGTTGTTGACACACTTAATCAAAGATTATAAATGATAGATACTTACTTATTCTATGGCATTAATAGATTTTTATGTCTAATAGTACTACAACTTTACGATGATAAGCTATTTAATATCTCAAATAGTTGCAGAGAAATTAAGAAAATTGGAAAATATACCTCACGTAAAGTACCCTCAAAGTCATTTTCATGAGAAAATGATGGTTGGCATTTTTTTTCTTCTAAATTTTGACCAATAAAATAGGTAGATATTAACTATTGAGTCTAAAATGATAACTATAGATCATTGTTGTACAAACATTTCCCCTAAGAGGTTGATGGCAAGAAAACATACACGATGATAAGCTATTTAATATCTCAAATAGTTATGAAGATACGAAAATTTCCGCTTCTGTAAAGTACCCTAAAAGTCATTTTCATGGGAAAATGAAAATAGCCAGTTTATTTATAAACTTAATCAACAAATAGATACGAATTTCAGAATCGTTAGAGCCGATTTTAAGAAAATTGATGTTTTCTCTTTTTGCTCTTTATTAAAATACTCTTAATTTCAAGTTTAAACAGAAACACAAACATAGCATTGCAAAGACCACTTTTTATGATTTGTGGGTTATGAGACGTTGACATACATAAAATTTCAGGTTAGATTTTTTTAACGGTCGTAATACTTAACCATTTGTCTTCAAAAAGTTAAAAAATATAAATATTTGCTTATAGCTTGAAAGTTATTGGTTTTATAAAAATATGCTTTGATAAAAATATTTGTATTATAAATAGATCTACATGTTTGTAATGATAAATAATTTCATTTCTCAAATAGTTTCGGAGATATGATACAAAATGAGAATTTATGCATCAGACCGGAGCCCTTAAAGTCATTTTGCCGAAATATTGAGAGTATCCATTTTGTTTGGAATATTTAGAAATGAAATTTAATCAACCGTTAGAGCCGATTTTGAAAAAAAAATTACTTTCTCTTTTTTCTCTTCAGTAAACTGCCCTTAATTTTAGGGTTAAATATCCAATTCCAAAAACCCCTCGGGACAACCCCAGATACCAAGTTATAGCCCGATTGGTAAAATAGTTAAGGCTCTAGTTAGAGGTACAGACAGACGGAAATTCAAAAACCACTTTTTCGGATTCGGGGGGTCATGAAACATCGAGATTCATCAAAATCTCAGGATATTTTTTTTTGACAATCACAATACTTTCTCTACCTGTAAGATAGCGAGAAAGTAAACAATATGAGTTACACAGACGTAATAAAACACATGGACTCACAATACAAAGCCAAAGAATATCAATGTGCATAATTGTTATAAAACAAGTGACTTTGACTTTTCACTTGAAAATAAAATCATTTTTAAAAATGAAAAATTCAACAAAATGAGACCTGACCTATTACATAAGTAAAATGTAATACATGTACTGTATGAACATCATTGCTCTCAAGCAACTTAATTTTGTACCATTAGTAGACTAGTAGTTGCTTCCAGGCCTGTGAACAACAACTGTGGACTGCAATAAGGTCACTGTCGATCACCGAATAATTCAAACAAAAATATTTGCGGATCGCACAGTAATCAGCGCTAAAATATAACTTAAACTGTTTGTTGACTTAAACACAATGTATATTTTCTTATTCCCTATAACTAATATCCTTTCTGAGATCTTAAACATTAATAAACTTTGTATTTGAGTAAAAATTAAGTAAACAATAGGGTGGGCTGGGCCCTGGGGCTGCCCCCACCCACCCTTGTCGGGCCGACCTGAGACTTGACATTTTGAGTCAACATTTTACACAATTTTTGGAAATTATATATGTGTGTGTTTAGAGAATATTTGAGTATCAATTATTTTAAACCTATTGCTTATATTCTTTTGAAGTTTGGCACACAATATTAGTCAAACATCCCATGTGCCACATTTAATAAAATAGTTTCTCAAAATTATTGTTGACTGAATTGACTTAGGCTAACCCAAAGAGGAAATAAAAGTGATCTAAAACAGTTAGTACCTTCTTATGTTAAATACAGTCATGAAATGTATCCTAGTATTTGGTCAGCAAGTTGGCAAGAAAAGGAAAACTCAGAATATTAAAAACAATAGTTTAACCGGCTCTTCTTATGGTTGTGAAACATGGTCTCTTTCTTATCGTATAGGTGACATGGCAGTCTAGGGGTAAGGTGTTAGACTTCTGTGCTGAGGGTCTGGGGTTCAAGCCTTGGTCCTGGCACAGATTTATCTGACCCTTCCTTTACCTCTGACAAAATGTGTATTAATCACATCTTGTGAATGTGGGGAATGCCAGGCCTCCACCGTGATTTGGATCCCAAAAACTGTAGGTCTTCCATTTCATCTCACAATCACCCTACCATTACACATTAGCATAAGTGCGTACATGATGAGAAAAAATTTAGGGTATTCCAAAACAAATTACTTAGGAAAATATTTGGCCCAAAAAGAGATGAAGATAATGGGAAGTGGAAGAGGTTACATAACCTGTAGTCTTAACCAGGCATTGTAAGGTTAATCACACAGATTACAGTGAGCAGGGAATGCAACTCAAATGAAAGAAACTACACTATAAACAAATCTAAGCAATTTACTGGCAAAACTAATAGGAAGAGACCAGTGAGAAGTCCTAAACGCAGGTGGGAGGATAACATTAGGATGAGCATGAAATAGATAGGGTTTAATGGGGTGGACTGGAAAGAACTAGCTCAGGATAGGAATAAGTGACATACTTTAGTAAGTGTGGCAGTGAAATTTAAAGATGTTATGGAGTAGGTAAGTATTATGTTAGTATATTATTTAAAAAGTTTTGAGAAAACTGAGATTTATAATTTTTAATAGTGAGGATACCTACTGACAAAATTGTATTATAGTACTGTAAATGAAAATATTTACTAACAAAAATAAGCTAATGAGTGGACAATTTAATTATAGCCATATTTTTTCTCTTCTCTAAATGGGCTGTCTTTTCTCATGTCCACTAATTGGGCTACCTTTCCTTATTTCTTTCAATTTCCTAATCTTATTCAGTATAATTTTATAATGTCCAAAATATAAGCTATAATTTAGTGTTCACAGCACTAATACTGTGTACTAGGTATATCTGACATCCATCTTGCACAATGCTAGATTTTTACTAAATCATTATACTTCTTTGAAAATGTAATGTTTTTAAAAATTATGAATTCACTTTATTAAAAAAATCTATCTGCTTTTTATATTTACTAAATTATTTACTATGCTAATGATGGGTATATCTAGGTTTGAATCCAGTCTGGTGTACTGAGGCTGGTCCTTCCAAAATGGTTTCTCCACTCACACCATGAAAATATGGGTACATTTCCTCTGCATTCAGCCTTCCTCATATCTAATTCTTTAACATTATTAACACACATGTGCATGACATGAACAGGAAGTAAGACACAGTGCTAAAAAAACTTCACCTTTGTACCCCCAAAGTTTTTGGTGCATAATACATGTTATACATATTCTATAATTTACATTTGAAATAATTTATTAGATACTAAGTTTTAAATGAGAAATATATATTCTTACATACACCCTAAGATGTCTTCGCATACCCTTTAGAGTATGTGTACCCCAGGTTGAAACCACTGATCTAGAAGAAAGAAATACATACAATATTTAAAGAAATAAATGGTTCAACATGATTGTACATGTATGCATACGTTCTCATATAGTTTACTATAGTTTGGAACAAAACATTATATTGTAGCGATGGTGTTAATCTGACTCCAGTTGGATGATGTTGCTTCATTGTACACTGCTGTAAACCTGACATTCCAACCAAATGTGATAATGATGATAAAAAATTATTATATGTTTATGTTCATCTATAAAAACATAAGAGTATTGATATACAGTTGTCTCCGAATATTGCCCAAGCTAACACTAACCGACAGCTTGTATGGGAGAATATTCTGGTAGTGGGTGCAAACACTTCAAAAAGAGGCAGGTTGGGCAGGTGAAAAAGATGCTCTTTGTAGTGTAACCGGAGGAGAGTGAGGTTTCTTTATCGACCGCCGGGGGCCTACTGGATGGGGAAGTTGTGTGTTGTCGGACTCAGTCCCGGTTAGCTCCTTGGTGGATTAAGTCCTCGCCGCGAATTAGGGCTTTGCGGTGAGACTTGGATGCACCCTTTTCTGAGCAAGGCAAATAAAAAAATAAAAAGTAGCAAAGCTGGATCGGGATAGTGGAGTTCTTGGTGGTTGGGGGGTTTGACTTCTGTCCTTCAGGAGAAATCTGGGCGCTGGCGGATTGTGGCCATGGCCTAGGATACTTCTCACTAGACCGACTGGTGTTCTGACATGATTTGAGGTAGTGTTTTGTGTGTAAGTAGACTCTGATGTAACTGTTTTCAGAGTATCTTGCATACGGGTAGCACAAACTTGGGTGGGGAAGTACACCGAGGTTGGCCCTGTGGATTGCGTCCCAATCACTGGGCAATGAGCTGGGTATTACAAGGCTCATCGACCCATATTCTGTCCTTTTTAGGGGCTGGAGTCAGTCAACAAACAAACATGCACCGACAACACACATAGTGCCCCATCTAATGCACAAGGCTCTAAAAAAACGGCTGGACCGGTTCTGGGGGGGAGGGGGGGGGCTGTTCAAGCAAGTGCCACAACTCTAAAAAGGGTCGATCCCTGGTGTTATTTCAACAGTAACTTAACATTCCCCTATAGGATCATTTTTAATCATACAGCATAATAATTTTTTTTTTATCCTGGCGACAACTGTCCTCTAGATCTAATTAGATCTCTATCATTTCCCGTAAACTACCCACACTACTGGAGATATGCGTAAAACATATATTTGGTAACAGAGCATGCATCTTGCACAATGCTATCACAGGTTTTTACCCTCACTTATGTTGAGGGGTTTTTTACTGCTCTTCTACTCAACAAGGTGGCTCCGGAATTTTTTCTTCTCCATTCCGCTTGGAGCTGCCCCACCCTACTTTAATTGAGTTGTATATTTCTTTCAAACAATCACGCATTGTAAAGTGCATAGGTTTTGACCTAACTGGCGCACACAACTAAAAACCAGCCCTAGTTTAGCTTAGTCGCACACGTAGAGAGAGAGCAGTAGTAGAAACTACTCTCACACATGGCACTCTGGGTTTTGAGGATATGTCCTTTCTCCGTTTCTTTACATATTTACAGTTGGAATGACCATGGATTTCTTTAGCCATAAGTGTAATACCTATTATTCTTCCCCTTCCCCTTCAAAAATATAAATAAACAGGCAAAACATTTCTTGCAAAAGTTTATTTTATAACAGCATTAGCTAAGCTGTACACCACAGTCATTTGGACAGTAGTTCTGTTGTTGTTTGATGACTTAAAACAATACTCAATCTCCTGCCCCCCTTTTTTTTCAGGTGTATTGTATTCAAATTTATGAAAAATGAGATCACTTAGTGAGTGGAATTTGGTGAGCGAAGATTCCCTTTATGCTTATAGCTAAGGAGCGGATTTATAGGCACTAAAATTTTTAAAAAAGGCAGTCAAATAGGCACTAAAAATCACAAACAATAGGAACATAAATAGGCATTATAAAGTAAAAAAGGCATTAAATAGGCACTAAAAAGAAAAAAATAGAGACATAAATAGGCATAGTAATGCAAAAAAAGGCACCAAAATACTCAAAAATTTTATTATTCACTCTTAAAATCCAGCATACACTTTCCATAAACACATATTAATTACTATTAGAGTTAATTATCAAATACTTCTCAAGATTTTCAGGTGTAAATTTTTTTCTGTTGTCTGACAAAATGTTTTTATACTGTGAGAAATTTCTCTCGACTTGGCATGAAGTCTTTAGGCAAAACTTCACACACACTATTTCAGCTGGGCTAAGCTTGACTTCTGGGAGTGATGTAGTTTGTCCTTCTAAGATGTCCGCAATACTTGCCATCACTTTCCACCCAGGGTCTTGCTGCAATACTCTGTTAAATTTGTCGATCGATGGCTGTGCCAACTGAGCCAGAAGCCTGATTCAGGTTTTCTTCTATTCCCCGCATTATCTTCACAGCTTTCACAAGAGGCAAAACCCTCGTCTCTAAAGCTGTGATTGCTCCAGGAAGATTTCCAAAATTGCTTTTTACGTATGCCAGATCCGCACTGACACTTGAGCATGAGATGGCAGCATTTGCTTCTGTAATGGCGACAGCTTGTTCCTCGTCAAATGTTTGGACTACCAACAAACAAAACGGTTGGTATAGCAAAACTCACCATTCTTTCAATATATCGTGTTGGGGATAATATTTTTTTCTCCAATAATGTGGACGGACAGGTGGAATCAAAAAAACTAGTGGTAAACGCTCATCTGCAATTTTAATTTGGAAACGCACCTAAAGATAATGTATTGTATAATACCTTTTGAATGTCACCCAGGTAATCTGCATAGTACAATGCAGCATGAAGCCATGTACCCCAATGCGTTAACACTGATTGTGGTGGCAAAGGTGTGTTGGGCAGGGTGGCCTTAAATGAGAAGATTTGTGATGGAGCCTTCAAAAACACTTTCTTGACTGTGGAAATAATAGCGTTAACATCTGGAAAACATGATCTAATATCTTCTGCAACTCTATGAACAACATGCGCCAGACAAGTCACATGAATTAACTTGGTGTAGAATACTTTTAAGCTCGCAGCCGCTTTCAACATGTAGGTCGCACTGTCTGTCAGCAACACCAAAAACCTTTCGTCGTTTTTTTCTGATGGCCACAGGACACCTAATATAAACAAATTAACTTATTTATAATTATAACTTTTACAGGACTAACACTGCGAATTATTAAATTAACACAGTATATCTTGTGCAATTATATTATATACTTACGCATAGGATCACGAACAACTATGGCAATTGTCGAGCTGTTGGTTTGCTCAAGCATCTTTGAAACAACCAAGTGAGGTTTCCCAGGATCCGTAGAGTCTAGTTTTCCAACAACATTTGCAACATATCTCCACAGCAGTCAGTGGTTTCATCAACAGTAGCCCAGATGTATAATTCTCCAATATCTTCTCGGATTTTCTCAACTGTCTTTAATGAAATAAAAAGAATGTTTACTGTAAATAGTTTAAATCAATACAATTTAGTTAATATTTTTTAATGTCAGAAAGGAAAAACTGCTATTGTAAAAACTTACGGATAAATAGGTTGAATGCAAGTAGTGTTTCCTCAGAGTTGATTCATCTGGTATCTTCATGTTGGTATATTTGTTGAGAAAAGCATTGAAATCTGGATTCTCCAGCTTCTTCCAAGTAATATTTGCAGCTACCATCACAGAGCATAAGTCAGCAGAAAATTGCTCTTGGGTTTTATCGGTATCATTAACTTTAGGAAAAAATGGTTGAGATCCTGTTTTCTTTCTGGAATTCTTCATATGTATTGCAGTATTTTTTGTGTTGTTTTAGGTAATACTTCTTCTCGCATTTTACCTAAATATTAAAAATGAAAACTTTCACTCAGTAATATATGTGGATTCTACAAATTAACAAAACGTCACCTAACAAGAGAATTAAGATTGCTTTTTTTCGATCGTAATGTTACGCTTTCGTAAATACATCCACTTTGTCGTTGAAATCCTTCAATAAGAAATGAAACCTAGTTTGAACAATAGCAAATAATCGCGATATACTTTTAAACAGTAGACAATATATTTAATAAAAATCTTGACTTTCAAAATTAATAATTTCATTTCCCCGTTTGAAAAGATAACTTACCTCCTTGGAACATGGCTGACAAAAAATTATTTTGCCATCTGTTGTGAAATTCCTATCACCACCAATCCACTGTTTGAATAATACAATTTTACACGATTTCTCTTTAGGCATTTTCTACTAGTTTAATAATTTACACTGAATCCAATACAAAGAAATATTAATGAACAGATATGCACATCTAACAACAGTGTAATATACACAACCACTGAATGAACTGACACTGTTGTGCGCTAGAAGAAAATCTTTGTTGCCGGACTGACCAGTCTGAACCTATTAGACCACTGGACACATGGGTTTTCCTACCTATCACGAGTATCCACGTGGAGTAACCTAAGGAGTGAGGGGAGAGGGGCAACCACAAGTATTTAGAAAGAAAAAAAGAGGGTGGGAGAAAGAGAGAAATAGAAAAAGGCACTTTAAGGCTCCCATTTGTAAAATAGGCACTAAACAGCGAAATAGGCATTTATAGGCACTATAAAAGCTATCACATTATATTCGCAATCATCGAAAATAAACTTACACCTCAAAAGCCTACTTTTTAAAGCATAGGAATAAAAAAGGCATTTAGGGCAAAATCTGCCCCTTACTTATAACATTAATACATTCAGCAGCCTAGTAACTACTATTTACAGCCTTGAAGCACAGATATTTCTTTTGTAGCTCTTCTGAGAATTTACACTATCTTTTTGTCATTGTAATAATTGTTACTTTGTTACTTCACATTTACATTGCTACCAAAACACAAAGGACATAGGAATGACAACTGATGATCTGAAAGTCCGCCCCAAACAGGACAATTTCGATTAATCGGGATATATAGTCACCCTATAAACAGCAATTAAAATAAAAAACATTTGTGATAAGAAACATACCACAGCTTTCACTATTTTTTTGTTACTATGGATGCTAAATAATAAGTACTTGACCTTCTATTGTTGAAAAGGGAAATAATATGAGATTAAAATTATCCTCGGAGCTTCCAGATTTTCTGTGAAGCAGTGGGTCTCAAACGGTGTCAACTTGGCCTCATGAGGACAATTGAGGAGATACTAGAATGAAAAAAGTAGTGACTCCAGTCTATAACTCAAGATTAACAACCAAAAGGGTTGACTATATGTAGAAGTTGACACTATATTCTCCAACAAACAGTGGCTTCTAGGTCGGTATGAAGCATTTGCGGGCTGACGCCATGGAATAAAAAAACAACAGTATGTCTGTGAAAAAAAATTAATGAAAATAAAGTGATATTGATACATTCCATGGCATACTTTGAAGTTGAATCAGACTAGTTCACACAAAAAGGTTTTTTTTTGTCGTGTTTTATTTCTAACATTTATCTTTTCTCAGGCATTCAATGATTCATATCAGAACTCTAACAAGTAATAAACCTTATATTTTATGGTTTTATATCTATTTTTCATTTAACTAAATACATAAGCGATAATAACTAGTGAAACAAAATCAAACACAAATATCCAGTTAATTTAAATTAGATAAAAGTAACACCTGACACAGGAATTGAACCCACCACCTTTGGTTTAGCGCACCAATACTCTATCACTGAGCTATCAAGGATTTGTCCCATATTCAGGGCCATTCTTCACTCATAGATTAAGGCTGAGTCTGTGATGGACATATGTGGAAACTGTCATTTACAATAATCAACCAATAGTATTGTGAGCCATCAAATATACCACATCCATCCGCAAATTGAGAGGGCTGTTATGCTGCCACTACATTATGAGTTAAGAATGACCCCGAGCACAGGACAAATCCTGTATCAGTGGTAGAGTATTGGCCCGCTAAGCCAAAGGTACCTGGTTCAGGTGTCATTTTTCAAGTAATTTAAATTAATAGAATTGTGGTTTCCTTGACACAGTCATTGCTCTGATTACAATGATTTCCACCCTATATGTTGATATTCATTACAAATATCCAGCACAAAACAATCATGCAGAAAAATAAAACAAGTAGTAAAAATTAAACATGCTGCAAGTAGAATTCTAGCTCACAAAAAACAAAAACAGGAATGACCAAACAAATCATACTTGGTAGAAAACATTTAAAATTTTGACAATAAATAAACCAAAATTTGTGTATTTTATAAAACTATCTCACTGGCACATTGCCCCTGTAACCATGTGGCCACATAAAACTAGCCACATTATTTGGGTCTCACCCAACCCTACCAATAGAAAACGTTAACTAACTCCATATTGCAAATACATGTTCACTTGCTACCCACTGTCGCTTGAGAGGTGGCAGAACAGAGCTAGCCACAAAATTCTAAACAAGAAGGTCTTAACTTTTAACAAGCAACACACCACCGAAAGCCATAAACATTACATCGCTATCACCAAACAGAAATAAAGAGTTCTCAGATCTCACTATGCCTAACAATGCAAAGATACAAGCCCCATTAAAATTTCATGCAATGGAAAAGACAATTTATTTTGTTTTTTAATCAAGTTTATTCATATTAAAAACAAAATGCAATTTCACTAATTCACTAAATTGCAGAAGTAAGCATTGCAAGCACTAATAAACACTACACCTCTAGTGTATACTACCTACCAAAATGTTAAATTCATGGCCATTGAAGTTAAGCTCAATGAATATATACTTGATTGTGGAATCCTCTTATCATATAAAATACACCACTTAAAATTCTCTAATAGGTAGACTTCTAGTATTTCTTAAGTTTACATTAGTTAATCATTCTTCAAAAATAGTAAATCTTAAAAACAGTACGAGTTTTTCCTTCTTGTTGAGATTGAGTGAATATACTATCAGTTTATTAATTATTGCGGTGTTATTGGTATCATTGTACAGTTTATTTTAAAATATAAATAAAATGATCTGTAAGAAATGTAGTAGGATATTTGCAGAAAGAGTTTCTCTTTTAATTCATTTAGCTAATAATGAGTGTGAAGAAAAAAAGTTAACCTCAACTTCATCATGCAAAATGTCTACAACTTAGAAAGATGTGTCTGAATTTCTTGATCAGAGCAAGGTAAGTAGCAAATTTCTTTACTAAACTTTTTTAATATTATTATGTGGTACTAAATAGCCATAATATTTTATGCATTTTATCTCACTGTAATATCTGGTTTTGACTTAAGTTATATTTATTTCAATTACACTTTATATGCATGAATTATGTTATGATTGTATTGACATTTTAGTAAAAATCGGATAAGTGACTTATTTATGTGGTTGTTTAAGGTGGAAAGTAGGCCTACTGATTTGATTATCCCAACAAATCTTGTTGTGTTTGAAGAGTTTATTGTTGTGAGAACAGAATGTGTCCCCTACAAACTGAACAAAATGAGAGCAGTTTAACCATAAGTAGTACTATTGAAGATACCAATACCATTTTAGCTGTGCCAATTGAAACTTCTGAAACCGGCACGTCAAATAATTTGAATAGTGAAATATCTGATTGGAGGAATATTATGTCACCAAATGTAAGTTACTTAACACAATTGGTATAAAATTTATTTTTCACACTTTGTTTTTATGTGTGTATTGAACCATTCATTACATTTATTCAATTAGTCTGTAGAATGCAGAATATGCCAACATTTTTATTTTTATCAAATAACTGTCAATCATGCTTAGCTTATGTATTTTAATTATATTTTGCAGGAGTCTCATGAAAATTTTATTAATGACCCTAATTGGACACCAGATGAAAATGATACAAACTTATCAATGGCCGAAAAGAGTAATAATGAAATTAATTTACCGATACTATGCGAGACTGAATCAATGGAGGAAGCAGTAAGAGTGGAACGTCCTGAAACTGATGTAGTGCTAGGTAATTTATAATTATTTGACTTTTACAAAACTATCATTATGCTATTTGCAAACTAAATGAACCTGTTATTTTTGGATGTTGGGTTAGCTTAAAGTTGACTCTTTTGAAACCCGTCTGAGTAAATAATTTGACATAGTAGCTTTTATTAACTGAGCTTAGTTACACCACATACATAGAGGAAGAGCTGTTAACATAACGAAATTTAATCTTTTTTAACGTGACAGAATTAACTAATATGGAACATGTTTGTTTTTTAGACTTGTCTAACCTAAAAAAAACAATAATCCAGAACATTATAACTTTATTGTTAGTCTAGCTAATTGTCTCCGTTTTGTTTCAGAAGGTGAATCAACATCCAAAAAAACAAAAAAGATGGCCAAAAGCTGATCCAACAATTTGGTCTAGGTCTGTCCAAGAGAAATTACGAAATCCAGGCCAACCCTACAAGACGAAAAGAAAAGAATTTAATGCAAGGGTACCAAAAAAACCATGCAATGATAGTTGTAGGTATAAATGTACTTATAATTTTAGTGAAGAAGGGAGAAAAAATAAATGTTCTCATTATTGGTCTCTTGAATCATATAATAGAAAGATTACATTTTAAAATATGTAAAATCTACAGAACCTGAACGGCGTCGATCAAAGCTTGAAAGTGGAAGGCAGCGAAAAGATTCTAAAAAGTATGGTTTTCTTTTAAATGGCACTGAGACAAGAGTGTGTCAAACTTTTTTTTTTTTAAATACAGTGTCAATTAGCAATGTCCCAGTAAATACTGCATTCAAAGAGGTTAGTACTTCAACTTTGGTGTTTTCAGGTGAAGACAAACGAGGGAGACACATTCCTGCAAATAAACTGTCTGATGCGGAAGTAGAAAAAATAAAACGTCATATTGAGCAGTTCCCTGTTACAGAATTCCTCCATTGTTGAAGGGGAACATCCGAGAAAGTATCTAGACAGTTAACTCTCGATAAATAAGATGTTTTCATTGTATAAAGAACAATGTGAAGCGCATAATGAAAATGTACCGAGTATTACTACATATAAGAGAATATTTTGCAAAAATTATAACTAAACCTTCTTTTCACCTAAGAAAGATCAGTGCTCCCTATGCACAAAATATAATCTTGCCAAGGAAGACGAGAAAATATGAATTGAGCAAGACTATCTGGATCACAAGGAAAGAGAGAAAGAGCCTAATCTTGCAAAAGCAAGCAACAAAGAAAGGGTAGCCAGTGATCCGACATTTGTATCAGCAACATTTGATATGCAAAGCGTGCTTCAGGTACCATCTACTGAGGCATCAATTATGTATTATAGCAGAAAACTTAACTGCTTTAATTTAACAGTTTACGAAAGTGCTCCACCTAATAAAGCCCATTGCTTTGTGTGGAATGAAGTAAATGGTAAACGTGGAAGTGTTGAAGTGGGTACGTGCCTCCAAAAATTTCTCGGAGAGTTGCCTAATTCTGTGAAAGAAATCTCTCTGTTTAGTGACACATGTGGGGGGCAAAATCGCAACCAAAATATAGTTGCGATGCTTATGCATACTGTCCAAACAACAGAACTCCAAGTAATAAAACAAAAGTTTTTGGAGTCTGGACACTCCATGATACAGTGTGATAGTATGCATAGCACAATTGAATCAGAAAAGAAACATGTAGTCATCTATACAATGCATGACTGGATAAATTTTTCGCAGAGCCCGCTCGAAAAGAAATAGGAAGAATGCTCCTCCCTACAAAGTTCATTGCCCACAGTACAGTGATTTCATTGATCTGTTGTCTCTTTCAAAGTTTCTTCTAATAAAATAAGAGAAAGGACACTGATGGTAACAAAGTAAATTGGCTGAAGATTAAGTGCTTCAGGTTTGAAAAATCACAGCCTGAATATATATTTTTCCGATATGATTATTCTGGACCATATTCAAAAATCAATGTTTGCGGCCGTGGTGGATCTGAAGTAACTATTCCAGAACTAAAGAAATTGCATTCCTCTTTGTTACCTATTTCCCAGGAAAAGTACAATGACCTGAAAAATCTTTGTAATTCTGGTGTTATTCCAAATGAATTTCATCATTGGTATCTGTCATTGCCTTATTCAAGAAAAGTAAAAAATCGTAACCCAGAGCCAAGCATGGAAAGTAATTCAGAATGTGAAGAAGACTAAATATTGTTATATACTTTATTTCTGCTTTAGTTTTGTAATGATACATGTAAAAACTAGCCTTGACTTTTGCATAATGATATTAAAATTGGTAATGTTGTAAATAAATGGATCTAATTTGAATGAAATTATTTTTATTTTTACAGTTTTTTGTTATATTTGGTTGTGCTCCTTCTATTGTTTAATTATTTTTATTGTTTGTTTGCATAGACCCTTTTCAGTTATGTTTTAGGTGATGAAAAATAGTTTATATATTCATTTCCTTTATATTTAACTTTATTAAAAAAATCTCATTTGGATATTTAAGTTAGAATGTAGGTACTGTAGTGAGTAAATAAGTGCAACATTAAACTACAATGTTGGCAAACGCCTAGCAAGCAAAACTCACTAACTCCCAGTACATATTTCAGTACCCTATTGTATTGTTTTAATGATAAACTATATTTTATTTAACAATTGTACACCAAACCAGAAAGTATGAATTTTATGCTAGTGGTAAAATATTACATAAATACTTTCACTTGTGGAAGAAAGTAGCATTTTAGTTCAACAGTGCAGTAAAGAAAATCTTTAGACACCATTTTCTTAAAAGAGTGTTTTTGGAGTTAATGATTTTTGCCTGAACATAGACGCTAGGTGGATATTTCCAGTTCTTTCATTCCAAGATAGCAAGAGGCAGTTTAGACTTTGCTTTTATTCTACCTCTACTGATTGTATAAGGGACCTATAAGACGGGCATGCATATTAGCCTCTTTCCCTCCCTTTCAACCCTCATGCCATTTGAAGGCCATAGAGGCACGGTTGAGATTGCTTTCAATAAGCTCTCCCGCTATCAGGGGCTTTGTGGAGAGGACAAATCCACAGACACACTTGAANAAAATATATTATGCTTGTGATTTTTAAAATATTTAAGTTATTTTAATTCATTTAATAGAATAATAATTATTTCGCTGAAAGTAGGCAATCAGTGCCTTCATTGCTTACATGGACTGACTTCCATAACGATGAATTAACAGTTGTAGGTGCAGAAAACTTTAACAGATGATCAAGATGTGGTGGGTGCACCAAACTAGCCTAACAGTTGGGGGACTTGATGTTGTACCTGGTATTGTCTGCTCTGCTCTGTTCTGAAGTTATTAGTTTTTAAAATTGTGTACTGATATGATTAGTTGGCACAGAACATGCACATTAAATACTCCTGACATTTAAATCAAATAATCCGACACCTTAGCTCAGTTGGTAATGTGTCTCTTTAGAGCTAAGGGTCCCAGGCTTGATTCCCTGCATGGTTTAAAAATTTATCATTGATGAAATGTGGGTTTACCCTTTCACATTGATAAATTAACCACTGGGAATTGGATGCCATGCCTTTCCTAGTCTTGAGTTATATCTTAAAACATATGAAGCTACGACAGGCCTATCAAGCCGGAAGTGGAAAATATATGGCTTGAATAAAAAACTGACCCAGACCACAGGCTGGAAACAATAATAGATGTAAAAAATCAATAAATCAACTCCTAAATGTCTGCTGTTGCCCATGTATGAAGCATTCTTCTTTTACTCCTCTGGGATTCAAACCAAAGTCTTCCAGACGGGGCTTGAACATAGTTATTATTATTAGCACTGCGTCTTACTACCTGTTTGGGTTATACGCACTTGAACATCGTTAGTGGTGCTTCCAACTGATCCAACTACCTGAAATATACATATTTAATAAGTTAAACAATTTTGTGTATGCATATAATATTGTATTTCAGATCTGGGACAATTTTGTTATATATACAGAAACCTTTGACTGTTGGTCAAGGTTTGACACGCAATCAATGGATCAGCGTGGTTCAGTACAGTATTGTTCGAGCCTTGCACTCTGTCATGTGGTTCTATGGTATTACACTGTGTGGTCCATTCCGTTCCATCCTGGTATCTCAACATTATGATATTGTCATCATTGCTGTCCTCAGCTCAGCTTTCTCAGGTATTTGTCATATACTTAATGTTGTGTTTAACCTCCAGTGTCATAGTTATAGGCAAGTTTGGAGAGTTTGAACTCCCCCTAAACCAAGGGTCGACAAAAGGCCAATTGCGGTCGACCAGTCGATCTTGCAGTAATTTTCAGTTGATCGCGTAAGAAAACTATATTGTCATGAGAAGGGAAGCTAACCTTGCCTTATGCCACTATGGTACAGCTTATAAGATAGGGCCATAGTGTAATCCGTCAAGGTAAGACTTACAGTGTAAATGGGGTGTACATTTTATTTATTTTATGCATTTTCCTCAAAGGCAGGAACATACATATTGGAGGAAATATTTAATTTTATGAATAACTACAAGATATATAGAAAAACAAGAATTAAAAATAGAATGTAGAAACGAAGGGTGATCATGGGACCTTTGATACATGTAAAAAGTCGATCAGGGTCCCAAAAAACGTTACTAACCCCTCTACTAGACATTAGAAATAATGTTTTTAATGTGTTTTACTATGCCAAATGGATTTGGTTTGTTATATTTATTTTTGTTCTATAATCTGAGAAACGAAAAAACTTTCCATGCCACCAGTAACTGTCTACTCTAACTTACAAATTGGGTGTCATATTTTCTAGAAGTTTTATATTTCACCCCTTCAGACACTCTTTGTGACAGTGGGACTAACACTGATATTAAAAGACAACCAAAGAAACCAGCATGTGGCTTGATGAAGAATAGAACTGCTAATTCCAAGTGTGACCATCTCATGTGTTTTTGGTTTGTTCCATATTGCATGTAGTTTATCCATACACAAAGGTTGGAGATGGAAAAAAACATACTTTAATAACATCATAATTAGTATTTAACACGATCGATCGCTATCAGATTTTATTTTTACTAACTTAAAAGATTCACATTTTGACCAAAATTCCATTCAAAACTAAACATGTTTTTTCTCTCATGAAAACCCCCATCACCCAAATTGTATTCCATCTACACCACTGTTAACCTCTTCATTATATCTTAGGTAGATTTGAAACCTTTGATAATACAATAAATATAACTTGTCATAGATACCTTTTTTTAACAACTTTCCATAAATATTGATCTTAAAACAACTCTTAAATGTATTATTGCTAGGGAAGTGTTAATTTTAGTCATGTTAGCCCAGCTAACACTTTAGAGGTAAGTTTTAAAAATGCACCATTCTCCAACTCCAGAGGCTACAATAGCCGGGAATAGGGTGGACGGAATCTATAGGGAATTTAATATAACAAAAAGTAGGAACATTGGTTAAGAAAAATTTGAATTATTTATTCAAGGGAAAACAATAGAGGTAAATAAAAAATACATGGCCTCACAAGGCAAACTAAAATGTGTTGAAAAACATATATATATATATGGCAGAGACTTTACTTGCGCAGTACATGTGAGGATATATTTCATAATTTCAAAGTAAATTATTTATTTATATGAATTAATCTGGAAGAGACCCAATAATAATTTTAAAAAATAGTTAATATAATAATAAATAGCTTAAAGAACCTCTTTTAAATGGTTAACAAAGCGCCTGAATCACCATTGTGAACTCCGACCAAACAAATAGGTTAAACCATTAAACCTTTGAATTTTTACAATATTAATAAAGAGCTTAAAGAGCCTCCTTTAAACGGTTTAAGCGCCTGAATCATCATTGTGAACTCTGACTAAACAATTAGGTTAAACCACTAAAGCTTTGAATCCTTACTATAATAATAAAGAGCTTCTTTTAAATGGTTAACAAAGCACCTGAATCACCATTGTGAATTCTGACTAAACCAATTTAAATTTTAAGATTAAATTTAAATTCAAATATCAATTCTGATAAAAATAAATTACACAAAGGTTTGACTTATCGACATAACTCAAACTTCTGTGGGACTATTAATTCCACCACCTTTGAAGTACTCGAGAAGATACCGACTAGTTAATATTTAACATTATAATAGAAAACAAAGCAAGATTACTTTAGAATACTGGTAATTTCCCACTAAACATATCGGTAAATGTTAAAGTTATAACTTATAAACCAACAAAAATAAATACTTTTATAATTTCTTCAAAGAAAATACATCCCGTGGTTGTGTCGGAATTAATAGTCAACCATGTTAGCTGAGCGCCAGCTTTATATAGGTCTAGTTGATGGATAAATGAGTGGGAGACCTTTATATTAAAAATACAACGCCACGTTGCGAACACGTACTTACAGCATGACTTTCTTATTAACAACCGTCAAAATTTGGTACATCATCAAGTCACGTAGACCGGACATCTTGTGATTTGGCAGTTTAAGACTGCGAGTAGTTTGTCTATCGGCCAGCTGGGCCAACCAGCGCAGTCCTGAATCACCCTATTGAAGTATCTCGTTGAGGCACCATTCATAGCTTTGTCAGTCTTCTCTTCATAATAGAATTTGGTGCGAACCAGTTAGTCATGGAACTCGTGCTAAGCCAGAAGATACCATGAGTGAGTAAAGCACATATTTTATAAATAGTAAGTTTTGTAAATCTTTGATATTGCAGGATGTCTATGAGTATCAGCATTATTCGGAGTGGGTAGTATGGATGTAAACTAGCTAGTCTTGCTAGTGTTACCATTGCAGTATGTCTATATGTATTGGCTTATTTGGGGGGGAGGTGGGGTAGTAATAATGTAGCATCAGCGAGTATCGCTAATGTTACAAAAAAAATTCAAAATAATAAATACAATTGTTGCATATGATGCTCAAATTTTGAATACCTTAGATGTTTTGTGTTTCACCGCTCTTAATTTTAATTGAATCGTATTCACTACACTAGCCTCATATTGGGTGCAAACAAGCCAGTCGGCCCTCGGTAGGCACTGTGGTAAGTTGCAGTAGTGGGAATGGAGGTGTGGGGTGGAGAATGGCGTTCTTTGTTTGGACTTCAATATGGTGATCTAGCTTTGAGTTTTGTGTTGATCCTGTTTTACACAGTTCAACTTGCTTGTGCATTAGTTAATTATAGAAGTAAAACAATGTGGTTTTCTAGGAGAGAATCTATCAAAATGATAATTTTTGAGCAAGATTTTTAATTTTAAAATAAAATATTTCAAGTTGGAAAAAGTTGTGTGCCCAGCTAATGGAAATTAGCTCACATATATATGTGTTTCTGTCTCACTTCATGTAAACAACAACTTGTCAAGTTCTATAGTGGAGTTTGGGCTTCCCATGGCCTAGCTGAGGCAGTGGTTTTATTCTGGGGTCATCGCTAATGAGCTATATTTAACTAAAATGGAGTGGTAAGACACACACACAAAAAAATTGAAACTAAATATGTCTTGTTTCACCTTTCTCATTGTCTGTTCTTCATGCATGCATCTGTACCCCTTATGGCGCCTGCCCCGCTCTCCAAGCGTTGTAGCTCTGAGGCATGATTGGTCGAGCTCACATTTTATCCCTTCCTAGTTTGGTCTCATTTGGAGAGTTTATTTAATATGTTGTACTAGCTAAAATAAAACACAGAACGATTCACAATTTACTACTAGATGGTCTAATATCTGGTGATTTACTATGTGTATACGACTTCTAGCAAAGAGTGCTGAGTCAAGGCGCCATGGCGTCCGATGGAACAGCAACCGGGTTTGGTTCAGGTAGCGTCCCGCCACACCATGTATATCCAAGTAGAGTTACTAAGCAGCCTGTGTTCTTCAAGTGGACAGACAATCTGTTTGTCAGGATTAGAAAACTGAAATCCCAGCAGGGATTATTGTTTGGTTGCAGTCAGCTAATGCGCTGACTATAATCGTTTTCACTAGCCATGCACTAGACCATGTTTTGGTTTGTATGGATGAACGCTTAACTTCTCAACCATATATGAATAATGTATATAAATCATGTTGGGTGCTGATTGGGTTTATGGCCAGGTGTGCCTATTCTCAGATTGTAGCACATTTGGTTGCTTCAGAACCGATTGTGTGTAACATTGTAATATATATATATTGTGGGTTCTGTTTCTCAGTTTGGGCTCCTACTATACAATGGGTCAGCTGGGCCAAATTTGTTTAGGCAGCTAATTCTATGATATGGACCTATTGTTAACGTATATTATATATCATTATACACAGCTTAACTGTTGTTTTGAGGATCGCTTAACGACATCATGTTGTTCAAGCAGTGGTAAACTAAGCTTAGTTGCCCGGTAATAATTGATTTCTACTGAGGCTACTTTCAGTCTATTAATGCTGGGGGAATATCAACTCTAGCTAATTGGGTGTTGTGTTTAGTAGTTAATGACCTAATTAGGTCTTGTCCCTTTTAATGGCCTCTTATACTTTAAGTTATTTAGTGTTCACCTTTTGACTCCTTAGGCATGGCACATCCACTTCTAACCTCTATACTTCATTTACTAGTTCCTAGTTACTACCCTTTATAGGAGTTCCTTAAGCTGCGTGCTTGCGATGGCTAGGCATCCTGTGTACACCCTTATTTCAACATTTGATTGTGTGTTCTGTAATGGCGAACCATGGTTGTAACTGCGATGTCCTAATTGGAGCTTATTAATCCCTAATTTATTGGAGACGGTATACACCTTCTTATAGTGGCCTTGACGTTCACGCGGTATGTTAACCAAAGATATTGTAGAATATAATTCTCTGGTCCCTGAGTTTTCTATGTAACTAAGATTCCTGGAGCTGTATGAGTTAACGTGCACACCTATGAGCTCAACCTCAATACACCACAAATTTTTTAGTTACAGTCATATAATAAGTAAGTAAGCTTAGTACTAAGTTAGTAGCGCCATTGTTGACTAGTCACAACCATGCTGCCAGCAAGTTAGCTTGATTCAGCAGTTACATAGTTAAATCACTAGATACTTATAATCAAGGACAGTTGGCAGAAGGAAGCGATCATTAGCTCATATAACTCTATTTAAAGGTGACATTTTAACAGGTAATCTTGTAAATAGCCTGCAACATAACTTTATAAAACTTATTAACTAGACCTCATTATTTCCTTGAAATGTTTAATTGCTTAGACAGATGAAACCTAATTAACATCCTTGATGTAAACCATATGTATTTATCTTTGTATCTATATAATAAATTATTGTAACTTTTTTTTGTATTTATGCAACCCCCTATAAACATTAAGGTGTGTTTAGTTGACTGACCACTTCATCCTGAAAAACTTGATAAGTAAATACAAATAAAAAGTGTGTTATTTTAGTGGCATATGGCATACAATTGTGTCTCATAAAGTCTTGACCCTGTCTTATAGTTTCATACAAGGAAACTAGAAATGGAATCTCGGGAATTAAAGTTTGCTCTCATTTGCACACACTTTTTCTTGAATTTATAAATTTTTTCCAAGAAAGTACCCTATCCCCTGCTATAAGGTAATTCATACTCCAATATTCAATTAGGGGAGTAGTAAGGGAGGGCTAGGTCTTGCCTACTAGAGTAAAACACCCTCAAATATGATACAAAAAATTCTAAATAGCTTATAGACAGACCAATAGTTAAAAAATTTCCAGGTACCTCATGCAGTTGGAGGGCCTTACAAGCACCTTTAAAAACATAATACTCATCCTATGGGCACTAAAAGTAAAAATTTAATACTTTTAAGAATCAATTTATTTTTGCTATACAGTTGTTTTTAAATATCTAAATTATTTCTTGTTATTTTAAACATGTTGCAAGGTGTTGGCGGACCTGCGAGGACTCGTGGGGTTTTCATGTTTCTTGCAGCCATTGTGGCTTTACTATTTCTGGATCATGATGAGGAACAGCTTTACTCAGGCGATGGTCGTTTGTTCTCTAACATTGTATCATGGCTTGGGCTGGCCGACCACAAGGTAACTTGATAAAAGTGTTCACCCAGAGATTATCTTTGTTTAACCATAAAGGAAGACCCAACATGGTATGCCATTTCAAGCCTGACCTTTTCAATGCTTGTATCACATTTTAAAACACAAAACAAGTACCATTACAGAGCCATCTTCATTCAATTTGATTATGATTGGGAGCATAGATTGAGAGGCTGTTTTTAGATCCCTCCTCCAGTACAACAACATCATTTGTTAAAATGTATCATCAATCTGTTCCCTTAGGTTGCATAATGTTCCTAATTGGTGTTAAATAAGAACAGTAAATAAAATTACCTCTGAATATGAGCAGTCTTCTAAAATAATTATAAGCACACTTTAATTTCAGAAGATTTTAAAGAGATGCAACAGCATCCTCCTAAAGAGAATATGTAAAAACACATTGTGGCAAACAACACATTTAAATTTTGACATTTCATATGTAGGCCTAGATTTAAGGGAAGGTGACGGGGGCTAACACTCCAGGGCATCCACACACAATTGCAATAAGGATTAATTACTTACTAGTAGCACGTGTGGCAACCAAATATTTTAGACTAAGATTTTCAAAACATAAACAACATGCCTAGATCGCAGCAAATCTACTGGTTACATATGAAACTATAAATCTAATTTATTGTGATAGCAATATTTCCTTATTTAAATACTAACTTTAAGATTGAGCTTTGAACAGCTAGTTTTCTTAAGATAATATCCAAAAGTTTAAAAGGAAAATGTTTGTTTAATGTGGAGGCTGTCAATTTTTTAGAGCCTTGGGGTCTCTACAGCTCTAAATCTGACCCTGCTTGTATGAAAGTAAAGCATGCGCCTAGCTATGATAGCTTAAAATAAAAAAGTGTTATAGAAATGGCACGATTTGAAATGTTTTAGGTTATGACACCTCTTAAAAAGACATTATATAATTGGACAATAGTATTCAAGTATTAATGACCTGTACCATAGAGCGAGTAGACTAAATTTCAAGCAGGTCTAATATTGTTTGTTAGCTGGGGTTCAAATCTTTGCCAAGTATACCACGCTAATATGTCCCCTCTAAATACTATATTCCTCATCCTGACTTTATAAGTTTAGTTAAATATAGATAGCCCGGACAGATAATAAGACATGGCGAAAAGAACAGTATTGTAATTTTCTTTTTCTTTGTAGCTTGGTGTGCTACTTTTGGTACTAGTGCTGCTGCTTCAGGCTGGTGTTAATATCCTGGGAAAACGTTTGTCTCAGACTATTGGTGGTATCAAACGTCTCAACTCCCTTTCTTCTCCATTAGAGGGAGTTGTGTTACTTCCAGAGACCTTGTTTCTTCTATTAACACAGGTGGTAGCAACAAATATATATAAGTTTAGCTTACATTCTTTTCAACCCTTAGAGGGGTCTAAATACCATCTGATTATTTAAAATCAATATTTATATTTGTTTCTGAGTATTTTTTAGTCAATTTGAAAAGAAATTAGAAGCTCAGACGCTTGTTTACATACCTATGTCTTGGGATTGGTTCAGTAACACTTTAATTTTCTGTAAGATGTTTGGGCCAGTTGATGTTAAACCTCTTTGAAAATTTATTGAGACACATTAAACAAATATCGTTAACTTTACAGTATTTTAAAATTTGCCTTAAATTATTGGTGTGCGAAGTCCACTTGTTCACTTCAAAGCAAACTCGAATTGAATATATGAAATATTCTCGAAGCCAAATTGAAGTTTGAATATTTCTTGTAGGCTGTTTTATACTTGAAAAAATATATATTATTTTGGTTATATATACCAATTTATGGACTAAAATTACTTTGAAAATGTTTTATTCATCAATTTTTGCAATATTTTGTTTTAATCTGATAAATCTAACTAAGGTCACAACTTATAATTCAATTATTCCAGATTTATTCCATATGAATGTTGATTTGTTATGTACAAACCAGCTCAAAATGGCAGTGATCGACTATAAATGGAATATTTTAGCTCTCAATAATTTCAGTGACTCAACTACAAAGCTGAAATGTTTTTGAAGCCAAGTCGAAGTTCTGAAGCTTCGCACACCCCTGCCTTAAGCTCTAGTGTCCTGTAATATACTCTTTGTTATTTCTTAAATTGTCTTTATTTTCACATAAAATGACAAAAAAATCTTACAAAAATACCTTAAAAACTATAATAAAAGTATTCTCCATTAAAAACGGAATCAAACATTATAGTGAGCTCAATATGTGTATGCATAACAAACTTTATAAATGAAAATCAAATAGTAGAAGCTATTATTTATGCTTTTTAGTGAGGAATTCTCCATATAGAAACCTTATAAATGTTAAGATACCTTAGGGAGGACACCCACCAAAATGACGCAACATGTGATCTGACGCATGGTTTGGCATCTAACATGCATCTTCAGGTTAAACCAATGCAAACATACGAGTCAGTGCCCATGGAAGTGGGGCGACATGGTGGTGACTTGACACATGCCACAACAGTGTCAGACGATTGCTTGCATGCTCCACTTTATGTCACATGTTACGGACAAGTTAGTTAATATAATTTGTTGGACAGTTCTTTAAAGTTATTAAAAGACATTCCTCAGTTTGTATCTTGTTTTATAATCACGGGGTCAATTTTTCTTAGTAATAAATCAAATTTTTCTTTACTCATTCTATAAAACGATTTAAATTTTCCTGGACACATATTTATCTTTAAAGACATAGAAAGCATCATAATTATGGTATCTAATAACATTGACTCAATTCAATAAGACCAAAGCATCTTCATCATCAGGCAAAAAGATTATTAATATATTAATTGCTTCTTAATCATTCCGATATGCCTTGAGTCACATATGAGTATGATCACTTATATGTCACTGCCGTATTTCTGCCATGTTACTGCCATATCATGTGTCACATCACTTTAGTAATTCTTAAACATATTCATTTGATTAATATTACAACTTCACAATATGTGGTTATAAAAACTAAGACTATTGTTGCTAATATTGTGATAGTTGTAATCTCTATATACTTTTAACCCCATTTTCACTAATTGAATACCAAAAAACCCCATCTTCAACAAATTCAGAATTAAAACCTCTAGGATGGTTGAGTGATATTTGAATGCCCTGGATCATGTATAATTTGTCCTACCCACTTGACAGGTACACAACCTCAACATTGTCTGCCCTATAAGGTTCTATACATGAACATAGTCTTGTGTGTTTCTTTCTCTCTTTTATCCTTCTTAATTCCGTTTCCCAAAATTTAATTTTAGGCACTCCCATTTTAAGCAGACAATAAACCAAACATGTCATACAATAAGCGTGGGGGACTAATTGTACATGAACCATGAAACAAGTTTTCTCCAATATATAATAATTACCAGTAGACAGATACTTTAGGTTAAAATTTGTGGCACAATTTATCATCTGTATTTTGCTTTTTACAGAAACCTTAGACAGCTAATATTATATATTCAAATCCTATTTGATTTCCTGTATTTGTTCTTAATGTCAATCTTTATTTATATACATGTTCTTCTTTTTATATCCTATCACTCTTTACCAATTTATTTTTCTCTTTTTTTTTTTTTTT